>CANTUQ010000023.1:2722500-3085000 GCA_947683425.1 Excoecaria cochinchinensis | reverse complement strand
AGCTCTAGGAGAATATGCTTATGTATTTTGTTTTGACATTTTTTTGGCGACAGTCAAAGCAAAATTTTATTCCTTCATTAAGAATTGATAATTTACATTGAGTGGCGGAGCCATGTATTGTTGAAGGTGTGTTGAAGGTGTGCCGATTTTAATTTTCTATTATATATATATATATATATATATATATATATATATATATATATATATATAATAGAAAATTAAAATTGGCACACCTTCAAAATATATATATTAAAATTGGCACACCTTCAACACAACTTCAAAATATATATATATATATATATATATATATATATATATAAAATAGAAAATTAAAATTGGCACACCTTCAACGATACATGGCTCCGCCACTCAATGTAAATTATCAATTCTTAATGAAGGAATAAAATTTTGCTTTGACTGTCGCCAATATATATATAAAAGGAACCCCTAATTTATTTTAAATGATCCCTCTCAAATTTTGAGTGTCCCGATTTTTTTAAACACATAAATTAAATTAAAAATTTATTTTTAAGAGAGTATATTAAGTGTTAAAAATTTAAAATATTTATGACTAAAATAAGAGTAACAATGGTAAAACCATTAAATTTTTTATGGAATAAAAGATATAGTATGAAAGAATTAAAATTAGGGATTCAAGAGTCAATAAAGAAGGACTGAAATGAAAATTTAATCTGTCCAATGGCTAAAACAGCGTTGTTTTAGCCGTTCCTTTTTTTTTCTTATTTTCTACACTCATTTTACACAATCATTTCAAATTATATTTCCCTATTCCAATCCACATCATCTACATCTCTCTTTGCCATCACCACTTGCCACCGTCACCGTCGATGATAGTTGTGAAAGTTGTATTTTTATTTTATTTTAATTATTATTTTTTAATTTTAAATTAAATATATTTTTACGCTATAATTTATTTGTGTTTTCAATTTTCAATTTTTTATAATAAAATTTTAATGAGCCAGGACCCTGCTAACCCTGGGTCCTAGCTCCGCCACTGTTTATATCCCTATAGAAAAACATAGACAACTCCATTTGAATGATGTATTTATATTTAATATGTATCTGAGGGATTTTTTTTTTAAAAATAATGCAATTTAAAAAAAATTCTATTTTTAAAGCTAGAGTAAAAAAGAATTAGAAAAATAGGGTGATAGATCTGTTAGTTTTTAACACTTTGTGTCATGGATAAAAAAATCCCACATTGGATAGGTAAAGACGCGGGGAGAGGGGGGTGTGGGTCCTGGGCTTATAAGCATGGGCGATGCACACCTCAACAAGACATCTTTTGGGGAAAGGGTAATGGCCCGTGGCAAGTGGTATTAGAGCCGACCCGGACCCGAACTCGATGTCCATGCTAAGCGCCCAGAGGGAATGGGATATGTAGGGGGCCCCACCTGTGACAAGGGCGTCACAGGATTGGGTGGGAGAGTATGTCATGGACAAAAGAATCCCATATCGGATAGGTAAAGGGGGGGTCCATGGCTTATAAGCATGGGAGATGTACATCTTAACAAGACGTTTTTTGGGAATAGGGTAATAGCCCATGACATCTGGGTTGCAAAAAGTGAAAATTTGCATTAAAACTAGCATCAACTGGTGCCAGTTTCGGCGTCACTTAAAATCTTTTGAAATTCTTTTATACAGACTATACAGCTGATGCAGGCAGACTCATAGATGCTACTGTGGAAACTATAGCACCACAGTAGCATCCTTGAATTTTTTTTTTTAAAAAAAAAATATGTGCAACTCATGGATTGCTGCAAAAGTGGTGTCAAAGTTCTTTTTTTTCACCTTTTTCCCTTTAAAACAATTTCTAAACCCATCCAGCTTTGAATAAAAATTACTATATCATTTTCCATCTTTTATTTTTGTTTTTTTAAACAAATTTAAATACATTAGCTAAAGCAAATGGAAAATACAAGTTAGAATAGAATTTTAAATTTAGAAGCCAGCAAAAAGAGGTAGAAGCTTTAGCAAAAGTATGAGCTCCTACATTAGCATGCCTCCTAATCCAAGATAAAAAGACATTCTTTTTTTTAGCTTTAGGAGATATTTACAATCATTAATAATTAAATCAAATTTAGTTAAACCAACATATGAAGCTTGAATAACATGAAAGACCTCCTTCAAATCCATGAGCGGTGGACTCGAAGCTAGAAAATTGGAGCAAATCCTAGTAAGAGCCTATTTTATTGCAATAGAGCCTATTTCACTACAATACCCTCCATAATCTTAATACCAGTCTTTATTCACTAATTCAGCCTCATTTGTCGCATTCCTAGAAGAGAAGAAATCACGTTGAACTCTTATCTAATTCACTCCTTTCCAGTCGTGAAGGAATTGCAAAGTGTCTGATAAGCTTGAATTTGTGTTATGTTTTGTGTTATTTTTAGGTTATTTTTAGTCTTTTAGTTGTTGTTTAAGTTTAATTTTTGCTTAAATAAATGTTGGATCCTTCTGTGAATTGATTTGGTAAAATTGTTATTTAATTTTGTAGGATTTTGATATTTCACATGGTGATTAGGATTCCCTGACCACCGTATGATCAAGAGCATGTGCACCTGTAGAACATTTTACATAGCGGTCAGGAATTCTTGAACGCTATGTGATCCAGGAAAATCAGAAACGCAAGAATGTTTACACAATACTTGATCGCGATGTGAATTACAAAGATTTAAAGATTATCAGTCCAGTAGCTATTTACATGGTAGTCAGGATTTCTACATGGCAGTGAAAGAATCCTGACCATCATGTAACATAAAGAAAATTCAGTTGTAACTTGTAACTGCCTCCTCACGGCAGTCAGGAATTCCTAACAGTTGTGTAATCTACTTGGTATTTAAGCCTGAAAATTCGATTTTATAGGGATTCGGATTCATTTTCGTTATAGACTTTATTTTTCTTTATTTTTCTCTGTAATTCAGATCTAAACACTTCATTTTGATATTTTAGAATAGTTTTTATTCAGTTTTCAATCAAGTTAGCTGTAGAATTTATTTCTGTTAAGTGGAACTTTATATACCTTTGGGTTCAATAGTGAAGAATAGCTAAAACTTTGCAAGATTTTCAAATTTCAGAAGATGTTCAGAAGTATTTCAGATTTTATTTCATTTACTTTATTGTTTTCATCAATGATCAGTAATATAATGACGCAAAATATACCCTAGACGAATTTTCACATGTCTAGGGCATAAGAGTGGTGGAGAATGTGTAATTGAAAGGTTAAAGTGGAAAAGTGAAGTAAAGGACATAATCGGTATTAAGTGAAAAGCCAAGAGTAAATTAGTCATTTGATACCTATGGACTTAAATGTATGAAATGAGTAATTATATGTGTTAATGTATGAATTTAAGTTAAATTAAAGGCAAATGTAAGAACAAGAGGAAGTTAAAGGATGAAATGTGGAATTGAACATAAAAATCAAAGGAAAACCAATAGGAGATTGACATGTTGAATTATAGATAACAATGAATTGGGTTGGCCATATAAAAAAGGCCATTGTTTGGCCGGCCAAAAGAAGGGAGGAGGAGCAGCCATTCTCACCTCAAAATTACACCAAGAATTTTGTTAAATCTCATGCAACTGGATTCTCCAAGGAAGAGCTTAAATTTTAGTGCAAGTTAAGCTAGAAATGTGAGAAAATAGCTTGAATTCTTCTTCTTCTCCCTCTTTTATATTTCAGTAGAGTTAAAAAGTATGGGTTAGTATGAATGTTAATGTGAAAATCTTGGGGTGTGTTCACTTGTGGAGAATTACTCCAATTTTCCTCAAAAAATAGAGATAGAAAATGAAAAATAGAAAATATATTGAAAATAGTTATTTTTCTAAAATAGAAAATAGAAAAGGTATTTTCCAATTTTCTAAAATTAAACAGAATTTAGAGATCTAATTTAATATGTTTTCTATTTTCCACTTGGTAGAAAACACGGGATTTTCTTTACGTCGTCAAAATTATTTATGAATCGAATCCCAGTAAATTCACTTTGCAATTTTTTTTCTTTCTTTTTCTTTGCTACCCAATTCTCCTATTTCATCTCCAACAAATCAAGCTCAAATCAGCTTATATCTCTTCAATTTAAAAAATTGCTATCTGTTTGTTTCTACCAGATTCTCTTCTCAAGCCAAATCCAAAATCCCTCCATAAGGAAAACATGGGATTCTTTACCAACCATGCTAAAATCAACTCATAATCTCACCATCCCCGTTTCTACTCTTTTTTCTTTATTTAAACTAGGTTTTATTGATTACTTTCTATTTATAGGGAATTTTTAATCTTTTGTAGTCAAATTTGATAGGCTATTGGTGGCAACTCAGGTTTGTTTTTTATTTTATCTTTTCATATCATTGTTGTATCTCATCTCAATTTTTTGAATATGCAGGGAAGAAGCCATTACAACAGCTCTAAGGTTTCTGTTTCGGCTCTAAGCCTCTGTCAGTTGCCTCGCCTCTATCTCCACCACTGTCACTACGCTCAGGTACGCTTCATCGCATTTTCTCTTTATGTATTTCTTGAACCTTTATTTGGGTTTTTGGTTCTTTTCAATTTCTTCCTTCATTGTCCTGTCGGTTTGTGTTGCATAAATGTCATGACTTTTGCTCTGTTAGTTTATCAATCATGCCAAATTGTTGATCAAGGTTAGCATTAATTCTTCGTATTGGGAAGTAGTTTCTTGAAAAGAAATGCACTTGTATTCTGCTAGCATGATTTATCTGCAGTATTTGTGAAATTACCAGAATGTTTGTCTGGTTTGTTTCTAAAAGTGAATATAAGGTGACCAGTTTTATCCTTTAGAAATAGAAAAATCGGTAATGGTAGGTGTGACGCGCGCCGAACCTAGCAAATGCCCTCTTTGGCGAGACCCGCTTTTAGGGATTGAGTGATTAGTTCGCGTCTTTTTGATCTTAGGTGCCATGAGACATTTTGGATGCCTCTTTCCCAATAGAATATTGGAAAGGATCATCTAGCCTCATAGTGCCTTTAGGCACCTTTGAGGTAGTTTGGAGTCGCCATCCAATTTACGAGAAATTGGAAAAGGTCTCTAACCTCTATTAGTCTAAAATCAGAGATGGTGTCCGGAACTTCACTCTTATTTATGTTTTGGTTAATTATAAATGATTTTTTAAATTCATAAAATTTTATCTCTCCTCTCACACGATTAATGCATTTAAATTAAAGGTGCATTGCAAGTACCAAGAAAGCGATAAATAAAAGACTGTAAAAGAAGCAGTAAAATAAAGTGATAAAGGAAAGCGGTAAACACGCTAAGCACATAATTACAAGAGAAATTGGGGCGGAATACAACCCCAAATGAAAACTAAATAATACTGCCCCAAAATTAATTACAAGGGCCCAAAAATATATAAACATAAATTTAAAACAAGCAAACAAAATCAAACATAAAAAAGACATACATAAATCGGGTCATTCGCTTGGTTTAGAAACATTGGTTCTTTCACGCTCACTTAAAGAGGGATCGAAGAGCTGTTCGATTGTTGGTTTAAAAATCGGGATGAGTGATCCCATTTTAGAGAAAAATATAACTCTTCGTTTTATCGTGACATTTTTGCATTCCTTGGCTAAAACAAGGGACATTGGTCCTAATTTCATTAATATAAATCCCGATTTATTTATAAAATAATTTCATGATTTTTTACCGCACATGTGCACAAAATAAAACCATTTTATTTTACAAGCAAACATAAACACATAAAGGGATAGGAAAAATCTCACCCAATCGATGCGGATTTCCTACGCGTTGTGACCCATCCGTGTGATCACGGGGACACTCATGCAAGGCAAACCACATTTAAATCCCACACAAAGACTAACATTAAAAATATTAGTAATAATTCTAAAAATTAATCAAATAAAGACAAAATAAATATAGGACATGTTAATTTAATATAGAAATAATTTACATGCAAAAGGAATTAAAAATAAGTCATGCAAAAGCCTAGGAATAATAATAATAAAAACAATGTCAAAATAATAGCAATAATAACAATAAAAGAACAACGATAATAAT
Organism: Excoecaria cochinchinensis; assembly: GCA_947683425.1. NCBI lineage: Eukaryota > Viridiplantae > Streptophyta > Magnoliopsida > Malpighiales > Euphorbiaceae > Excoecaria > Excoecaria cochinchinensis. The sequence goes on along the minus strand of CANTUQ010000023.1, from coordinate 3,078,953 downwards.
AATAATAATAATAATAATAATAATAATAATAATAATAATAATAATAATAATAATAATAATAACAACAACCAAATGACTATAACAAAAAAGAGGGAAAGAATCCAACAGTGAAGATCAACATAATAATAATAATAATGATGATAATAATAATAATAATAATAATAATAATAATAATAATAATAATAATAACAATAACAATAATAATAATAATGGTAACCAAGTTGACAGCAAAAGTGAATATACTAATAATGATAATGATAATAGGAAGAGTGACAGTAGGATGACCAAACAAGCAAATACACTCACCATAATAATAATAATAATAATAATAATAATAATGAAGAAGAAGAAGAAGAGCAACGGGAGTCACAAAAAATAAAATTAAATCACAAATAGTATGCCAACAATAATAATCATATTAGGAATGCTAAGAATAAATGATAAACATGGTAATAATCACAAAAATAACAATATTGACAATAAATAAGTGAAAAACAAAATTAGATGAGAACGGGTCAAAAAATATTTACTCTCAGAGTTTATGAGTCGGAAAAATAGTGTCTTAATCCGTTCTTCTTGTTGATTTTTGTGGTGATAAACACAAAGAAAATATAAGGATCTACGTTTTAAACAAATGAAATCAAGAAAATATTTTTGGAGGGATGATCCAAGACAAAAGGAAATTGATTTTCCTTGCTTAAATCAATCCCCGAATGAAAAATATTTTGCGAAAAAAAAGAAGAAGAAAAGAAGGTTAAAACTTGAAAATCTTAATATTTTTGCTTTGAAAAAAACGCTCTCGGCTGCCCTTTTGTTCTTGAGAGAAAACTCTTTTTTTTCTCTTGTGAAAATTGCAGCTCTCCTCAAAATAAAGATGAAGTCTTCATTTTGTTTCCGTAGATTGTCCCAAAATGGGAAGAGACAAAATATTCTTTAATTTTTCGTTAACCAAAAATTGCACAAAAACATGAAACAAACAGAAAAAACAGACTAGAAATTGACCAGAAATTGCAGGTGAAAACGACCGTGCACGGGAGAGAAGGGGCAAGAATGCCCGCAACTGGAGTAAGGCGACGTGTGCCTGAGTAGGCCTGCGTAGCCCTCGGTGACGTGCGCCCGAGCCGGCATGCGTCGCGGGCAGTAACTTGCGCCCCCGCCACTACAAGAAAATAGTGTTTTCCCGACGGAAATTACCGACGAAAAACATGTAATTTCCGTCGGGAAATAAAAATACCGACGGAAAACGATTCCGTCGGCACACTAGGCGTAGGGAAATGTACCGACAGAAAATTTTCCATCGGTAAAATTACCGACGGAAAAGATATTTTCGTCGGTAATTTTCGACGGAAAACCAATTTCCGTCGGTAAATTTTCCCAACAGACAGCGGAGTTCCGTCGGTAATTTTCGACGGAAAACCAATTTTCGTCGGTAAAATTACCAACGACAAAGGTATTTTTGTCGGGAATTTACCGACGAAAATACCTTTTCCATCGAGAAATTCCTGACGAAATTATGCTGTCTGTCGGGAAAATTTCCCGACGAAAATTGGTTTTCCGTCGAAAATTACCGACGTAAATATCTTTTCCTTTGGTAATTTTACCGACGAAAATTGGTTTTCCGTCGGTAATTTACCGACGGAAATACCTTTTCCCCGGTAATTTTAAATAAAATTTAAAAATTATTTTTTTTTTGTTTTTATGTAGATATAACCTGTAAAATTAATTGCAAAATAATGAAAAATGAAGATAATATCTAAATTTTAATATCCAATAATAGTCGAATTTAATAATTGTGCTAATTATAAAGTTAGTAATTATTTAACAACATAATATCCATATATGTCTAATACAAAATGATAACTAAGCTGATGGCGGCGGCTGAGAAGTTCGATCAGACTGATGCGATGACGAGGCAAACATACCCTTCAAATTTGCCATCTCATTGCGTAGCTCAGATAAATTTGCCATCTCATTGCGTAGCTCAGATATGTAGTCGAGAGATTGTTGCAATCGAACCTCCGACTCTTGCCATCGAGTCTGTGACTGTTGCAATTCCGATCTCAGCTCACTTGCAGTATTCTGAAGTTCAAGTACTTGTCTGGATGCAGACCGCCTATTAGATGCGGTAGTACTTGAACTTGAGGAATGCGAGTAACAGGATTTGGCCAAAGAACCTAAGCCAAATACCCATCCTCGCTGGTCTCTACCACCAGCCACTTCATAATAGATCTGATTCGCATCAACATGATCAGAAGTCTGTTAGCGTTGCTGAATTGCATCTTGAACTTGTTCCTGTCGTAGGACAAATGTTTTACAATAAGTAACGATTAATAATATAACTAATCTTTAAAATTTGTAAAATATAGTAATTTGGACATACATGTAAAATTCTTGACCGAGAATTGACGAACGTTTGACCATCATGCTTGCTGGTGTGGGTGTGTAAGAATACCTCAGCGTGGGTAGCCGGTCGACCCATCGATGCTCCCTGCAAACATAAAAAGAATTAAAGGCGAACTATAATTTATTGACTATTCGTACAAGTTTTTACTAAAATTTCGGCAGAGTTTCCCTTATATTTGGAGCATACCTCCTGTATACAAAGACAGAAAAACACTTCAAATTTCAAGATTCAGCTACCATCCAACATTCCACAACAATGCAAACTCCTCATACAAGTAACATTCCCATCCTCCTCTATGGTAATGAGATAAATTTTAGACATTCTAACCATTAATTACAGTGGTAACAGTAATATTTTGTAATACTTACAAGTCTATCTGCATGTTCCCGATGGGACATCGACCCTCCAGTATGCGAGCATGAACTGAGTCCAACAGGTCCTCCCCTTCTGTTACTAGAATTTCGCTCTGAAATGGAAATGGCTTCAGGGGTCGCCCAATACTGTCTCCAATGTGCCCATAAATCTTCGGTCATGTAGCGAGGTCGGACACCACCATCCTTTATCAAGCAGACTAAATCTCTATAACGTGCCCGCGCACGAGTCTCCCACACAGAATACATGATCTGGTCAAACGCCGGGTCCCAATAACATTTTTTCTTATGAGACAGACAGAACAAAAAACAAACTATAAGCAAGAGTAAAATATAATTCGTTATGTAACAAAATATATCATAAATTTTTTACCTTGAATTCTTCGAAATAAAAATTCTTTGTTTCCTCTGACAAATTCTTCCAGACAAACCCATCGTATTCAATTCTGTTTTTGAAAGAGGTTGTCATTATGCGTGAGCACTTTCCTGAAGGATTCAATCTAAGATATAACAATGTGAATAAAGTTAGTATAAGTAATAACTGTCATTGAAATCATAATGAAGTGAAATATTAATCACTTACTCCTCAGCTGTGATATTGATGTACATTCTTCCATCAACTCCAATTGAGCCAGGCGTAGACTCTTCCGCTTGTTCTGTTCCTGACCCCTGAGGTGGCATAAATTCAGGGTGTGCCATAGGAGTGGAATCAGTGAAAGGAATGGTAGATCGTGCAACAGTTGGGATGGTCGGTGATGCGGCAGCCTCAGAGCTGGCATTGAGCCCATGCGATAGGGATCCTCCATCACCAGTACTGTCATCGCCATCATGCAACCTGAGATGTGGAGGAATCCCTGTTCTCTTCTTTCGCTTAAACATTTTTCAACCTGACATTATAAGGAAAATGCATATTGTCAGATAATAGAAAATAATTACATTGCAATAAGCATATTAAATTAATATCCAAGTCAGTGCAATATTAATTGTTGTCACATGTTAAGCAAGTAGGTAAACAAATTATTCGCTATTGGGAGTAGCCTCTGCATAAAAACGTGACAATCATGACTTTTCATACCTAATAATTTGTACTTTCTCATGTCGACGCACCTTGCCAAATTAGAGACGTAGCCATCCGAAAAATTTAGTCCTTTTAATCAATCACACAAGACTTCCTTTTGTTTTTTGTCCAAAGTGTAGCATGCCTTGGGATATTTTCCGGTTAAGTAATCTTTATCTAACTCAGGCCTTCTACATAACAACTTTAAATCTGCTCGTGATTTTGCATTGTCCTTGGTCTTCCCTTCTATATTCATAATGTTGTTGAACATATTATCAAAAAAAAAATTTTCAATGTGCATCACATCTAAATTATGCCGTAACAAATTAGTCTTCCAATATGGCAAATCCCAAAAAATGCTTCTTTTCTCCAACCAAAGTTTTTGTTGATTCTTCCATTAACTTCATCAGCATCAAGTTCAGTTACCTTAAGTAAACCCAACTCATCAATGTCTTGTAAAATTTGCTCACTGCTTCTAATAACTGGAGGACTAGCAAGAACAACTCTATTCTTAATAAATTTGTTCATGTTTTGTCAGAACAGGTGATCAGGTGGAAGGAATTTCCTGTGGTTGTCAAACCAAGAAGTTTTGCACCCGTGTTATCACTGACCGACAACATAGCATAGGAAGGGAAGTCACTGACCGTCCACATTAATGCCGCTTTCATCATGAAATTATGTTTAAGTGATGCATCATATGTTTCAACACCGACATCCCAAAGCTGTTGCAACTCATAAATCAACGGCTGCAAATATACATCAATTCTGTGCTTCGGATTTCTAGGTCTTGGAATAATAACTGTCAAGAACATATATACCTCATTCATACACATCCATGGAGGCAAATTATATGGAGTAATTATGATTGGCCATGACGAATATTGTTGTCCTGATTGACCAAAAGGTTGAAATCCGTCAGTGCTCAAACACAGCCGAGCATTTCAAGAATCAGCAGCAAAATCAGGATGGGTGTTATTGAAATATTTCCATGCAACTGCATCGGATGGATGGCTCATTATTCCACCTGTACTTTCGTGCTCATCATGCCATCTCATGTGAGGTGCAGTAACTTTGGATGCATATAGTCTTTGAAGCCTGGGAGTCAATGGAAAAAAATACATACGTTTCCAAGGTACCAATTTCTGCTGATTACCACCACTTTTAGATTTGTACCTAGGTTGACTACAAAATTTGCACTCTTGTAAATTGATGTCATCCCTCCAAAACAACATACAACCCAACCGACAACAGTCAATTTTCTCAACTGGCAAACCTAAACCACTGATCAGTTTTTTCACATTGTACAAATTATCAACCATTTTATGGTCAGGAGGCAATGATTCATTGTACCAAGCAAGAATTTGGTCAAAACTTCGATCCAAAATATGGCCTTCCGATTTTATATTCAATATCCGAGCTATAGAAGATAACTGAGTCATGTTATCGCAGCTTAGCCATAACTCCTGATCTGCTGAATTTAGCAAGTCATAAAATTTTGTTGCATTTTCGTTGGGTTCTTCTAGCATTGGTGTACTTTCCCTAAAATCATGGCCAGCTGCATCGTAAACCATTTGAACGTAAGGATTATCAGTCACCCTTACATCATCTGCTCCAAATTCCCCCTCTCTTTCAAATTCACCCTCAGTTGTCGACATGTTACCCACATTTCACATCGATGTACTACAGATTGATGGTTCTCCGTGTCGTGTCCACTCAAAATAATTTTGAACAAATCCCTTTCTTAACAGGTGAAAATACACTTCATCGACTGACAGATAACTAAGGTGTTGGCACTTTTTGCATGGACATCTTATTTTAGCCCCGTCCATATGTGCAGATTGAGAACTGACATATTCAATAAACGACTGATATAACACCCCGCCATCCCCGTTGGAAGGATACCGGAGTGCCACGCGGGTAAACATATAAACAAATCCAAATACATGCTAATAAAATAGAACAAAAGATAATATGTAAAGAAACTTTTAAATCGTTTATAGAAAAACCTGTAACATATACATATACATATCACTGTCGTTTTACAAAAAGGGCTCGTAAGCAAATACATATACAAAAAGAATACTTGCTCCTTTACAAAAGATTCATTTTGCTAATTACAAGCCATATACAAAAATAATTACAGCGGAAGACTTCAAAAATAAATCAACTTCAACCAAAAAGACTCCTAGTGGCCGACCTGCAGATATCCGACTCTGAACTGCACTCGCCACCTGCACGGGAAAAGAGCCCGTGCTAAGCGATAACGCTTAGTGGGGAGGAACAAAACAAACATACTATATACATATACAATATTTATACAATAATAAGCTAATGATTCAAAAGCAAGACATCAAATCACATGTAAACATATCTCTAAATACTTACTTGACATGCATAGATATGTATACAATACAAGCAATTAAATGTTTAAATCATAATTCACATCATTTTAGGTATACAAATTCAAGGTGCGATACAAAACTAGGCAAGAATTCATGTGCACTTTATACTTGTAATCATATCAACAATGCATCTCAACATATGCAACACATTTAAACTCATAGCCTGACTAGTCTCAAAGTACTCTCTAGAAGTGGATGCGGTCTATTGGATACTGATAGAACACAGTATCCCAAGCATATAGAGACATGAGTCTCGAACGTATAATTTTCATATAGAGACCGAGGTCCCGCTTTATTTCCATATAGATCCTAACAGGATCGAAACAAGGATCCAAACGGACCCGCAAATAACATTTTTATCATATAGCAGCTGCACACACACACTGACCTAAGTAAGCGCTTACTTATCCACTACTATGACTATTCAGGCTCAAATAATACAACTCAACAATTCATATATCAAATCATGAGAATTTCATTATATACTAGCTTATAAATCATGTATACTTATATCATAAGCAAATTAAGAAACATTTAAACATATAAATATCAATACTGAAGGTAATAAGGACATATAGCTCATATTGAAAAGTCCCTGTTAAATAAACTATAAACATATAAATCATGTATATTAATTATTAATCATGTATACCAAACCCAATATTATGCAATTATTAAAAATACAATCAGATTTTAAAACTAATTAATCGTCATGTAATGTAAAACCCTTGAAATCAGAAGTTAAAAATCATACTTTTAGAAAACAGGCAACTGAAGGAAGGCTGGTCACGTCGTGACCTCAAGTCACGCCGTGACTCCAGCTTCATGCGAGCGCCAGGGAAGAACAGCAGGCAGTCACGGCGTGACCTCCAGTCACGTCGCGTGACGCCTGTGAGAGGAGAGGAAAAAATCGCGCAGACAAAGGGCGAGAGTCACGGCGTGATGCCGCTTCACGCCACGTGACCTTCAGCAAAGAAGGAGTCACGGCGTGAAGCTGCTTCGCGCCTCGTGACCTTCAACCGAGAAGGGGGTCACGGCGTGATCACCAGTCACGTCTCGTGACCTTCTTCTCACCATTCTTCATCTTCTCCAATTTTCCAATTTTCCAGAAATCGTAACAAAATCCAGAAAAACAATGAAAACATAGTGCAACTAAAAATCCAAATTCCTTTCTTGCCAAAAACCAGTTTTCATGCAATAACCATGCAACCACATACCTTCAGGCCTCCAGAGCATATTTACAGCAACAATCACTCAAATCATTCACCTTGATAAACAATCAGAATTGCATTTACAGAGACTTAAACCCAGAAGTTTCCTCTTTTACGTTCATACAAATATCTCAAATTTCACATACATATCATCATCACTTGCTGCTATAAATCAAATACACAACTCTACTTTACTCATGCATTACTCTATATATCAAAAACATAATTTAACAACAACATTAAACATCAAAACAGGATCCAAAAACGAGAAAAGAACAAACACTCCCAAACCTGTTGAAGTCCAAAAAGAACGACCACTGCACTTTTTCAGTCCAAAATCTTATCCTTTCCCTTGTCTTTCCTTTTATCTTCAGGAGTTTGCAAACAAATAAAACCACATTCAAAAATCCAAAGACATAATCTCAAAGTAACTCAAATGAGAAGAAGAACCACCCGAAACCATAGCCACTTACCTTCAGTAACTTCTAACAAACCCAAACTCAAGCTTCACCACAGGAAAATCACACATGCAAATGGAAAAGCACAGCAGATGGAGAAAAAGAACACAGTGAGGTTTACGTGAGAGGGAAAAACCAAGAAGAGAGAACTTTTCATTCTATGTTCAAAACTAACTAATTTTCACATTCTTTTTCCTTTCCCTCACCACGTGCACACACACAGTTCTCCACCTGGCACACATGCACAAAAGTCACAATCCCACTAATTCCTCTCTTTTACAATTTGATCCTCATAACTCTAATAGGTCCCTATTAATTTCTTTTTACTTACCTGAATAAAATCTGCATTCTAATTGAATCCCATCTAGCAATTAAATCCTCTTTCCTTGTATAAATTACCCAATTACCCTTTAATTGTCCAATTAAAATTACTAAATCCAATTAGGCCACTTATGGGGTGTGACAACTCACCCCTCCTTAAGAAAATTTCGTCCTCGAAATTTCCTTGCTTACCGAATACAACTCAAATATCAAAATCCGAAACGAGACAAAACTGAATATGTAAACACTTACCCGAAGGACCCGCTGTACCCGTCACATCTCTAGCAATCATAGCATAACCTCTATACTGATTATGATCCTCAGTAGCACCAGGTCGCTGCACTGTTTCTGATGGTGCTCTCGGAGCTCGACTTCCTTCACGATTGCCTTGGATAACATTGGATTTCCGGCTTTCTTGCTGATTCTGGTTCTCTTGTCGACTAGGGCAAAAGGCAAATCGATGTTCCATGCTTCCACACTTGAAACAAGCGCCGGTAATCTTGCGACACGTACCCCAATGGTACCTATGACAATGCTCGCATTCTGGTGCTCGATTTCCTTTACTACCATGTGGGGCTACACTCTCAACCTGTGAAGGCATCTGAACACTCCCTCTAGATCCTTGCTCAACTGGTGTACCCTTTGCTTTCTTAACACTCACATTTCCTCCTTCTGGTGCTCTCCTCTTGCTAGCCATTCTCTGCTTGATCTCTTCAGATTCCTCTAACCTCATTGCTGCAGCCACAATCTGATAATACCCAACTGGCTGCAAGACAATCATCGCAGACAAAGGGCCTCTGAATACCTCACGCAATCCCTCTAAAAAGTGCCTACATCTGAACTCATCTGTCAACAACTGTTCAGGCACATACTTGCTTAACCGGTTGAACTCCTTATCGTACTCACTGACAGTCATGCCCCGCTGCTTCAAACTAATGAACTCTCTCCACTTCGCTTCTTGGTATGCCTTTGTTATATACTTTTGCTCAAACTCTTTCTTGAAATAATCCCATGTCAGCTCAGCTGGTCGCTGAGGATTCCTCAACACAAGTTCCCACCAATCATAGGCTGGTCCCTGAAGCAATGATATAGCACACGAAGCTCTCTGGTCAGCAGGACATCTAATCTCTTGCAAAATCCTGTCCACTCTCTTCAACCAAAACTCAGCTATATCGGACTCATCTAAAGCAGTCTCATGAAAATCCTCTGCTCCTCTCTTTCTTAACAACTCAGTTGGAGCCTTAAGTGCAGTCAACCTATCCACCACTTGTAATAACCCCTGAACTAACGCGGGATCAAAAGCAATACCTCTATTTGCACCCTCAGCTGGTGCAGGTTCCCGCTCATGTCTATCCTGTCTAACTGGATCATCTCTTCTAACTGGATTCTCTCTAGGACCCACATTATAACTGCTCATAGTGTCGCCCATATACTCACTTGGATCCGACTCCATATAAACTCTACAAAACACAAGACATCTGCATTAGGCCACTAAACAAAACTGACTCTCATGTATAGACTCGACTCTACACTCAAACAATCACAACATAACCCAGAACCACCAAACCTGGGCTCTGATACCAAGCTGTAACACCCCGCCATCCCCGTTGGAAGGATACCGGAGTGCCACGCGGGTAAACATATAAACAAATCCAAATACATGCTAATAAAATAGAACAAAAGATAATATGTAAAGAAACTTTTAAATCGTTTATAGAAAAACCTGTAACATATACATATACATATCACTGTCGTTTTACAAAAAGGGCTCGTAAGCAAATACATATACAAAAAGAATACTTGCTCCTTTACAAAAGATTCATTTTGCTAATTACAAGCCATATACAAAAATAATTACAGCGGAAGACTTCAAAAATAAATCAACTTCAACCAAAAAGACTCCTAGTGGCCGACCTGCAGATATCCGACTCTGAACTGCACTCGCCACCTGCACGGGAAAAGAGCCCGTGCTAAGCGATAATGCTTAGTGGGGAGGAACAAAACAAACATACTATATACATATACAATATTTATACAATAATAAGCTAATGATTCAAAAGCAAGACATCAAATCACATGTAAACATATCTCTAAATACTTACTTGACATGCATAGATATGTATACAATACAAGCAATTAAATGTTTAAATCATAATTCACATCATTTTAGGTATACAAATTCAAGGTGCGATACAAAACTAGGCAAGAATTCATGTGCACTTTATACTTGTAATCATATCAACAATGCATCTCAACATATGCAACACATTTAAACTCATAGCCTGACTAGTCTCAAAGTACTCTCTAGAAGTGGATGCGGTCTATTGGATACTGATAGAACACAGTATCCCAAGCATATAGAGACATGAGTCTCGAACGTATAATTTTCATATAGAGACCGAGGTCCCGCTTTATTTCCATATAGATCCTAACAGGATCGAAACAAGGATCCAAACGGACCCGCAAAGAACATTTTTATCATATAGCAGCTGCACACACACACTGACCTAAGTAAGCGCTTACTTATCCACTACTATGACTATTCAGGCTCAAATAATACAACTCAACAATTCATATATCAAATCATGAGAATTTCATTATATACTAGCTTATAAATCATGTATACTTATATCATAAGCAAATTAAGAAACATTTAAACATATAAATATCAATACTGAAGGTAATAAGGACATATAGCTCATATTGAAAAGTCCCTGTTAAATAAACTATAAACATATAAATCATGTATATTAATTATTAATCATGTATACCAAACCCAATATTATGCAATTATTAAAAATACAATCAGATTTTAAAACTAATTAATCGTCATGTAATGTAAAACCCTTGAAATCAGAAGTTAAAAATCATACTTTTAGAAAACAGGCAACTGAAGGAAGGCTGGTCACGTCGTGACCTCAAGTCACGCCGTGACTCCAGCTTCATGCGAGCGCCAGGGAAGAACAGCAGGCAGTCACGGCGTGACCTCCAGTCACGTCGCGTGACGCCTGTGAGAGGAGAGGAAAAAATCGCGCAGACAAAGGGCGAGAGTCACGGCGTGATGCCGCTTCACGCCACGTGACCTTCAGCAAAGAAGGAGTCACGGCGTGAAGCTGCTTCGCGCCTCGTGACCTTCAACCGAGAAGGGGGTCACGGCGTGATCACCAGTCACGTCTCGTGACCTTCTTCTCACCATTCTTCATCTTCTCCAATTTTCCAATTTTCCAGAAATCGTAACAAAATCCAGAAAAACAATGAAAACATAGTGCAACTAAAAATCCAAATTCCTTTCTTGCCAAAAACCAGTTTTCATGCAATAACCATGCAACCACATACCTTCAGGCCTCCAGAGCATATTTACAGCAACAATCACTCAAATCATTCACCTTGATAAACAATCAGAATTGCATTTACAGAGACTTAAACCCAGAAGTTTCCTCTTTTACGTTCATACAAATATCTCAAATTTCACATACATATCATCATCACTTGCTGCTATAAATCAAATACACAACTCTACTTTACTCATGCATTACTCTATATATCAAAAACATAATTTAACAACAACATTAAACATCAAAACAGGATCCAAAAACGAGAAAAGAACAAACACTCCCAAACCTGTTGAAGTCCAAAAAGAACGACCACTGCACTTTTTCAGTCCAAAATCTTATCCTTTCCCTTGTCTTTCCTTTTATCTTCAGGAGTTTGCAAACAAATAAAACCACATTCAAAAATCCAAAGACATAATCTCAAAGTAACTCAAATGAGAAGAAGAACCACCCGAAACCATAGCCACTTACCTTCAGTAACTTCTAACAAACCCAAACTCAAGCTTCACCACAGGAAAATCACACATGCAAATGGAAAAGCACAGCAGATGGAGAAAAAGAACACAGTGAGGTTTACGTGAGAGGGAAAAACCAAGAAGAGAGAACTTTTCATTCTATGTTCAAAACTAACTAATTTTCACATTCTTTTTCCTTTCCCTCACCACGTGCACACACACAGTTCTCCACCTGGCACACATGCACAAAAGTCACAATCCCACTAATTCCTCTCTTTTACAATTTGATCCTCATAACTCTAATAGGTCCCTATTAATTTCTTTTTACTTACCTGAATAAAATCTGCATTCTAATTGAATCCCATCTAGCAATTAAATCCTCTTTCCTTGTATAAATTACCCAATTACCCTTTAATTGTCCAATTAAAATTACTAAATCCAATTAGGCCACTTATGGGGTGTGACAACTCACCCCTCCTTAAGAAAATTTCGTCCTCGAAATTTCCTTGCTTACCGAATACAACTCAAATATCAAAATCCGAAACGAGACAAAACTGAATATGTAAACACTTACCCGAAGGACCCGCTGTACCCGTCACATCTCTAGCAATCATAGCATAACCTCTATACTGATTATGATCCTCAGTAGCACCAGGTCGCTGCACTGTTTCTGATGGTGCTCTCGGAGCTCGACTTCCTTCACGATTGCCTTGGATAACATTGGATTTCCGGCTTTCTTGCTGATTCTGGTTCTCTTGTCGACTAGGGCAAAAGGCAAATCGATGTTCCATGCTTCCACACTTGAAACAAGCGCCGGTAATCTTGCGACACGTACCCCAATGGTACCTATGACAATGCTCGCATTCTGGTGCTCGATTTCCTTTACTACCATGTGGGGCTACACTCTCAACCTGTGAAGGCATCTGAACACTCCCTCTAGATCCTTGCTCAACTGGTGTACCCTTTGCTTTCTTAACACTCACATTTCCTCCTTCTGGTGCTCTCCTCTTGCTAGCCATTCTCTGCTTGATCTCTTCAGATTCCTCTAACCTCATTGCTGCAGCCACAATCTGATAATACCCAACTGGCTGCAAGACAATCATCGCAGACAAAGGGCCTCTGAATACCTCACGCAATCCCTCTAAAAAGTGCCTACATCTGAACTCATCTGTCAACAACTGTTCAGGCACATACTTGCTTAACCGGTTGAACTCCTTATCGTACTCACTGACAGTCATGCCCCGCTGCTTCAAACTAATGAACTCTCTCCACTTCGCTTCTTGGTATGCCTTTGTTATATACTTTTGCTCAAACTCTTTCTTGAAATAATCCCATGTCAGCTCAGCTGGTCGCTGAGGATTCCTCAACACAAGTTCCCACCAATCATAGGCTGGTCCCTGAAGCAATGATATAGCACACGAAGCTCTCTGGTCAGCAGGACATCTAATCTCTTGCAAAATCCTGTCCACTCTCTTCAACCAAAACTCAGCTATATCGGACTCATCTAAAGCAGTCTCATGAAAATCCTCTGCTCCTCTCTTTCTTAACAACTCAGTTGGAGCCTTAGGTGCAGTCAACCTATCCACCACTTGTAATAACCCCTGAACTAACGCGGGATCAAAAGCAATACCTCTATTTGCACCCTCAGCTGGTGCAGGTTCCCGCTCATGTCTATCCTGTCTAACTGGATCATCTCTTCTAACTGGATTCTCTCTAGGACCCACATTATAACTGCTCATAGTGTCGCCCATATACTCACTTGGATCCGACTCCATATAAACTCTACAAAACACAAGACATCTGCATTAGGCCACTAAACAAAACTGACTCTCATGTATAGACTCGACTCTACACTCAAACAATCACAACATAACCCAGAACCACCAAACCTGGGCTCTGATACCAAGCTGTAACACCCCGCCATCCCCGTTGGAAGGATACCGGAGTGCCACGCGGGTAAACATATAAACAAATCCAAATACATGCTAATAAAATAGAACAAAAGATAATATGTAAAGAAACTTTTAAATCGTTTATAGAAAAACCTGTAACATATACATATACATATCACTGTCGTTTTACAAAAAGGGCTCGTAAGCAAATACATATACAAAAAGAATACTTGCTCCTTTACAAAAGATTCATTTTGCTAATTACAAGCCATATACAAAAATAATTACAGCGGAAGACTTCAAAAATAAATCAACTTCAACCAAAAAGACTCCTAGTGGCCGACCTGCAGATATCCGACTCTGAACTGCACTCGCCACCTGCACGGGAAAAGAGCCCGTGCTAAGCGATAACGCTTAGTGGGGAGGAACAAAACAAACATACTATATACATATACAATATTTATACAATAATAAGCTAATGATTCAAAAGCAAGACATCAATCACATGTAAACATATCTCTAAATACTTACTTGACATGCATAGATATGTATACAATACAAGCAATTAAATGTTTAAATCATAATTCACATCATTTTAGGTATACAAATTCAAGGTGCGATATAAAACTAGGCAAGAATTCATGTGCACTTTATACTTGTAATCATATCAACAATGCATCTCAACATATGCAACACATTTAAACTCATAGCCTGACTAGTCTCAAAGTACTCTCTAGAAGTGGATGCGGTCTATTGGATACTGATAGAACACAGTATCCCAAGCATATAGAGACATGAGTCTCGAACGTATAATTTTCATATAGAGACCGAGGTCCCGCTTTATTTCCATATAGATCCTAACAGGATCGAAACAAGGATCCAAACGGACCCGCAAACAACATTTTTATCATATAGCAGCTGCACACACACACTGACCTAAATAAGCGCTTACTTATCCACTACTATGACTATTCAGGCTCAAATAATACAACTCAACAATTCATATATCAAATCATGAGAATTTCATTATATACTAGCTTATAAATCATGTATACTTATATCATAAGCAAATTAAGAAACATTTAAACATATAAATATCAATACTGAAGGTAATAAGGACATATAGCTCATATTGAAAAGTCCCTGTTAAATAAACTATAAACATATAAATCATGTATATTAATTATTAATCATGTATACCAAACCCAATATTATGCAATTATTAAAAATACAATCAGATTTTAAAACTAATTAATCGTCATGTAATGTAAAACCCTTGAAATCAGAAGTTAAAAATCATACTTTTAGAAAACAGGCAACTGAAGGAAGGCTGGTCACGTCGTGACCTCAAGTCACGCCGTGACTCCAGCTTCATGCGAGCGCCAGGGAAGAACAGCAGGCAGTCACGGCGTGACCTCCAGTCACGTCGCGTGACGCCTGTGAGAGGAGAGGAAAAAATCGCGCAGACAAAGGGCGAGAGTCACGGCGTGATGCCGCTTCACGCCACGTGACCTTCAGCAAAGAAGGAGTCACGGCGTGAAGCTGCTTCGCGCCTCGTGACCTTCAACCGAGAAGGGGGTCACGGCGTGATCACCAGTCACGTCTCGTGACCTTCTTCTCACCATTCTTCATCTTCTCCAATTTTCCAATTTTCCAGAAATCGTAACAAAATCCAGAAAAACAATGAAAACATAGTGCAACTAAAAATCCAAATTCCTTTCTTGCCAAAAACCAGTTTTCATGCAATAACCATGCAACCACATACCTTCAGGCCTCCAGAGCATATTTACAGCAACAATCACTCAAATCATTCACCTTGATAAACAATCAGAATTGCATTTACAGAGACTTAAACCCAGAAGTTTCCTCTTTTACGTTCATACAAATATCTCAAATTTCACATACATATCATCATCACTTGCTGCTATAAATCAAATACACAACTCTACTTTACTCATGCATTACTCTATATATCAAAAACATAATTTAACAACAACATTAAACATCAAAACAGGATCCAAAAACGAGAAAAGAACAAACACTCCCAAACCTGTTGAAGTCCAAAAAGAACGACCACTGCACTTTTTCAGTCCAAAATCTTATCCTTTCCCTTGTCTTTCCTTTTATCTTCAGGAGTTTGCAAACAAATAAAACCACATTCAAAAATCCAAAGACATAATCTCAAAGTAACTCAAATGAGAAGAAGAACCACCCGAAACCATAGCCACTTACCTTCAGTAACTTCTAACAAACCCAAACTCAAGCTTCACCACAGGAAAATCACACATGCAAATGGAAAAGCATAGCAGATGGAGAAAAAGAACACAGTGAGGTTTACGTGAGAGGGAAAAACCAAGAAGAGAGAACTTTTCATTCTATGTTCAAAACTAACTAATTTTCACATTCTTTTTCCTTTCCCTCACCACGTGCACACACACAGTTCTCCACCTGGCACACATGCACAAAAGTCACAATCCCACTAATTCCTCTCTTTTACAATTTGATCCTCATAACTCTAATAGGTCCCTATTAATTTCTTTTTACTTACCTGAATAAAATCTGCATTCTAATTGAATCCCATCTAGCAATTAAATCCTCTTTCCTTGTATAAATTACCCAATTACCCTTTAATTGTCCAATTAAAATTACTAAATCCAATTAGGCCACTTATGGGGTGTGACAACTGAACCCCCTCCACAAATTCAGGATTAATGTAACCATCCCTTGTTTTTCGTCTATACATCTAAGATCTATCTACGTTACTCATAATTAATTCCAAAACTGTTACATGAACAAGGAGACATCTCAAATAGAATTATAAAAATCTAATTCAAAAAAAAAACTTAATATATTAGACAGTAATGCTAGAAACTAAAAATATAACTACTTTTACGAAAAATACATGATTAATTACAACAATTGCTAGTCATTTAAACAAAAGTAATATGGATTATTATGCTAAAAACAGGAAAAAATACAAATTTGTCATATTACCGTCAATAAATTAAAAATACTAAAAATGAAACCTAAAACAATGACATTAGAATTTGGAAGCTTCTTTATCATATAATGGCATTTTTTTTGCATATGTCAATGTCAAACATGGACAGGTGGATAATTGTTTTATGACATTGTGATTATTAACTATTAAATGGTCAAAAAGAGAAATCCGAAAAATATAACTATGCGTGGATGACATATAATTTAAATAATTAAAATTTTAATTATTTTTTTAATTAATCGAATTCGAATTTCATTATATTTTCTTTTTATAAATATAAAATTACTTATAATTTGAACTGTTAAAAGTTTAAATATTTTTTTAATTAGAGCCTGAACTCCATTATATTATGCTTCTAAAGATGAAATTATATATATATATATATATAATTGGTAAGTCCCTTGGAGGAAGCAGATCCAAAAAAAGAAAAAAAAATAAAAGGAAGGGTCCATCATAAACTCATATTATTAGATTGGATTGACTGGCGCATATAACGGATGCTTTTAGGATTGAATAATTATTATTTTAGCATTAGTTTCTTAATTTTATATGATTTTTGGTCAAATCGTCAAAGTTTTTATCATTTTAATTCATGTGCGGATCCACTCTTTCCATAATAAGATTATGCTCTTTTAAAGGGTGAAATTTACACTAATTAAAAATTAATTCTAACACCAATTAACACTAATTCAAAATTTATATTTTCTTCAAACAATATTTAACATTAACAATGCCTAACTAACATAAATAAATTAATAATAATAATAACAATAATAATAATAATATTAACTTAATTTAATAATAATTTAACAGAAAAATATTAATATTAATATTAACAATATTATTATTAACATAAATAAATTAACAATGCCTAACAAACATAAATAAATTAATAATAATAATAACAATAATAATAATAATATTAACTTAATTTAATAATAATTTAACAGAAAAATATTAATATTAATATTAACAATATTAATATTAACATAAATTAACAATGCCTAACTAACATAAATAAATTAACATAAATAAACTAACAAAAATATTAATATTAACATAAATAATATTAACATAAATAAATTAATAATAATAATATTAATATTAACAATATTAACTTAATTAATTTAAAAAAAAATCAAAGGATGGCAGGTACCTGTCGCCGGAGGAGGAGTGGAGGGAGGAGGAGGAGGCGGAGGAGGAGACCAGGACCGGCAATAGGCGGATCGGAGGGGAGGACGCCGGCGGCGGCACACGGAGGGAGGGAAAGAAGGGGAAGATCGGAGCGGGAAGAGGGAAGGAAGAGGAGGAGGGGAGGGGACGGCGATCGGAGGGGAGCGGATCGGAGATCGGAGGGGAGGGGCAGACCGGCAGCAAGGGGGCGGTGGCCGGCGGCGTGAGGGCAGGGGGGCAGAAACCGGAGGGGAGAGGGGAGGGAGGGGAGAGGGAGGAGAGAGAGTGGGGATCGGGGGAGGGAGGGGATTTAAAACTTGATTTTACTTTTAGCGACGGAAGGTTCTACTCCGTCGCTAAAATTACCGACGGTTTATTCAATCCGTCGCTAATTTTAGCGACGGTTTATACTTCCGTTGCTAATTAAAAAAAAATTAGCGACAGAATAAAAATTCCGTCGCTAAATAAAATATATTTATGTTATTTTTTATTTAGCGACAGTTTTAATTAACCGTCGCTATTTTTAGCGACGGTTTTAATTAACTGTCGCTAAATACTGTCATGAAATTTGGTGGGAAAAATTGGCGCCATTTTTAGCGACGGATTTTATTTTTCGTCGCCAATTAGCGGCGGCTAATATAATCTGTCGGCATTTAGCGACGGAAATAAATTTTCGTCGCTAAATAGCGGCGAAATTTAACTTTCGCCGCTATTTAGAGACGGAAATGGTTCTGTTGCTAAAATTCCGTCGGTATTTTATTGTTTTCTTGTAGTGCGGGGGCACGCGTCGCCCTTTGTGACGTGCGCCCCAGCGGGCGCACGTTGCGTCTGTAGGCGTACGTCGCCCGCGGGCGCATACTGTGCCTTTGGGCACGTGCCGTTCCCGTGGGGCCACGGCCCGCACGCGTACGACCGCAACCCGCACGTGCAGTATGCAAACCGGACGGTAAAAGGGCACCGAAAAAAATTGAGTATAAAACCCAAAAAGTAAAAATAAAAATAAAAATAAAAAGGAATAAAAATAAGAGTAAAAATACAAATTTTTGAATTAAAATTTTTGGAGGAACAAAAGAGATTTTCGACAAGAAAAATATCATTTTTGACAACCTTTACTTGTGGCAAGTATCATCTTCATCATCGGGTAATCCTGATCTTAGACCGCCTCCGGACCCGGTGTCTATAGTTGCCTCCAATTTTGGAGAACCTAGAACTTGGGTCTTTGGATGAGCCAAAATTCAGAAAAGAAGGGAAGAGACGCGTACCTGAGGCGGTCGCTTTCCCAGACTGGATGGTATTGTTGGAGTGGTCGTCGCCAAGTTGTCGGTATGTTGTCTTTTGTTGAAGCCGTAGTGCCGTGATCGTGCTAACCCTTTGTGGAGTGGTAGTACCGTCATCGTGCTAATCGTCCTGAAGTGGTAGTGCTGTGGTCATGCTAGCCCTTTCGTACAATGGTATTGCCGCCATCGTGCTAACCCTCTTGAAGCGGTAGTGTCGTGGTCATGCTAACCTTCCGTAAAATGGTAGTGCCGCCATCGTGCTAAGCCTTTTGAAATGGTAGTACCGTGGTCGTGCTAACCTTCTGTAGAATGCTAGTGCTGCCATCGTGCTATCCCTTTTGAAGTGGTAGTGCTGTGGTCGTACTAACCTTTCGTAGAATGGTAGTGCCGCCATCGTGCTAACCCTTTTGAAGTGATAGTGCCGTGGTCGTGCTAACCTTCCGTAGAATGGTATTGCCGCCATCGTGCTAACCCTCTGAGATGGTGCCCCCTGAGAGGTCTCTGGTTAGTTGCTTGGATTGGTGTTTTGACTGATGTCGTCACTCGCCTTTTGTCGGTGTCCACATCGAATCTGTCTTGCTGCAAAACTGAAAAGCTAAATATGCAAGAAAATTGGTGAGCATGCACGTGAAATGTATGTGTCATGCAGGAATGTAGGATAAGAATTCATCTAAGTGGATTTGGGGGTGACAGCCTGTTTGGTCGCAATTTGTAGCAAGATCGGTGCCTTTTAAAGCTGCTTTTGAATTTCATGCCTTTGGGATTGCAAGGTTCTCATCTAATACCTGTAGTCATTTTTTTGAAGGTAGTGCGTCCCTTGTGGATTTTCACACTAGCTTTTCTTAGCGGGAAATGTGTCCTTTTCAGATTTTCATATAACCCGTGCCTTATTTTTTGCCTGGAATGGACCCAACCCAATCCAGTGGCTTTTATTCATTTCATTTTTTGTAGGACAGACTGCTTGTTCCCAGGTTTTCACCCTGCCCTTTTGCCTAATTTTTGCTTAGAGCGCCAATTACGGTTTTCATCTCTAACGGCCTTCTTTTTCTTTTTTTTTTTTTTCTTTTCGGCGTGGCTACAAGAAAAACTGAAGCTACTATCAGAGCCTCCTGCTATGGCAATTGGCAATTATTCGCTGAGACATCTTCCCCTAAACAAGGATTATATCCCCTCGCCCCCTCTGACAAAGGTGTTGCTTGATTGGGTGAGGTGGCGAACTAGGGTCAACTCCCTGTGCCCCTGGCTCTCCTTTTTATTCTCTTGTGTGGATTTCCTGAGACCACTTTCGATATCATCGCCTGTTGCGTTTGACAGTTCGGGGGGATTCAAGATGTCATGAGGCATCCTCTATTTTTCCAGGCCAGCATCTTATCCTCGGCCTTCACCCCTGAGTACCATAGCCCTTAGACATAGTTGCTTACAAAAATCGTCAAACTGCAGGTCAGAGACTACACCCTTGCCTCCATTAGTGCATATAAGAGAAGGGTACTTAGCCCCGCTGTAGATAATGGGACCCATTAGCTTAGGCATCTGATCGGTGAGAGCAGAAGTAGAGTATAGCCATTTAGATTTCACACATTCAACAATGAATGGTATCCCTCTTTTTATAAAAGAACTAGGAAATGATGAGTTAAACTACTTTTGTTTTATATTTTTTGGCAAAATTGTGTACATTTCAGTATGATTTTTCCATACATGATCACCATTTAATATAGATTCAGAATGCAAGATTACATCTAATCTCGGAGTGGATCTTGTAAGCATCAAACTCCTGTTTCCAATCAGCCATCTCGGGTTTTCTTGATTGGACATTTTCTCTTAAGCCTCTAATTTTTGCTCAGAGTGCCTTTTTTCTATTTTCACCCTGACAAGGCTCCTAATTTTAGTAAGGCTGCCTTTTTTCGGTTTTCAACCCGCGGGGCATTTATTCTATTCTTTTGATTTTTAGTCTTTAGCCATGGACCTTCTTAGGTCTGTTGATGCTGATTTGTTATCCGAGCTCATCTTCATTGTTGTCCATTAGAACCATGCCCCTTTGGACAAAATTTTCTTAGGAGCAAACGGGGTCTTCCCATGTCAGACCGAATTTACTTTGCGTGTCTAAAAAATCAGGTCTCATTTGCTTGAAGACCGAATCTCCCTCTTTCAGTGAGTGTCTCTTGACCCTCTTTCTAAATGATTGAATAAGGTGTTTTCTGATAGATCTGATTGCGATAGTAATCCCACAATCTGTTTTCGTTTAACGTGTTTAGCTGCTGTAGCCGTTGCTTCCATGACTGCCCCTAAAGATTTGACATGCTTTAACAGGCAGCAATGCTTTTGCCCCATGCATCAAGGAGTAAAGCGTGACTCTTGTAAGGGTTTCGACTGCAGACCCCAGCATGGGTCTCCTCCAAAACCTTCTTTGTCGTCTTCTCGTCTAAGCACCTCAGTCCTATATCATCAGCTTACCTCTTGTACTGCACATCCTCTATACTGATGAACTGGGCGGATAGCTTTTGAATCAGTCTTTAGGTCCTTTTTAGTAGCCAAGAAGAACGGAAAAATACAGGTATGTGTAGATCAATGGGATCTGAACAAAGCTTGCCCCCAGATAACTGTCCCTTGCCCTATGTCGATAATCAATTTTTTTTTTGTTTTTTTTTTATTTTTTTGTTTTTTTTTGCTTTTTGTTTTGTTTTTTTTGCGTACATTT
The DNA here is from genome assembly GCA_947683425.1 of Excoecaria cochinchinensis. Taxonomy (NCBI): domain Eukaryota; kingdom Viridiplantae; phylum Streptophyta; class Magnoliopsida; order Malpighiales; family Euphorbiaceae; genus Excoecaria; species Excoecaria cochinchinensis. Next base: position 3,056,904 of record CANTUQ010000023.1, on the reverse strand, counting down.
TTTTTCGCTCCCTAACAAGTTTCGTCCAAATCCTGATAGTTTACACATACGCGCACTTCTTTTCTTAACCATTGGGGATGTCGTTGATCTACCTAGTTGGCCGTTGCGCTTCAGTAAAAAAATTTAGCCCTGGTTTTGCTTGTGGATTCCCCCTTTTAACCTTTTCTGTCCCTCCTGGCTTGAATCTTCTGAGCTTTTACTTGGCTGGTTTATGATCGGGATACACTGGCATAGCGTGTTTGGCGACTTCATAATTATCTCCTGGTATGTCTTCATAAGTCCAGGCAAAGACTTTTTTTTTTATTTTTTTTCATTCTCTCAAATTTTAATCTGTCTTCAAGAGTCATAACAGATGCTATCAAGATTTTCTTTGGGTTCTCCAAAGTTCCGAGATTAAATGGAATGACATTAGTTGAATTAATGTCAAATATAAATGTGCCATGATTATGCATAGTAAAATCACAAGAAACATCACACCAATAAACAAAAACATTAATTTCACTTCATAAAAATTAGAATTAAAACATCGTCACTAAGTAGTTCAAAAATAGAAAAAGAGCATCTAAATAGCTAACATCCTCCTTTCTTGCCAACATGGATGCTGTAGTCAACGGTCTATTATCATATTTGGGAACCATTTTCTTGCCTCCTCGTTTCCTCATCAATGAGGCCTTGAATAAGCTTTTTCAGAGTTCGGCACCCATCAGTCTCATGCCCAGTATGCTGATGGTAGGCACAATACAGATCTGCTCGGTGACTGGGACGCCCTTGGCTCCTGGCGGGTTTTGCAGGCTTTGGCTATAGCTTTCCCTTACCAATGAAATGAAAGAGGTGCTCAGATAAAGGCTTATCCCAGATGGTATAGCAATCTTGAGTAGTTCTAATGTTTGGAACCTTGGTGGCCCCAACATCTCTCACACTGTTATCACCGAAACTCGAGCTTTCCTGATTATCTCCCCCAATGACGTTGCCCCCTCCTTCAAAGGCCACCAGCTATTTGCCATTAATAGGATCCTGCACTTGACCTTTCGGGATTTGGAAATCATCCCTCAGATATCTAGCGTGCCGACGACACTTTAAATGCCGTTGATTTCTAGCTAGGTTAGCCAACTATGAACGCATGTCCCCCTCCCATGCTTGAGGCAAAGATCCGTCTATGCCAAAACAACACTTCTAGGCTATTTTAACCATTGATTCTCTTGTCCCTCGAGTGTCGGCACAACTGTCACACCTATAGGGTCAACCTCTCTTCTCTAAGTTCACAGAGACTTTCTTGTGGGCAGCCAGGGTAATTGCAAGTTTAGACTTTGGAATATCTTCTTCAAGAATATCCATCCTTCTCTTCAGGCCCCGTGTTACTGCGAGAAGCCCATTCTCTGAAACATGCCCTCTGCCCTTTCGCCCAGGTGACAGAGCAATAGGCGACTCTCCTCCAGGTCCAGTTAGTGGTATGTGCACTTCCTTAGTCGGATCATGCTCTTTTCGTAATATGGTAGGAGCACTAGGCTGTTGTCCAGCAGGTGGCACCACGACGGCAACTAAATTCTCCATAATAGTCGTTGTCCGAGCTTCAAAATTTTCAACCCTCCCTTTTATCTCCGTTACCGCGTTATCCTCTCCCTTGGGTACTTTATTCGTCGCAGTCCGAGGAATTACCTGCTCATCCTCTTCCTCCACCATGAGATCACCTTTCGGGTCAAGAATTCTTTTCTGCTCAACAGGTGCCGCTGCTCTGGGCTCAACGTCTGGTTGTCGTACGGTAGTGACTGCTATAGGAGCCTCTTCCATAATAGGCAATTCAACTTGTTCAACAGTAGGGGCCACAGGGTTTGCTTGGTATTTGGTGCCATTTGAGCAGTGATATTTTCCATCATGGCCAATATCCTCCTTTCAAAATCCCCAAGCCTCTTATCTAGGTCATGTACTGTCAAAGCACCAGTCTCTTGTGGTAGTTCTGCCATCGAAGATGATTCACTAGTTATTGAGAGTGACTCGAAATCCCAAACAGGCACTAATTCTAGCAATCCAAAGGGCGAGTCTGTCCTCACTAGTCGATCGTCAGAACCTCTAGTCCACTTGGATGAATCTATGGTGGCTAAAAGATCCAGATTGTTAGAATGATGCATGGATGACATGTATAATGCATGATCGTGAGTTGTACAGCATTTCAGAATCACATACGAGCAAGTAAATCCTTCCAACCTTTTAACTCCCGCACATGAGGTCAAATAGTCTCTTCCTAGGTGGGCTTCGTCCATGGGTCAACAGGGTACCCTATGAACATGCATAGTACATGGTGAAAAACTGGCAGCATAACACTCTTAATTTAAAGCACATGCGTAAGGGTTTTGGCCATTGTGTATTCGGACGCTTCAATTAAATTAAGGTGAACCTATCGGGGCATGAAAGCCTTTAATAAAAGACCACTTAATTTGCTTAATTTTGTTTAATATGCAACGGCCCACAACACAAGCATCGTATTAAGGAGCATTTCACCTAATTGAAGTTTCTATTTGCCATTACATGAGCTTTGGTCAAGGGTGGTGTTACTTTAGGTCTACCCAAGCATGGTCCCTGTCAATGGGTCTAGCTCATCACTAGCATAACAACCGATCGGGTCTCCATTTGATATACCATTAATGGTACGAGACTTGGGCTGGTGATTATCCTTAATACTTCCCTACAATGAGTGAAAGTAGGGTCGTGCTTCGGGATGCACCGGGGTAAGATAGGGGACCAACTAGCATAATTCTAAGACTTTAAAATGATGTGATGCAATTTTTGAAAAGAGATAGAATTTTAAGTTTTAAAAACTTAATTATAAATTTTAACCAAGACACTTTCAGAGTAAAGTCACAAACAGTCCCCAGTGGAGTCGCCACTATGACTCGCGTCGAACCTAGTAAAGGCCCTCTTTGGCAAGACCCGCTTTTAGGGCTCGAGAGATTGGTTCGCGTCTTTTTGATCTTAGGTGCCATGAGATATTTTGGATGCCTCCTTCCCAATAGAACATTGGAAAGGATCATCTAGACTCATGGCGCCTTTAGGCATCTTTGAGGTATTTTGGAGTCGCCACCCAATTTACGAGAAATTGAAAAAGGCCTCTAACCTCTATTGGTCTAAAACCAGAGATAGTGTCCGGAACTTCACTCTTATTTATGTTTTGGTTAATTATAAATGAGTTTTTAAATTCATAAAATTTTATCTCTTCTCTCACACGATTAATGCATTTAAATTAAAGGCGCATTGCAAGCATCAAGAAAGCGATAAATAAAAGACTGTAAAGGAAGTAGTAAAATAAAGCGATAAAGGAAAGCGGTAAACACGCCAAGCACACAATTATAAGAGAAATTGGGGCGAAATACAACCCCAAATGAAAACTAAATAATACTGCCCCAAAGTTAATTACAAGTGCCCAAAAATATATGAACATAAATTTAAAACAAGCAAACAAAATAAAACATAAAAAAGACATATATAAATCGGGTCATTTGCTTGGTTTAGGAACATTGGTTCCTTCATGCTCACTTAAAGAGAGATCGAAGAGCTGTTCGATTGTTGGTTTAAAAACCAAGATGAGTGATCCCATTTTGGAGAAAATTTAACTCTTCGTTTTATCGTGACATTTTTGCATTCCTTGGCTAAAACAAGGGACATTGGTCCCAATTTCATTAATATAAATCCTGATTTATTTATAAAATATTTTCATGATTTTTTACCGCACTTGTGCACAAGATAAAAACATTTTATTTTACAAGCAAACATAAACACATAAAGGGATAAGAAAGATCTCACCCAATCGATGCGGGTTTCCTACGCGTCGTGACCCATCCGTGTGGTCACGGGGACACTCATGCAAGGCAAACCACATTTAAATCTCACACAAAGAATAACATTAAAAATATTAGTAATAATTATAAAAATTAATCAAATAAAAACAAAATAAATATAGGACATGTTAATTTAATATACAAATGATTTACATGCAAAGGGAATTAAAAATAAGTCATGCAAAAGCCTAGGAATAATAATAATAAAAATAATGTCAAAATAATAATAATAATAATAACAACAACAACAACAACCAAATGACTATAATAAAAAAGAGGGAAAGAATCAAACAGTGAACATCAACATAATAATAATAATAATAATAATAATAATAATAATAATAATAATAATAATAATAATAATAATAATAATAATAATAATAATAATAATAATAATAATAATAATAATAATAATAATAATATTGGTAACCAAGTAGACAGCAAAAGTGAATATACTAATAATGATAATGATAATAGGAAGAGTGACAGTAGGATGATCAAACAAGCAAATACACTCACCATAATAATAATAATAATAATAATAATGAAGAAGAAGAAGAAGAGCAATGGGAGTCACAAAAAATCGAATTAAATCACAAATAGTTTGCCAACAATAATAATCATATTAGGAATGCTAAGAATAAATGGTAAACATGGTAATAATCACAAAAATAACAATATTGACTATAAATAAGTGAAAAATAAAATTAGATAAGAACGGGTCCAAAAATATTTACCCTCAGAGTTTATGAGTCGAAAAAATGGTGTCTTAATCCATCCTTCTTGTCAATTTTTGTGGTGATAAACACAAAGAAAATATAAGGATCTACGTTTTAAACAAATGAAATCAAGAAAATATTTTTGGAGGAATGATCCAAGACAAAAGGAAATTGATTTTCCTTGCTTAAATCAATCCCTGAATGAAAAATATTTTGCGAAAAAAAAGAAGAAGAAAAGAAGGTTAAAACTTGAAAATCTTAATATTTTTGCTTTGAAAAAAAAGCTCTTGGCTGCCATTTTTTTCTTGAGAGAAAACTCTTTTTTTCTCTTGTGAAAATTGCAGCTCTCCTCAAAATGAAGATGCAATCTTCATTTTGTTTCTCTGGATTGCCCCAAAATGGGAAGAGACAAAATGTTCTTTAATTTTTTGTTAACCAAAAATTGCACAAAAATATGAAACAAACGAAAAAAATGGACTGAAAATTGACCAGAAATTACAGGTGAAAACAATCGTGCACGGGAGTGAAGGGGCAAGAATGCCTGTGGGTGGAGCAAGGCGACGTACGCCCTGGGGGGCACGCGTCGCCCTCTGTAACGTGCGCCCGAGCGGGCATGCGTCGCCCTCTGGCGACACGCGCCCATGCGGGCGCACGTCATGCCTGCAGGCGTACATCGCTCACGGGCGCATGTTGTGCCTGTGGGCGCGCCCCGTTCCCGTGCCGTCATGGCCCGCACGCGTGCGACCGTGACCCGCACATGCAGTGCTCAAACCGCACGACAACAGGGCACCGAAAAAAATCGAGAATAAAACCCAAATAAAATAAAATAAAATAAAAATAAAAATAAAAGGAATAAAAATAAGAGTAAAAATGCAAATTTTTGAATTAAAATTTTTGGAGGAACAAAAGAGATTTTTGACAAGGAAAACATCATTTTTGACACCTTTACTTGTGGCAAGTATCATCTTCACTATCGGGTAATCCTGATCTTGGACCGCCTCGGGACCCGGTGTCTACAGTAGGATAAAAGTAAGGTTGAAGGGTAAACAAGTCATTCCGTCTATGTTTCAATCTTCATAAGTTGCTTTGGTACTAGTATTACCTAGTTTTTTGTGAAAAGGAACTTTGGGAACTATTACCTTCTTATGAATCAACAATGTATTTGTTTGTCATAACAAGTTGGAGGTAGGGTCTATGACTCATTCGGAGATGCTTTCACTTTAGCTAAAATTAAGACGAATATGCTTCTTTGAACTCCTTTTTGGTTGCATGCCAAAACAATTGAATTTTAAATAGACACCACTGGAACAAATAATCAATTTCTTCCCTCATTGTCCTGTCGGTTTGTGTTGGATTTCATTTTCTTCAATTACTGCCTATTTATGAGGATTTATTTTAAGCTATTAATGAGTAAATGCTCACATGTTAACAACTATTTATGAGAAATAAAAATGGTTAGACTTAACACCAGTTATAAGCTTAACAATAACTTAATACAAGCTGGACATTGGATGAAAAATAATGGCAGACCTGTAATGGTGCTCTAAATAAAAGAAATATATCAGAAAGAAGATCAAATTTCTGCATAAATGTCATGACTTTTGCTCTGTTAGTTTCTCTCTTATGATCGGCCCTTTCTTTCATATTAATATTATATGGAATGGATAATCAAGAGCTACCTTTAAAATTTTCAGATTTTTATCAATTGTATTATATAGAATATGGTTTATTTGAATTTCTATTTGTTAAAAATCCACATATGCAGATTTTTCAGTTTTGCTGCAAGCAATTTAGCTATAATATAGAGCTTGTTCATTTTAATGAGTACTTGAATATTGAATCTGAATTTATGGTAGTTATGTTCCTTATTCTAAAACTTGTTATTTCAACCGTTACGTCTAGCATATTAAATTTGTTATTTCATTCTCTTGCATTGTGTCTTTTAATGTTTTGTTTCCTTTGTTTGTCTTATAATGGTCAAAGAGTTTGGTATTAATTTATTTTCTTATATATATTTATATATAAGAACCATCTGTTCTTTACGTGGACCACACTATACATTTCTATTGGGATAAATTTTTGCAAATGAAAATTTGTGAACAATTGCTATGCCCCTTTTGTTTATTTATAACATATATTTATTTGTGTTGCACCATCCGAGTTTGGTTTGTCCATGCATCCATCATGATTCCAGTCCCACAACCTTTGTCCTATAATGACAAATACTCTTAACTACAATTATGACTACTTTTAGAAATTACCTTATTGATTTTTTTTTTCCTTTTCTTTCTAAATTCACAGCTTTGGTTACAATAATTAATCTTGAAATTGGAATTACGAGTGCCTTTAACATTTTTTTTGCTATATTAAATATTTCCGACCATGTGATTGCATATTGTACTTTTTTTGGCACATAAGATTTAACTGTTGTTGTTTTTTTTTTGTCAATTCCCAAATATGTGTTTAAAAATATTTTATAAATTTTTTGTGCTTCATATAATGGAAATTTTGTTATATATAGATAATTAGATGCGGGGAAAGAATGGAGATGGTGAAGAATTGAAAGATTGGTATGACAGTAATGAACTTGCATTTTTAAATATTTTATACGAGAGAGTAAAAAAGGATGGAAATGGAACGCCATCTTTTAAAACATCTGATTGGAAAGAAATAGATGATGAATTATTTATAGTAGTGGGAGAGAGATATGGTGTATAAAAGTTGAAGGGAAAATACAATCGTCTTCAGATAAAGCATCGACAATTTACTGAATTATTGGAGCATACCGGGGTAACTTATGATTCGAATTCAAATACTATATTTGCTGTGGAAGACATTTGGTAGATGTTTTACAAGGTAAAAATATCATTAATTTAATTTTTATTATTAATTTTTTACACTAAGATACATGTTATTGATATTAATATCTAATATATTATGCCTTTTAAATTACAGAAGCACAAGAATTTCAAAGCATTTAAGAAAAATGGGTGCAGGCATTATGACCTATTGGGTCAAATTTTTAGTAAATCTACTGCTGATGGGTATCTGCACCATACTTCTACACAATTACCTTATACTTCAGATGACGAGCGCCTAATTGAAGAAGAATTCCTTCAAAGGGGCATTCATCATGTATCAGATGGTGAAAAAACTGATGCTTGTAGTTCAAAAGATAAGCGAGTTCCTACCAATTACATTCCTGGCTTTAATAGAGCTAAGAAAGGACACAAATTTGAAAAATTGGATTCATGTTTGGAAATATGGGCATCTCGTTTAAGTGCTAGAGCGGAAAAAGGAATTAGCGAAGGCCAACAAATATAAATTAGAAAGCAATCAAGCTACAAGTTCTGAAGATGATCCACATACTATAAATGCATGTATGAATATTTTGGAAGAAATAGAAGACATTTCTAGTGCTGGGTATAACAAAACACTGAAAAAATTTGTCAGTCCAGAATGGAGAAAAATGTTTGTCTTAATGCGTGCCAATAGAAGAAGAGATTGGATTGAAAGTTTATGTAAATGAACCTATATTTTTTTTAAATTATATTATGTCTAATGGCTTGACTTGTTATCCTAACTTTTGTTATCTAAATTTTTTTAATATATATACACTACAAGAAAATCCAAAATTAGCGACGAAATTTTAACGATGGAGAGGGTACCACCGTTATTTAGCGACGAAATTGAAGCTCCATCGCTATTTAGCGACGGAAAATAAATTCCATCGCTATGTAGTGACGAAAAATAAATTCTGTCACGAATTTTGCGACGGAAACGAATTTTCGTCGCTAAAAATGGCGCGAATAACTCCATTCACAATTAACGACGAAAATTAGCGATGGATTTTAAAATCCGTGGCTAAATATAGCGACGAAAAACTATTCTGTCGCTAATAAAATCTAAAAAGATTATTAATTTAAATTAGCGACGGAATCACAATTAACGACGAAAATTAGCGATGGATTTTAAAATCCGTGGCTAAATATAGCGACGAAAAACTATTTCGTAGCTAATAAAATCTAAAAAAATTATTAATTTAAATTAGCGACGGAATTTAATTTCCGTCGCTATAATTTGTGATGGAACTTTAATTCCGTTGCTATATGTAACGACGAAAAATTTTATTCCGTCGCTAAAAAAAAATTTATTCTCAAATTAATTTAGCGACGGAATAAATTATTCCGTCGCTAAAAAATTTTATTTTTATAATTTAGAAACGAAATATTACTAAAATCAATATAAATATTAATTTTTTTCTCTCTCCTCTCCCCTCTCTCTTGTCCTCCCTCCTCTCTCTGCCTCGCCATCTCCCCCGCGTTGTGCCACCGTTGCCCCCCTCCCTTCTCCGAACTGAACTCCCCCTCCCCCCCGGCGCCAATCTCTCCTCCCCCTTCCCTCCGGCGCCGATTTCCCCTTCCCCCCTCCCCCTTTCTTTCCTTTTCTCCCCCGATCTCCCCTCCCCCGTTTTCCTTTCTCCACCCCCCTGATCTCCCTCGCTGGTGAGCTTCCGTCGGTTGCCGCATGGATCTTTGCCTCTCCTTGCTGTTCCGACGCGTGTGGTCGCTTTGCCTCCTTGCTGTGCCGGTGGTGTCCTCTTGCAGTGGTGTTCTGCGTGAGGTAAGTTATTTGTTTTTTTTTTAAATTATAAATTTAATTATTATTATTATTATTATTATTATTATTATTATTTAATAGTTATGTTAATTAGTATTATTATTAGTATTATTAAATAATTATCTTAATTATTATTATTATAATTGTTATTAAATAGTTGTGTTAATTATTATTATTATTATTATTATTATTATTATTATTATTATTATTAAATATTTATGTTAAAATTAATTGTTTATCATTATTGTTATCAGTAGTATCAAATAGTTATGTTGTTATTATTATTGTTATTAAATAGTTATGTTAAAATTAATTGTTTATTATTATTATTAAATAGTTATGTTAAAATTAATTGTTTATTATTATTATTATTATTATTATTATTATTATTATTATTATTAAATAGTTATGTTAATTATTATTATTATTATTTTTATTATTAGTAGTATTAAATAGTTGTCTTAATTATTATTATTATTATTATTAAATAGTTATGTTAAAATTATTTGTTTATTATTATTATTATTATTATTATTATTATTATTGTTATTAAATAGTTATGTTAAAATTAATTGTTTATTATTATTATTATTATTATTATTATTATTATTATTAATTATTATTATTAAATAGTTATGTTAAAATTAATTGTTTATTATTATTGTTATTATTATTATTATTATCAATTGGTAGAGGTGGCAAGTTGGGCGGGTTGGGTTAGGTCATTAATGGGTGGGTCATAAATGGGCGGGTCACAAATGGGCCAAAAAGCATGGGTCACAAATGGGTCAAATATCAAAATGGGTTGGGCGGGTTGGGTCAACCCATGGGCTAAAAACTTTTTGAATATGCAAAAAATTTATAATAATACGCAAATGAGTCGGATGGTCCAAACGGACTGATTTTGGTCCAAACGGATTGAGTGGACCAAACGGGCCGCTTGAGACCCAAATGGGCCGAGATGTAATTTGATATTTTAAATCCATTTTTAATGAAAAATAATTTCTGATATAATAAAATGATATTAAAGTGACTAATGTAAAATAATTTGGCCCAAATGGATTGATTAAAAACCTAAAATTTTACCGAACACACCCTAAATTATAAGGGCAAACTCATAGAATGGATTATTAAGTGAATTCTCACAACTGAGATTGCTTGAGGTCTCTCAGATTTATAAGTTGCATTCCAATAAAATATCAAATAAACCAATATTGTTTTACCAAAAATGTTAATGGTGATACAATTGTGTTGAATTCGATCCTTCCATTTCCACTCAGATGCCATTCACATAATTATATTAATGTTTGTCTACCTAACAACACTTGATTCAAATTTGTATGATGCAGGAGATGGGTAAGAATTCAAACAATCAGAAATACTTCTCATCCCAGTATGACGCAATAGCCACAATAATAATTACAACTCAAGTCATCCTCCCAGCAAACACTAGGTGAAATAAACCATCATAAATATGCTCTATGTGCTTGAATTTGAAGATGTTCTCTAGTCACTTTGCTTCTTCAAGACATGCACGTATGGCTTCAGCACTCATCGTTTTGTTAATGCTGTAAAAATAAGAGGCAATGTAATGTCAAGCAACTTAAAGAAATGTAGTTGTTCTGCAGATCATATATTATGTATTGCAGTCATTTTCTACAAGGACTGATTAGAAGGCAATTCAGTGTACTAATTGGAAAATCTTAGCATAAATTAAAGTACTCAGGATTTACCAGAAGAGCAAATCCCCACTGGATGCCAATTTCTTAGAAATCCATTCTGGAACTAGTTCAACCAGCAAGTTTAGCTGCTCTTCAATCTCCCCTGTAAACATAAGGCATAATAAGTCTAACAAAAGCCAAAACCCAACACAATCCTCTAAATCTAAGTCTTTAAATTCAGCATATAGACAAGGTCTTTAAATTCATATCATGCTTGGGTAAATTCATAACAAGTTTATGGTGCACTCCTCAGCTACTACTTGTATACAAAATCGATATGCTGAAGATGAAAGTTTTGCTAACAGGTAGTTAGATTAGCATGTTGTATGCTTTGTTGCAAGAGATGGAGATGTAAGTGACAACATTAGGCTCAATGGACATTTGAACCATTCATTCTACCAAATCTTATCCCTTTCTTACAAAGTCCATCAACTAATACACCAAATCTAATAACATCAAACTCACAACCCCAATAGAAAAAGCACTTGTTTCTGCAATTTTATATGTAAAACAAGCCAAGGCATCACCAACCAATCAGCACCAGAAATTGATGCATAATACCCTATTATCTCGCAAAAAAAGTCTCAAAGATTGCATCTTTCTCACGGTAACTAGAACAAGATGAACAAAAACAGAAAAAGAAATGGAGAAAAGATGAGCATGGCGACTGAACCATACCAGTTTGACAACGAGAAACCCTACAAGCTGTTGCTGAAGTTACGCTACCCAACATCCTTTCCACGCCGAATGAATACTAATATTACACCACTCGATTCTACTCACCTATTCATTTCTCGTAAAACGAGACAAAAGATTAGATTTACCGACGCCAGAATCTCCGATCAAAACCACTTTGAACAAGTAATCATAATCATCATCCGCTCTGTATGCTCCCATTTGATTGATACCTTTCGTTTTGAAATTAATTCGATTTGGTGGAAATTGAGGTACGGTAATGGCGAAAACTTTGAATTTAAGTAGGATTAAACGATGAAAGGATCATTGTTTTCGTTTTTGAAACCGAGAGAGATTGATGAGAAACAGAATCAGGAGCTGGAATTGTCAAATTATGGTGAAGAAACGATGAAGTCTGTAGGCCCGTTGGGCATTGGGGGCTGACCCGAACGGGTCATACTTTTTCTGGGTTGATTTTGGGCGGGTCCAAATGGGTAAAATTTTAGCTGGGTTGGGTTTGGGTTAATTTTTTTTGGGCGGGTTGGGCGGGGTTTTTGGGTTTGGGCCAAGTTTGACAGGCCTATCAAATAGTTATGTTAACATTTAGTTATTATTATTATTAAATAGTTATGTTAATTATTATTATTATTATTATTATTATTAAATTAAATAGTTGTCTTAATTATTATTATTATTATTATTATTATTATTATTATTATTATTAAATAGTGATGTTAAAATTATTTTTATTATTATTATTATTAAATAGTTATGTTAAAATTATAACATAGTTATGTTAAAATTATTTATGATTATTTAATAGTTAGTATTATTAAAATTATAACATAGTTATGTTAAAATTATAACATAGTTATGTTAAAATTATAACGATTATTAAATAGTTATAGTTATTTTAAAATTATTTATTATTATTATTATTATTAAATAGTTATGTTAAAATTATTTATTATTATTATTATTATTATTATTATTTTTATTTTTATTATTTTTATTATTTTTATTATTATTATTAAATGGTTATGTTAAAATTAATTGTTTATTATTATTATTATTATTATTATTATTATTATTATTATTTAATAATGATTATTATTGTTGTTGTTGTTGTTGTTGTTGTTGTTGTTATTATTATTATTATTATTATTATTGTAATGATGATTATTATTATATGAAATGTTTTTTTTTTATTTTGATTTAGCAAATTAAATGGCATTACTAAATTTAAAATGGTCATCATTTGTCTCAAATAATTTGGTATTAGATTTTATTCAATAAATTAGTATTGGATTGAATGTAAATTACTAAATTAGTTTTTACCCATTTATATATTATGTTAGGACTTTATTATAGCCTGACATTGTATCTTATATGTTGTTTTTTAATTTGTAAGTAGATATAGTTAATTTGCAATAATTATGAGTAACGTTGATATATGTTGGATGTATAGAAGGAAAACACTCGATGGTTATATTAATCCTGAATTTATGGAAGGGGTTCAGCTGTTTATAGAATATGCAAGTTCTCAATCTGCATATATGGACAGGCAAAAAATAAGATGTCTATGTAAAAAGTGCAAACACATTAGTTACCTTTCTGTTGATGAAGTGCTTTTTTGTCTCTGTGTACAAGATGTATGGTTAAAATTTAGGGAAAACTCTGCCGAAATTTTAGTAAAAACTTGTACGAATAGTCAATAAATTATAGTTCAATTATAATTCTTTATTTGTTTGCAGGAAGTATTGATGGATAGACCGCCTATTTTAGGTAAGGTCTTTTTACACACCCATACAGAAAATCATAATGGTCAAACATTCGTCAATTCTCGAGCTAGGCATTTACACTATGTTAAAATTATTATATTTTACTAATTTTTAATATTAGTTATTATTAATCGTTAATTGATATAAAATATTTATTTTATGACAGGAACAAGTGCAAGAGATAATTCAACAACGTTCACAGAATTTCGATAATGTTGATGCGAATCAGATTTATTATGACATGGTTGGTGGTAGAGACCAGCATGGATGGGTCTTTGGCTTAGGTTCTTTGGCCAAAACCTGTTACTCGCATTCCTCCAGCTCAAGTACAGCTGCATCTAATAGACGGTCTGGCTCCAGCGAAGTACATGAACTTCATAATACTGTATGTGAGCTGAGATCTGAATTGCAACAATTACAAGCTCGGTGGTACATGAACTTCAGAAGTACATGGTCGGTGGTAAGACTAAGAAGCTCGGTGGCAAGACTAAGAAGCTCGGTGGCAACAATCACTCGACTTCATATCTGAGCTACGCAATGAGATGGCTAATTTGAAGGGTATGGTCGAGTATTATCGCAGTAGTCTGATCATTTACGTCAGCCGCCGTAGCCGCCACCTCCACCATCAACTTAGTTAGGATTTTGTAACAGACATATATAACTATTATGACCTCGTTAAATAATTATTAACTTTATAATTAGTACAATTATTATATTACATTATTTTCGGATATTAAAATTTAGATTTTATCTTACTTTTTTCATTATTCAGAAATTAATATTATAGGTTAAATTTATACTTTGTAAGAAATAATTAAAAAAAATTAATTTAAAATTTTTTCCTCAAATACCGACGAAAATGGCAATTCTGTCTGGAAATATCCCGACGAAATTGACATCTGAAATTTAATTTTCATCGGTATTTTTACTGACGAAAATTAAATTTCCATCGGCTTTTCGTTGAGAATTTTATCAACGATTGATATACTGACGAAAATTTATTCCGTCGGCAATGTGGTTTTCCGATGGAAATTCCTTGTTGAAAACCTTTTTTTCTTGTAGTGATATATATGGTAGTTGTTTATTTTAATTTTTTTATTTGTTTATTTTTTCTTTAAATTTGATAAACTTATTTTTCTTTTAAATTGATGCAGGATTTATGGATCAACATTTACATGAAAATCAAGTTTTAGTGTATTCAACGAGCAGTGATAGTTCTAGTAGTGATGAGGATGAAGAGATTTTAGATTTGCTTTTAATTAGAATTTTTATGGCTCAGAATTTTATAGAAAAGGTTCCTTGTAGAACTTCAATACTTAGTGGGAAAAATTATATTCTTGAAGTTCTTGTAGGAAATTCGACTAGGTGTTATGAAGGATTTCGTATGGCACCACATGTTTTTATAAATTTATGTGAAAGATTGAAATTGATGGGTTTATTAAAAGATAAAAGGGATGTTAGTGTGGAAGAAGGAGTAGTCATGGGTTTGTCAGTTTTATGTCATAATCTTCGTCAAAGGGTTATAGCGGAACGATATTCACTTGCTACTGTTCATAAATGGTGTAAGATGGTAATTAGAGCATTGGCTACTTTAGGTACTCACTTGATCAAACATGTGAATAGATTTCCTGTGCAGCCAGAAATTCAAAGCAATCCCAGATGGTATCCATATTTTGAGGTAAGATAATATATTTTTAAAATATTATAATTTTGTTTTATTTGATGGTATATAATAATGCTACATATATATATTATTAACTGTAAGTTAAATATTTTGCTTTTGTCTGGTAAAGAAATGTATAGGTGTAATAGATGGTACTCATGTGGCAGCTTGGTCACCAGCTTCTAAACAAAAGACCTTTCGTGGTAGAAAAGTAACACTTGTGATACAAAATGTTATGGCTGTATGTTCTCACGATATGTTATTTATATTCGTGTACACTGGATAGGAAAGGACATCAAATGATTCTAGAGTATTTCTTGATGCAATAACAAGATGGGAAAATAATTTTCCCCTTCCAAGTGGCGGTAAGAGTTTTCATTAACATTTTTTCATTAATATAGATTTATGTTATTATCATTTGATTATCATAGACATTAATTTGTAAATTATTATTATGTCGTGGATGCTGGTTATCCCAATATACCGGGATTTTTGGCTCCATATTGTGGTGAAAGATATCATCTAAATGACTTTTATGGACGAGGACAAATTACAAGAAAATATGAGTTATTTAACCAGAGGCATTCATTTTTACGTAATGTGATAGAAAGGGCATTTGGAGTGTTAAAGGCTAGATTTCCAATTTTGAAATCAATACCAAACTATCCTTTACGTCGACAAAAGCTTATTCCCATTGTATGTTGCACGTTGCACAATTTTATCAGAATGGAAGATAGAGCCGATCAATTGTTTATATTATACGGTAGAGAAGATTTAACAATGGCTGAAGAAGTCACTACTGGAGTACAGCATAAGGGAATTAATATTGATTTATCCCAACAAATGCAAATGGGAATAGTTAGAGAGGCAATTGCTGATCAATTGTAGAACGATTATAATAATAATCGAAATTAGAAATTGATTGTATTTTAATTTTTTTGTTATTGTCATTTTTTCTAAACAATGTTCATCAATTTATAAAAATTTAGTTTAAGTGATATTATATTGATACACATATAATTTAATCATATGTATATGTATGTATTGTTTGAATTTTAAATATTAGAGTATAAATCTTTTCTCTTAATATTATATAATTCAATTTTTTAATTTAGAAAGCATTTTCCATTTTTAATAAATGAACATGTTTTCTCAATTTTCCATTTTCTGATTCTAGAAAAATAGTTTTCTATTTTTTGATAAATGAACACGTTTTCTATAGAAAATAAATACTCCAATTTTTTAAGAAAATAGAAAATTATTTTCTATAAGTAAACACACCCTTGGTATTTTGGATGAGAAAAATCTACTCAATGAAGAAAGGAGAGGAGAGAAAGAGAGTAAGTGGAAAGCATAGTGAGAGGAGTTGAATTAATAAATGGTTTGGAAATTTCTTATCTTTTATGTGTATAATTTTAATGTTATGAGATGATATTTGATGCTATTTTGATCTTAGAGGATGATATGAGTTGTCTTGTGGTTGTTGAATGAATTAGAATGATGATTAGTGGCATGTAGTGTATGTAAAGGAAATTCTGTCCAAAGTGTCACTTGACCCCGAGATAGTATTTTGGTTATAATTTGATTTATAGATGCCCAAATGATGTGATTAAAGCTTCATTTAAACCATGACCTCTATATCTACAAATGTCCTATAAATTACCATCAGCTAATTTGGGCTCTAAGTGCCTCAAAAATGGCCAAAATAGAAGTGTTCCTATTCTGGCCGGGTCAATGGAGTAGTGTGTGCTTCTAAAGCCATAACTCCCATGATTTAACTCTAAATGATATAAAATTTTACCAGTAGAAACATAAGACATAGGGGAACAAAAGTATAGAAGACCATTTTTGCTAAACATATCATTTACTGCATAAAAATTGCATCAAAAGTGGGATGTTGGTGACAACTTGTGATAGAGAGCTTCTGTCATGAGTCGGCACGATTTTCACGAGTTGTGACAGTCCCATATTGGTTCCCCTTTGTTATTTATGCCTCATTATTAATTTTAGAGCACCCAAATGCATTTCTAAAGCATGAATTAAGCTAGAGAGAACCTATAGAGCACCAAAAGCAAAACAAAAACAACTAAGAATGAGACGAAACAATTAAGAGTGATTGTAACATTGTTAGATTAAAACTTTATATGTAAAGATTGCATGAAAACAATAGTGATATACATATATGATTGAATTATGGTAAAATGCTTATAGTGTACATGAAAATAGTAGTGATATGCATATAACATGTTTTGATGCATATTTCTAGACATGTGCAATTAATATGTGAACATAATTATCTGTGAATTGATTTAATGAATAAATGAGTGTATGTTATGTATAATGAACTAATGAATGAAGTGTATAGTGTATACATATATGATTAGTGTAATGTAGTGATGTAGTGAGTGAAATCTTTTATTTAAATCTAAATTTGATATAGACGTGGACATATAGGGGATAGTGTTGACACCTTTACGGTGTCGAGTGATCCGATACCTTCGGGTATCGAGTGTTGACACCTTCACGGTGTTGAGTGATTTAATATCTTTGGGTATCAAGTGTTGACACCTTCACTATGTTGAGTGATTCGATACCTTCGGGTATCGAGTGTTGACACCTTCATGGTAATATTTAGATGTGGAATCTTACTTCTTTGTCAAATGAAACCGGGCATTGTTTAGGATAACTAGTGTGTTTGTTAAATATTCTTATGTGTTTAATATTGTATATTGATTATAAATATAAATTGTGAGGTATATATAGTTATTGTATAAGTTTTTTTAATGGCACCAATATTGCAATATACATAATTATTGTATGGATTTATTATGTGACATTAAGTATAAATTGGAAGTATATATATAATTATTGTGTAAGTTGGTTTAATGATACCAAGCACAACATGAATTAGTGTACATCAATATTATATTAATGTGATACATGTTGTTGTAACATGAATGCAATTGGGTGACACTAATATTCAAGTAATCGATTAGATGCTAATATGACATGAATTTAAAGGATATGTGTGAATGAATATAGATAAGTTATCTCAAAATATATGAGTATGCTTTGAACAATATATATGTGATGATTTTAAGTGATTGTCTAAATGTTAAATAGGCTTGTGATGCTAACATTATATTAAGAATTTAAGTATGTTTGGAATAATTATGATATTCATGTAACATTGTTACATGATATTTAATGAGTTATTGCAAGTATGTCATATGAAATTATATGGAATATTATATAAGAATATTATTATTGTAACAACTCGGACACACCCTAGTAGGATTTGTGATGATTTGGTATGTATATGGGTGTGTATTTGTAAGAAAGAACACTTTTGAATGATTGTTTGGGTGAGAGGAAGAATTGGAAAGAATATTGGTCAATTTTTATTTTTAGAATTTTTGGTTTAACTGTTGGAATTGTGTTTTGAGCGGGAATTTAAGTGGATTTTGAGTTGGGTTGGACATGTGGCAGTCATGCAAGGGGTTTGGAAGGGTTTAGGACACATGTCTTAAGATAGACATGTGGCTTTGAGAGAATGTGCCAAGTGTACTTTTGCATGCAACATAAGTGATTTGAGTGGGAAAAATCTGTCTTCATTTGTGCCTTGCATGCAGTTTTTTCCCTCTTTCTTTCTTCTTTTGTGTTCCACGGGTTCCCTTCTTCTCCTTTATCTTTTGGATGCTTTGATTGTATGTGGATTTTTGCATTGGATGGTTTGAAGAGGTTATTAAGGGATTAAGAAGGTAAGTGTGACTTGGCTTTGTGTTGGGCCTTCTTCTATTCCATTTCTGTTTTGGTTTGAGCTGGTTGTATAATGGACTAAGAGGTGTTGTATTGGTGTTCTTTGCTGTGTTTGAAGTTCCGGATAGAAGGATTGAGAAGGGCAAGGACAAGATTTGAGATTGGGAGTTTCGGTTGCACTTCAAGAGGTTGGGATCGCGTGCTCTTGAACTTGTGCATGTGTTTTAATTTTTAAGTCCGATGATAAATGTTGTGATTGTGAGGGAATTATGGAATTTCGTGTGTTAATAATTGGTTTATGAACTATCTTAGACCCCTTTATAAATGCATGTGGTTATAAGTATGTCTTAAATGAGAATAAATGTTATGTGCTGATGAGTTTTGGGATATGCATGTTTATGGTTTTAATTTGATACATGAACATGTTAAGTGGTGATTTAGAGTTTTGATGTGTATGTTGAATATAGCATGTCTAAGGTTTTGAGCATATTTGTTTGATTGATGAAGATAAGTGGTTATGTGGAGGTTTGCATGTTGTGTTGTGGGTTTTCCACGTTTCTGTTCTGTCACGAGCGCAACATGCGTCGCGAGCGCGATAGAGGCCGCTTTGGCTTTTATCGCGGGAGTGACGAAGTCGCGAGCACAACAGTTGGGTGATTGCATTCTATCGCGAGCGCGACAGTATGCAGCTCTGCTTGCCTAAGTTCCTTGAAGTATCTTTCATGATTGGACATTGCTTTGGTATATGTTTGTACATGTTCAAGGTAGATTATATGCATGATATCAATATCGATTGTGCTTTTAAAGAATTGTTTAGTTGTGCATGTTTTGGCAAGACATGAATATGAAGTGATCGTTTGATTGGCAATCAATCATATAACTTGTTGTGTTAAGCCTGATCGGTCAAGTTAGCGGATAGATAAGCATGCTTATAAAGGGTTTTGCGCGGCTGCTTTGTAGACCGTTATGGTCTTTTGTCTTGATACTTCAGTCTCTTTTGTTACCTTCGAGTATTCGAATGTTTTTAGACTTATGTCTTTTGTTTTAGATATTGAATTTCATCGGTATCTTTTGTACCCGTATCCACAGTCCGTGAGAGTTCAGGCTTCTTATTTGCTTTTGTGTTGATTGAGCTTATGCTTTTGATGATGGAATGATTGTTTTGTTTTGAGCATTTCATATTAATGCTTTTGGATCGGTTATGTTTGTCAAGTGGACATGATATTGTTAAGATTCCGTTATGTGTTACGTAGATAAGAATGTTATGGTGCTTTGAGCATGTTGGTTTTGATAAGATTGAATTGTACATGTTATAATCTTGTAATTGACTTTGCGTTTACGCCTTGGCATGATATGTATATACTGTTATGCATGCTTGTGCAGTCCTTTGTTTTTGTACATCCCTACTAAGCGTTATCGCTTAGCACGGATGTTTATTTCCGTGTAGGTTTGCAGGTTTGGTTTGGTTTTGGATCGCGCATCTGCTGGCCACTAGGAGTTGAAGTCTTCTTTTTGTACTAAAATAGGGATAAGTTGTATAGTCTAGTTTTTGCTTGTACGTTTTGTAACATTTTGTAAGGCATATAATTCTGATATGAAAATGTAATGACTTAGTATATGTATACTCTATAAGTTCAGTTATGCAAGTTTATTTGATTATTCGTGAGTGCTTCCGGTTTAGCTCATGCTTGAATGTTTATGTTATGTGTGACATCTCGATATTCCTTCCAAGGGGTATTAGGGTGTTACAATTATGGGTTTACAAGTGTATATGATCATCATAATTATTTGTGAATATGAGGATTTTGATATTGATATGAGTATTAGCTCGCGTTAACCGAGTTATGGATAGATAGGAATGCCTATAGGGATATATGTTGCTGCAGCCTATGTGTTTGGATCTTGTTTGGATCCTTATGCATTCTTGGACCTCATTTGGGTCCCTATGTGTTTTAGATCCCTATGTGGATGTGTCATTGATTTGACACTTGTACCCACGGGTACCTATGCATTCCATTTCCCGTTATCTACCACCTTGGAAATGCAGGTAACATTTGAATAGAAGAATATTATATTTATAATAAGAATGTGAATCAATAAGTGAAAGCACTTATATGTGTGAACTTTAAATGTATATTATGATAAATGCTTATGAATGTTGTTATACGTAAATGATTCGTTATTAATTCGTATAAACTTATGTGTTTTTGAATGGTAATATGGAAATGGCATTTCACACGTAAGTAATAGTATTGAGTATTTGTTATGATTATGAGTGTGCTAAGTATTTTAATTGAATGTTAAAACAAGAGATTGGTATTCAATAATGAGTACCTATTTATAAATGAATCATAGTTCTGACTTGTAGTTATATGTCCATTAATGTAATAAGTAGAATATACTAATGACAATATGAAATTCTAACACGTTAATATGGTTAACTTTATATATATATATATACACACATATATCTATCGTAGTAAGTTAATATGATTTACCTCATGAGGATATGTCCAAATAACTTTTTCGATATATGGGATGATTAATGAATATGTTTTAAAGGGATATTCATACATACAACGAATATGTAAAATATTCTTATATTGTTCTTAAAAGAATGTGACAAAATGTAAGTGTATGAACAGAACAGGTAAATTAAAGTAGATGTAGGCAACTAATTCTAAAAGAAGTAGATTAAATGATAGAGACATGGTGGGTTATAGTTGGATAATAAGTGATATTATGGTATTGTTCATTCTGTGATTAGATAAATGTGTAAGGCAGGCACTAACTGGAATGATTCATGATAAATGTGTGATATGGCCTTTGACATTATATGAATAAAATTGTATGTGTGTGTACAAGCAATGTATATCATTCCTAGTGGTTATTTTGATAAGTGAATATGTATGAATAGAATATGTTTTGGCTATGTATAAGCATTATGATTATGGTCAATTATATGCAATCATTGTGTGGGAGTTTATGTATGTATTTGTCATGATCAAGAAAATTATATCTGATCCTATTATATACTACTATTTGTGTGTATTTGTTGACAATCACCATGAATGGTTGTCCATACCATGTTTTTTCCCACTAAGCTTTTGTGCTTAGCACGGGTGTTTCATCCATGTAGGTATTGAAGATAATGGGTTGCCGAGGACAACCCGTATCAGTTAGGCCAATGAGTTTGTAGGAGTTCCTTGTGTCGATTATGTATTGTATATTGTAATAAATGCAACCTTCTATTGTAAATCAATGTTTATATAATTAATGTGATCAATATGTAATAAAGCTAGTTTTTGAATTTGTAAAGTTACTTATAAGAAATGTATGTGAAAAGTGAAATTGTTAACTCTACTAAACGTATTATGTGAAAGTGTTTTGCTTTGAAAGAAATTTTACAATTCTACTTGTCGCTATTTTGTTATTGTTTCCATCGTGCTTAGTTTGGTGACATCCTTCACTCGTTGTTGTAAACCGACCATGTTGTGGCACGGTTAACTACGTACGGGGTAAGGGGTGTTACATTTTGTGTTAGAGTTTGTTGAGGAGTTTGGATAGATTTGTGATTTTTTTTAGAAGTGTAAAAAGAATTTTATTTTACAGGATGAACGGTGTTCAGCAAGTGTACAAAATCGACAAGTAATATAGCGAGTATAATTAAAGACTCACGAATATCGAACCCAAGGGAAAATGGACTGTTAAGCTAAATATGTATGGTTGAGTGAAATTAATTTGAGATGTCCCCAAGTTGTTTGGTGGGAAGTTCTAAGCTAAGCAAAAAAATAAAATTATGAAATAACAATTAAACATAAAAATGTTTATCAAGAAATTAAACAAGGGTGAAATGAATGCTTAGGAGATTTTATCTTCATAATTTGCAATCGAAAACGGGTAAAACAACACAAACATATAATTCTAGACAACCCATCTAAACCCAAGCCTACCAAATCTGGACTTAGCCATTCTAACCAATAAACCTACTAGATCTGGACTTAATTCATTGATTAGCATCAGTTCGAGTTACTAAATCCTACATTTGAGATAACCTACCATTCCAGATTCACATAGACAAGTAGATGCAAATATTACTAGAACAAAGCATTTACACATACAACAATTTTCAAATTTAGCTCCAATCATCATCATAAATGCATATATAACAAGACAAATAAAATAAATCATGCAAATATTCATTAAACCCAAATATCCAAAATACAAAATATGATTCAAGAATTCTTAAGCATGAAAAATTACTCTAACATCAAGAATATAATCATAAAATAAAGAAATTTAGAGTTTAAATACACCCTTGATGAGAGAAAATAGATCTTGAGACTCATTATTCTTCAACTTTGAAATCTCCTTAAATCTTAAAATATAGATTTAAACTAAATTAATCTAAATTATTTGAAAAAAAAATTGAAATTAAAATTAAATCTAGCCTAAGAATAGTATTTAAGATGAAGAAATAATACCTTAAAGAAAAATAATAAAAGTCTGCTACTAAATCTATCTAGGCCTCCCCCCTTTTGGAAGATAAAACGACTTCTTTATATATTCTGCAGAAAAGCACAGCTGTGTTCTGGAAAACACAGCTGTGTTCTTGGATAAATTGTGCACTTAGGGCTGCATTGCTGTGCGCGAGATTTGGTGAAAACTGGAATGCATACCTGTGTGTTTGGATAAAACACAGCTGTGCACTGGGGGAGAAAATATGCGATGCTGTAGTTCTTTACGCGCACCTCTAGCACTATAAGAAATTACACCTTTTATGACGCAAAAAATTGTCATAAAAAATTTAATTTTCATCGCAGAAAAGATAAGGTGACGAATTTTTATCGTCACAGAGAACGTAACGGTAGGCGTGTAAAAAAAGGTTTACGTGACGATTTAATTATTTGTCACCGTAAGTATCATTTTTTATGACGAAAATGATTATCGTCATCTTTGTTTCTTACTTTTCATGACAAAAATTATGTCATAAATAAAATTATATTTCGTCAAATTATATTGTTTATCGTCACAAAAAATTGACATTTTTTATGACAAATTTATAATTCGTCGCGAAATTAAACATTTTTAATGATGAAACACTGTTTTTAATTAAAACCATTAAGTATTGGTTACGTAATTATCATCACAAATAAATATAATTTTCTTCATAAAATATTTCATATCGTGATTAAATCTAATACTTTAAGTGATGAAAAATGATTTCGTCATTAAATTAATGTATATTAATAATGAATATAAATCGTCATATTATTTTACAAATTAGTGACATAAATACGGCAAAAATAATTACCACAAAAATAGTTTTAGTGACAACTATTTATTGTCATTAAGAAATATTTTTTATGACAATATTAATATCGTAATTGTGAACATTATATCGTCATTTATGAACTAACAAGTCGACAAATTATGACAAATATACTTGTCATATATGCGTTGTACAAAAAATAATATATTTTAAATTTAATGTTATACAATCAATTAAATTTTTAAAGGAAATTGTCAATCAACTAATAATATAAAGTATTTATTTAAACAAAAGGTTAATTAAATAAAAACATACTACCTAATATAAAAAATTAAAATATCTTAATCCATAATTCAGAAATAAACTCTGTTCAAACTTCAACTGTCATAATCCCTCTGATCTCTTCCTCTATTAATTCAGTAGTAATTGTTGACTCTGGAGGCCCATAACAACAGGATCTAGCTCACTCCTTAACGGCCATTCCTGCATGGTTTTATCCAAATAACTTCGATTAAAGTTTATGACTTTTATTTAATTCTCATCTCAAACATTACTGGTCCACATCATATGCAACTCATATGATAAACTCGTATGCTTTCATTACTGGTCCAAAGCAATATTTTTTAAGGCAACTTGATCAGATTCATCTTAATTTTAAAAGTATAACATTGGCATTTCATGTCAGTGTATTATTGACAAAATTCATGCATGAATACTTTGAAGTTTCAATTATTTACCATGATCAATTTTATGCTTAATGGGTCGCATCAACATGTTGACAATAAAGGGGTTAGGAAGAAGGAATCAAATGCCAAATCAAAAAACTCATCCAAAGGAAAGAAGGGAAAGGTATAGAGCTTTACTCATTAGCTCTGCTTGCCCTTTAACTAAAAGTTGTGACACATGCGTGCACACACAAACACACACATATGCAAATATTCCAAGATGTGAAGTTATGGACTGTTGCATCCCAATGATGCTGATTTCAGTTCCCTAAAGTACACCTCTACTGTTATAGTAGATTATGATATAGTGTAGTTATAGCTCTGTCTCTGTGTGTTTAAGCATAAATCTATTCACATAAGAGCTTGCACATTAATCTAAATAGAGTTTGATATCTTTACCTTTGCATGGGCAATGACCTTTCTGAAATTCTATTTACCATGATCAATTCGTTTTTACTTCTGTTACTCCCATTGTGTAAACCTCTCATCCTATTACTTACAGTCACTCTTTTGCTCCTCAACTCTGAGTATGGATCTGTTCAGAGCCAATAGTCATACTTAATCCACGTCATTAAACCTTAAGAACATGAACTAATAATGAATGTGGCATTTAGAGCTGATATTGGTTGAACAAGAGATACCTGTCTTGCATCTTGGCCTTCCTGTTCTGCAATGTCTAGGATAAGGGAGCTCGCTGCCACCAAGCACTGGCCTTTTCAAGGCTTTGTCGCTATCAGGGTCACCAAGATCATTATAAATAGAGAATTAAAGAGTAACGATCTGATCTTAATCCTAAATGCAGGCAACATGATACCTCAAATTTAAGGGCCTAAACTAATATAACCAAATGGGATACCTCAACATCTCTGTGAATGTGCCCTTGGGCCTGAAGATGGGAAAGCGCTTTGAGTATTTGATACAAAACTATAGCAATAACAAGCTACTCAAAACCAAATGTTAATATGGCATAAATTAGCATAAGACTTATACAATTCGGGTCATATGGAGGGTAGACATAACCTATCCTTTGCATTTTAGAAACAAATCATCCCCTTTCAAAATATTCCAATATACCGAAAATTAAAACTTAAGAATTTAAATACCAGAAATTGAATATGAAGAATACAAACTAAGACGAAGTAAATCAAGCAAATGAGTTTAAATTACTGCAAATTCGAATACTAGATTCCTACCTCTTAATGAATTCTTGGTAAGCAGTTTGGCCACTTCGGGAGGAAGAACTACATGCTTGAACGAACACCATTAAAATCAAAAAATAATAAGCCGATCATTCAATCAATATAAAATCTATTTATTATTACTATTTTCCAAAAACAAAGAATGAGAAAAGCTAATGGGATAATTACAATTATTAATACCTGTACTCGTAAGTATTATCGAAATACTTCTCAGAGTACTGAATCCAACCCATCTTCCACTATTTAGGTCTTTTTAATCTCAATCAGTTTTTACTTCAACAATTTCTAATCTATGAAATGCAAAACGATTTCAAACAAGAAAACAAAAAATAGTGTGAAAAAGAAACCGATAGAGACTGAGAATCTGATAGAAAAATGGTTGCCTTAGAGTGCGAGGGAAAGTCAAACCAACCTGGTGAAGGACGGAGGCGATGCACCACCGGCACCACTAGACAAAGGTGACAAGGCGGCGAGATCGGCTGGATGGAGGCAATGGAGAGAATGGATACCGTAGATTGACAGAGAGAAAGGGAAATAAAAAAACTCTGAGATTGAGGAAGAAAGAGAGCGAGAGGTGATTGACCCATAAACGTTGTGGTTTCTACAATTTTTTAATTTACATTAAATTATTTTATTTTAATAAATAATTTATTTTATTTTAAATTATTTTATTTTAATAAATAATTAACTATCATATATAATTTAGTTATTTTTGCGAAAAAGTAGATGGCAAACTATTTTTGGCCATCAAAAAATTTATTGGAGACATTTTTATTTATAACATAAAATAATTTATTTATAACATAATTTAACTGTAGCATATTTTTATTACAATTGATTATGACAAAATATTATGTGCACACAAACCTACTGTATCAATAATTAACTTATATTTTTGTTACAATATATTTATTTTTTATGACATATTTATTTGTCATAAATTTAATTATTTTTTATGACATAACTTATTTGTCATATATTAACATTATAATCAATTGTGACAAAATATTATTATTGTCATAAATTGATTGTATTGGTGACGAAATTATATTTTGTTATAATATATTCATTTTTGTAACATATTTATTTTTCATAAATAAAATTATTGTGACAATAATTTTTTCGTCACCAATTCATTAAATTGTGACAAAAAAAATTTATATCACAAAAAATAAGTATTTCATGACGAATTTATATGTTGCAAATAGTCATTTTTCGTTATATTTTTTTCCTCCAAAAGAAAAAGGCTTGAAATTTTTCCTCCATATCAAAGGAGACAAAATTGTTCGTTATCATAGTATATTTATTTTTTGTGACACATTTATTTGTCACAAATAAAATTAATTTTTAAACTAAATTTTTTTAAAAAAATTAATTAGAATTTTATTTTATATCGATATGTTATTTGTGATGAAATGATTTTATTATCACTAATTTATTTAATTATGACAAAAATAATTTGTCACAAAAAATAAATATTTTGTGATGATTTTATACGTTGCAATAAGTTATTATTTTGTCATTAAATTTTTTTCCTTAAAAAAATGGTGGGAAATGATCTCTCCTAAAGTAACCATGACGAAATATATTTTTCGTCACAAAATTAATCTATTTATAACGAAAATTAAAATAAAAAATGACGTAAGATAATTTTGTCACAGTAATAAATAGTATGGTGACGTTTTAAAAAATTTGTCATTGTAAGTTATAATTAGTGACGAAATTTTATGCGTCATTTAAAAATTTGTTACAAAAAGTAAAGTTTCTTGTAGTATGGCTATATAACACAGCTGTGTTTTGCGCGAAAAACACGGCTGTGTCCTGGGCTATCCATGCTAGTGATATACGCTAGATGGCACAATTGTGCTCTAAAGAAACAGTTTTGCTCTCCTTCATCAATCCCTCATAAAATTAGCCCCGCACCTCCAATTAGCTCCGAACTGAAATAAAACACATGAAAACATCACAAAACTTATTAAAAATTATAAAAACATTATAAACTAATAAAATAATATAAACTAACTAATTAAGACTAAAAACAAATAAAGAAAACACATAATTATGCAAAAAATAACCCAAAATATAGATATAATTATAACTTATCACAGGAGGATAGGCATTATTATAGGGAGATTCTGCCAAAATTTTTCTAAAATATATATAGTGACAAATAGGGAGTAATTTTAATATAAAAGAAAATTATGTTATTTGTATATTTATGGATCATAAGATAGATGGTAACATTCTTATCCGGTTCGCTCATTAGACTGAGTATAGGGTGTTATAGTATCCCATGGGTACATTGCACATGTAACACATTAACATATCAATTACAAAGGGTGACACAAATAGGGTTTAATATAATGACCCAAACAGCTGAATAACGACCCAAAATGGGCCGACAGAATAGAACAAAGGTGCTGTAGCAACAAAGATCCCTATAGGCATCCCTATATATCCACTACCAAGATAAAGATGCAGGCAATTATTCTTTTCTCTCTCTTGTTATCATACCATCTTATAATCTTTATCAATTCAATGTATTCTTACACAAAATAACACATTTGTAGTATACAATTCATAACATGTTTATTTGTGTTCTTTTGTAATCATGCCTTGATCATACATACCTAAATATTCATGTCATGTAATTTCGGTTAGTGTTGATAGGTAAATAATGGTTACACTCATAACTATACTATATACACATATGCATATTTTATCATTCTCTATGATTCAATGAGACTATACGCATACACTTAACATATATGCAAACACGTGCTCACATATAACATAACATTATATTCATGAAAACATATACATGTACTTATTTTGATTCCCATCACTTTAAGTGTATATATATATATATATATATATATATAACTCAAACGATAATGTTGGGATTTGAACATGTTACGTGTGTGTGTATGTGTGTGTGTATATATATATATATAACACGTTCAAATCCCAACATTAGACACATAATCATTTGAGTTCTCATAAGTATAAAGCACATTTTAACATATTAAGCATGTTACAATAATGACATAGAATTTTAATTGTACACTTAATTTTAATCATACTATCTTTACGTTACACTTAGAAGGTAATTTATTTCTTTAATTAAGCTCAAGTTCAAACCTAATAGTGTTAGGCCAAGTTATATGACTAAACGGGTTCTTTAACATTCGTACTCATTCATGTACTTAAATATTTTAGTTTTAAGATCGCGTAATTAAGTTAACATGCACCATTATGTTCTTTAATCATTTCATTTTCCCTTTCAAATCTCTACCATGTCATTATTTACTACTATAAGTCCATTTAATCTTTATATATGTTTACTTTACATGTCATCTATTCTTAATCATTTATATGGCAAATTTCGGCCATTACACAGACTGACCATCAGTCTGAGGATGGAAGGCCATGCTGAAATAAAGTCAAGTACCAAGTGCAGATTGTAAACCTTTCCAAAATCTTGAAGTAAACGTTGGGTCTCTATCCAATACTATAGATAAAAGAACCCCATGAAGTCGGACAATCTTGTTCACATATATTTCTGCTAGGCGATCCATATAGTAATCCATTTGAACCAGTATAAAGTGAGGGGACTTAGTAAGCCGGTCGACAATTACCCATACTGAATCATATTTCCTTTGTGTCAATGGGAGACCTGATACAAAATCTATTGTAATGTTATCCCACTTCCATTATAAAATGGGAATGGGGTTAAGTAAACCCGTAGGGACTTGGTGTTCAGCTTTCACTTGCTAACAAGTTAACCATTTGGACACATAATCCACTACGTCTTTCTTCATACCAGGACACCAATAAAATTGCTTCAAATTTTGATACATTTTTTTACCCCCCAATGCATAGTAAAAACTATGTTATGAGCCTTATACGAAAGTCTCTTCTTCACCTCCTTATCATTTGATACATATAATCGGCCCTTGTAATAAAGAGCATTGTCATGACTCACTGAATAGTCAGTCTTGCCCTCATTTCTGACTAATTAAAGTATCTGTTGCAACTTCAGATTATTTCTCTGATCATCTACTATTAAATGCTTTAGATTAGGCTTAGCTTTCAATTGAGCCACCAAAGCTGCATCAGACGCTATTTTCCATCTATTCCCCTGCAGTGTCAAAGCCGATACTGATTTCCTGCTTAAGGCATCAACAACCACATTAGCCTTACCGGGATGATAGTCCACAATGCAGTCATAATCTTTGAATAATTTAAGCCACCGACATTGCCTTAAGTTAAGTTCCTTTTAGGTAAATAGATACTTAAGGCTCTTATGGTCTGCATAAATTTTACACTTCTCACCATACAAATAATGGCACAAAATTTTCAAAGCAAAAATAACCGTTGCCAACTCTATATCATGAGTCGGATAGTTCTATTCATGAGGCTTCAACTGTCTTGATGCATATGCTATTACTTTCCCATCTTGCATTAATACACATCCAAGCCAACTGCTTGAAGCATCACTATAACATCCCAAATTAAGGCCTAGTTAGATTTTGCATGCTTAATTGGATAGTTAAGGGTCTTTGGTAATTATGCAAGTGAAATTGGAATTAAGTGAGGACTAAATTAAAAAGGGATTAAAGTATTTATAAGAAGGAATTTATTTTAGTGAGTGAATGGATTTTAGCTAAGGACCAAAGTGAAATAAGCTAAAGATTTTTATCTTGGACCAATGGGAAGTGGACACCTAAGAAGGGTAGGTGTGAGCATTTAATGAAAGGAAAGAAAAGAAGAGGAGAGAGGGAAGAGCATAAATCTGCTCACCCATTCCTCTCTCCCTCTCTCTGCCTCTTTCTCTTCTTTTCCTTGTCCATTTTCTGCTCCATCTTCTTCTTCTTGGGTGGTGTTTTCAAGTTGTGGTTGCTTTGCTAGGCTTTGAGCTAAAGTGTGAAGAGGTAAGTTTGATTTGGAAGTTGCTTCTCCTTCTTCCTTTTTGCATTGGTTTGGGTTTGTTGGATGGTTTTGATTTGCATGGGTTTGATTAAGTGTTTGTTTGGCTGGGTTTGTATGTGCAAGAATCCGGTGAGAAGAGATTTGATAAAGGGAAAGAGAAGGTGCTAGCTTGAAAAAGAGCTGGGTTTTGAGCTTCAAGAGGTTTGGGAGTTGTCTTGCTTTTTTCTCATTTCGGATTGTGGTTGTTTGAGTTTTGTTTTCTGGAATTTTTTGAGTGTTAATTCTGTATCAAGGCATGTGTTTAGTTGAGTAGTGAAAATGGGTTAAAATGCTAGTGTGTTGATGTTCCGTATGTTAAGTTTTTGAAGTGTTTGAGCATGAACTAAGTGCATAATTTCTGGTTTATGTTTGATTGTGCTAATCTCAAATTATGTCATGTTCTTGTTTGCTATTAGCATGTTAATTAAGTTAAAATGATCACGAGCATGTTTTGAATGCATTGGAGTAATGTATTAGCTTGGCATTGTATGATTGAGTGGTTTTGAGATAGTTTGGTTTGAGTGTAGAGCAGAGAAGTAGAGTTTCTGGGCGATTATGGGCTCTGTCGTGAGCGCCACAAAGTGCGAAATGGCCACTGGTGTGCTGAGGAGCCCTCTGTCATGAGCACGACAGAGAGCTCGATAGGTCGAGCTTTCTTTAATGAGGTGCCCTACTCCGAGTTGTGAAGGCCAGCACGACTCGGCAAGACGTTTGGCACTGTCACGAGTCGTGACAGTCAGCCAGCACGACTCATGCTAGTGAGGTTTGTTACGAGTTGTGACTTCCTGCACGACTCGTGACATCTTCCTGTGTGAGGCTGGCTTCATCATGAGTCGTGACGGTATGCTTCTGTTACGAGTCGTGACAGCCTCCTCTCCCACAGCACGTCTCTAGCTACTGTTGTGAGCGCGACAGTAACCCCATCCTGCCTGCCCTATTTTTTGAAATGTTTTTCTTACCTCACTCCGCATGATTTCTCACTGGTGCATGGTGCATGTTTTTGCTAATGCCCTGATAATAGTAATGTTCTAGATTTGTGTAAGTGCTTGTTGATATCATAGTGTTTTGACTTGTGATTTTGTACACTGTCAAGTGATGGGTTTGGAATGAGTGAGTTGAGCCTGAAGTGTCTTAGTAATGGATAGATAAGCATGCTTATAAAGGGAAAATGAGTGCAGCTGCCTATGTTGGCCCCGTTTGGGTCTTACGGCGACCTCTATTATGGTCGTACTAAAAAATGTTTTTGAGACCTCGGTCTCCCCTGGTACCTTCTGGTATAAAAATGTTTTCTTGAGGCTTTGGTCTCCCCTGTAATGTTTGATACTGTTCACAGTATCCCCTATAGTGTACCCGTATCCCCCGCTAGTGACTTTTAGGCTATTGTATGAGACATTTGGTTTGATGTTCAGTGTAATGTTATGGTTTATGAGTGACTTCATTTAGTGTTTATCATGCTATGATTATTACCATTATTTTATGATCCTGAGTTAGTGATATGCCTTTGTTACCTCGTGATTTTGCCATGGTAAGAATTCCTACGTGTGTGGATGCATCTGAATTTGCATAATTTGATTATATTCCTATATTGTGTCTTTGTTTTGTTTTGTCTATGTTCCTCCCCACTAAGCGTTATCGCTTAGCACGGGTGTTTTCCCGTGTAGGTGGCAGGTTCGTGTCGCGCATCTGCAGGGTTGGCCATTAGGAGTTAGAGTTATTCTATTGTAATTCAGCTCCTGTACTTTTGTATATCGTTTTGTAATTATGTATTTAAGGATCTTTCTGTAATTATGTAAGTTATATAATTACTTTTGTTATATATATATTAAGCTTTTATTTTTGCTTTATTGAATGCTTCCGCTTATACGCATGTATGCATATGTTTTGTGTATGTATGTAGTGTATGTGTGAGCATAGAGCTTCGGTATCCTTCCAACGGGGGTATCAGGGTGTTACAATCACTATACATAGTATATTTTTTACCAGAAATGGGTTGGGTAAGTGCAGATGCTTCAGTAAGCATTTTTTTCAACTACTCGAAACAAGCTTGACACCTATCAGTCCATTCAAATTTAACCCCCTTTTGAAGTAACTTGGTAAGGGGTGAAATAATGACTGAAAATCCCTTCATAAACCGTCGGTAATAACCCGTTAAACCCAAGAAACTTCTAACTTCTAGCACATTTCGAGGCCGTTTTCAATTTACAACTACTTCAACTTTAGCTCGATCAACCTTGATACCATTGGAGGAGACAATGTGACCCAAAAAAGATACTTATTTGAACCAGAAATCACATTTACTGAGCTTCACATATAACTATTTTTCTCCCCAAACTTGCAGTATGATCCACAAATGTTCTTTATGTTCTTGGTCATTTCTCGAATACACTAGTATGTCGTCGATAAACACAATAAAAAATTGGTCAAGATACAGTTGGAATACCTAATTCATTAAATCCATAAAGGCTGCTGGTGCATTAGTCAACCATAATGGCATCACCAGGAACTCATAATGGCCATACCGGGTCCTAAAAGCAGTCTTCGAGACATCTTCATTTTTCACCCCCAGTTGGTAGTATCCTGATCGCAAATCAATCTTGGAAAAGACCCCAGCTCCCCTCAGTTGATCAAATAGATCTTCTATTCTAGGCAAGGGGTATTTATTCTTCACCGTTACTTTATTAATCTATTGATAATCAATGCACATCCTTAAGGTGTCATCTTTCTTATTAATAAATAAAATCGGAGCACCCCAAGGAGACACACTGGGTCGAATGAAACCCTTGTCTAGGAGCTCCTGCAACTGAGTTTTCAACTCTTTCAACTCAGTAGGAACCATACGATAAGGAGACCTGGATATAAGAGTAGTGCTCGGTAGAATCTCAATGGATATAACTCCACTTCCCTCTCAAGCGGTAAACCCGGTAATTGTTCAGGGAACACATTAGAAAATTTGCTTACCACCGGTATATCTTGCAGTTTCACTAGAATCCGCTTAGAATCCAGTAGCACGGCCAGGCAAGCTTCACATCCTTTTCTTAAATATCTTATTTCTTGCATGGCGGAGACCACATTCGTCAAAGGATTAGAATGGATACCCCTCATAATCACATTAGGTTGATTTGGACTTCAAAGCATTACTGTCTTTTTATCACAACCAACTATAGCCCGATGCTTACTTAGCCAATCCATATGTAGAATGAAATCAAATTCATGAAATGGTAACTCAATTAGCTCAGCAGGAAATTCTCTATCTTTAACCACTATATGATAGTTCCTATACACTCAATTCACATTGACGCTATGCCCCAATGGAGTAGTCACACATATTTCATAAGCTAATTGATCAGAAGGAGGCAACTTATCACATAACTTTTCAGAACATAAATAAGAGTGTGTGGATCTAGGATCAATTAGAGCATGCATTTCAGTATTAAGGAGCATAAATGTACCAGTTATAACCTTTGGGGCATCTTGCTTCTCACAAGCCTTTATAGCATAGGCCCATGCTGGTGCTACTGGAGGATGATCAACAGTCTCTAATACTGCCCCACCTCTAGGCTAATTTCCTCTACCACGTCCTCTACCTCTATCTCGTGTAGCTTGTGAGGAATTAGATCCATCCTTACTCACTTTTTGCTAATCATGGCAAGAATCATAGGCTTTCAAATAGTTTGCCAAGAAATGTTCAGTGCTCCCACATCGAAAACACCCACCAGCTAGCCACTTGCACTCACCTCGGTGGCATTTGTGATAGTAGGAACACTTGGGCACACTGTCACCTCATCTGCTAAATGCACCTCTAATAGAAGTGGATGGATTAGAGGACCCTTGACATCGATGCCTAGTAGCTGAATTACTCACAGACTCAGCTTGAGAAGATACTTGCGGGTTCCTAGGCCTCTTTCTTCAAGATGAGCCACCTTGCGAGGGATTTCTCCTTTGAGCTCTCACCCTCTGAATTGCCTCTGATCTTTCTGCCCTCATAGCCGCTTGTACAATTTGATAATAACTTACATTCTGTATAACGCTCATTCCCGAACGCATACATAGCTTCGCTACGGCAGTTGAAGCTGGTTGCCATAACATGCATCACAGAGCACAAACACGTACAATGGAGTTAAACATAGAATCCTGAATTAACAAATTTCTTTCAAACATAGCGGAATAAATGCTCAAAACTCATACCTTATACATACTGTCAACTTCTATTACATATAATGTTCAATTGTTATAACATTTACTTTTTACATGCCAAAACTAATAATTTCTTTTACACAATACATATTACAAAAACCTAGACTAAGCAGTGGACCCTAGTGTGTTGACAAAAGAAGATGTGGAACCGTCCTTCAGATACGCTTCTCTTCATAACCTACATGGATTAACACCCGTGCTAAGCGATAATGCTTAGTGGGGAAACAACGCAATATATATATATGTACACACACACACACACACACACACACACATAAGAATCATTGTATAACATCAGATATATACTTTATTTCCATGCTTCATAAACATAATATTGAGAATATCT
Organism: Excoecaria cochinchinensis; assembly: GCA_947683425.1. Taxonomy (NCBI): domain Eukaryota; kingdom Viridiplantae; phylum Streptophyta; class Magnoliopsida; order Malpighiales; family Euphorbiaceae; genus Excoecaria; species Excoecaria cochinchinensis. The sequence goes on along the minus strand of CANTUQ010000023.1, from coordinate 3,021,429 downwards.
CGATGTACATATAGCATCATTAATGAATCATGATCATATATTCTGATATCGCATAACATTTTCATAACACATAATATTCACATCACGCATAAGTTTGCATTGCTTCTCAATCAATTCAGCACTCATTTAATTGTTCTCATAACACATGAAATTCACATTCCCTTTTTAACCATAATATTTATTATTAGTCTTGCTTGCAACTCATAGATGCAGATAACGGGTATCGTATTTGTACTCATAAGTACCACATTTCGCGTTGGTATCCGAAGATACACACTTTTGCAAGAGTACCCGTAGGTACCAAAATAATTAATAATAAATAAACACTTATGTGAACCCAAGAAGGATTTTATACGCATTGGGGATTCCAAATAGAATCAAACCCTTCGGCTGCAGTACTTTGACCCTATAAGCATGCCTATCTATCCACTACTCGACTTGCAGGCTAAATATTAATTCCAATTATTATTCATTTATTCGCATTATATAACATCCATGCATTCACATAAAGCAATATCTTGACATTCAATATCTTGCATACACATTTATATCTTATCAAACAAGTTTCCCCTTCACTGTATAAAATCACATGAACCAACACATTATAGTTTTCATATGCATAATTACTCATAGGCCAATACCATAATTTAGACAAAATAGGACATTTAATAAATGTCCAAAACTTGTGACTCTGTTGCGTTCGCGACAGACCTTGATAAACCCTTTTGTCGAGCTTGTGGCACAAGTCGCGCACGCGATAGAAGCAACAATTCACTTCTGTTGCTCTCGCGATAACAGTCGCGCTTGCAACAGACCACAATCTGACAAGATTTGCCCATCGGAGCCCTTTGTTGAGCTTGCGACCCCTATTGCGCTCGCGACATAGCTTGAACTTCATGTTCAACACTCCACTTCACATATCTCTTTTCAAGCACTTTTCCAAAATCCACTTACATGACTTCTAAAGACCAACATAACATCATTGTCTACCAACATAGCCTTGTAACCAATTGTTCACTTACAAATAAACTCTACAATGGCACTAACCTCATTATATTTGGACTTAAGATCAAGGAGTTATGGCCAATGGAACACCACTTGATCCAAAATCCCTCCTACAACATTTAGCTAAATTTGTGGACACTTTTGAAGAACTTAGGGTCCTCAAAACAACATGACCATTTCTATAACAATTACAGGCACAGACCTTAGGAATCTAATCCCACTAACCTTGTTCATTTTAGAGTTATAAGACTCAATTTATGACATAGACAGTTCCAGTAGGTCAAATTACCCTACAAGACTAGTTTTACCCTATGAAGCTATTCAAGCTTGAAATCAACTAATTTGGAATATCCAATACTCCAAACTCAGACTATATTACCCTGACATATACATAAACCCTTCGGCACTTTTAGTTCCACATTAAGTATCCATTCATTCATAAATTACATAGCAATTTCTCAAATCTCCTAAAAATAGGGTTACATGCTTAGGTCAACAAACTCATAGTAATCAATTTAGCTCATTAAGCTTATCACTACCATTTAGTTCATCACATAACATAAATATACATTTTCAACTCAGTTGGACACACAATACAAACATGCATTTTAGAGTTTATCTACTATCAATTTAGCACACAAAATTTATAGTTTCCAAAACCTCTTCTCTTATGCTCCAATATGCTCACTTGGGACTTAGCTCACCAACTTTCACTTTTTCCTTGTCTTTTCTCGTTTCTACCGCTACATACAGCATCCAATTTCCAGATTTGGAACAAGGGAATCAAGATCAATCCGATACAGAAAAGAAGAAGAAGAAGAAGAAGAAGAAGAAGAAGAAGAAGAATGATTTAATGCATCACTTACCTTGATCCAAGAACAAAACTCAATCAACTAACCAATTAACCAACCAGATTTTGAAGAATTAAATCTAAAGATAAAGAAAAAGAATAAGAAGAGCAGAAGAGAGAATGGCTGATCAAGAGATACAAAATGAGAGCATTTCTCTCTCTTTAATTCCCTTTTATTGCATGCCAAGGGCTGAGTTAGCAAAGCCATCTCCTGCCACCCGGATTCCACTACCATTCTCTTAAACATGATTAGCTTAAGCTAATCTCACTTAACACTTAATTAATCCACTCTTAACTTATCCATGCACAATTACACTTTAGTCACTTAATTAATTTATTTAATGCAATTAGGTCCTCATTTCCAATTACACTTAGGTCCAAAATTAGAAATCCGAAATCAAGCTTGTCCAATTACCCTAATTAAGCTAACATGTTGCTAGGGTAGATTTTGAGTCATTACAACTCTCCCCTCCTAAAAAGAATTTCGTCCATGAAATTCATACCTGTATTAAATAGATGAGGATACTGGGCTCGCATCATCACTTTTGGTTCCCATGTTGCTTCATCTATCCCATGATGTTGTCAAAGCACTTTTACTAATGGAACTTGCTTATTTCGAAGTTGCTTCACTTCCTTTGCCAATATTGCTTTAGGCTTCTCATCATAGGAGAAATCCAGTTGCACTTGCACATCTTGCACTGACAACACATGTGACTTATCTGAACGATATTTTCGAAGCATAGACACATGGAAGACATCATAAAGCTTAGCCAAAGTCGGAGGTAAGGCGAATTGATATGCCACTGTTCCAACTCTTTCTAGCACTTCATAAGGTCTAATGAACCTCGGACTTAGTTTCCCTTTCTTCCTAAATCGAAGCACTTTCCTCCATGGAGACACTTTCAAAAAGACGTTGTCACCCACATTAAACTATATATCCTTTCTCTTTAAATCTGTATAGGACTTTTGCCTGTCACTTGCAGTCTTCAACCGCTGCTGAATAATCTTCGCTTTCTCTTCACTATCTCTTACCAAATCAGAACCAATTATCTTATGCTCATTCAACTCTGTCCAACATACAGGAGTCCGACATTTCCTACTACAAAGAGCTTCATAAGGTGCCATACCGATACTCACTTGATAACTGTTATTGTACGCAAATTCCATCAATGGAATGTACTTATCCCAACTCTTAGAAAAATCCAAAACACAAATCTTCTAACACTTGAATGGATGAAAAGCTGTACTGAAATGCAATCGTGTACCAAGTGCAGCTTGCAAACCTTTCTAGAACTTGGAAGTAAACCTTGGGTATCGATCAGATACAATGGACAAAGGAATACAATGAAGTCGTACAATCTCATTCACATACACTTCAACCAAGCGATCCATAGAGTAATCAAGTCGAATCTGTATGAAATGGGCCAACTTGGAAAACCGATCAACAATCACCCATACTGAATCGTGCTGTTTAGATGTCATTGGAAGACCTATGACAAAATTCATGGTACCGTTATCCCATTTCCACTGTGGAATTGGAATATATAGGATTCAATAAACCCGATGGAACTTGATGTTCTGCTTTCACTTGCTGACAATTCCGGCACTTGTAAACATACTCAACCACATCTTTCTTCATACCAGGCCACAAATAAAACTGTTTCAAATCCTGATACATCTTATTGCTACCTGGATGCATAGTAAAGACTATATTATGAGCTTCATGCAAAAGCTTCTTTCTCAACTCTTTATCACTTGCTACACATAACCGATCTCGATAATACAGAACACCTTATTTATTCACTGAATAGTTAGTCTTGTCACCATTCCTAACTGACTGCAGAATCAGTTGCAACTTAGGATCATCCTTCTGTGTAACCATTATCTCATACCTCAAATTAGGTCTTGCTTTCAACTGAGCTATGCTACTAAGGTAGATTTCGGGTCATTACATTCGGAGAAGTCATCATGGAGATCAATAATGTCTTAATGGATTCATGGAGCCCCTCTTCGGAATGTTAACACCGGAATTCTTCAATAAGTACTCCCACCTGTGCATACTTACTAAGCCTACTAAACTCTTTCTCATACTCTACAACTGACATGGCTTTCTGCTTTAAATTCAAAAACAGTTTCCACTTTGCTTCCCTATATGTCTTCGTAATATACTTGTTGTGGAATTCATGAATAAAGAACTCCCATGTAATTGGATTAGGAAGCATTGGATGTCTCAGAACTAACTTCCACCAATCGTACGCAGGACCCTATAATAGAGATATCACACATCCTACTTTCTGCTAAGGAGAGCATCCAATTTCTTCGAGCACCCTCTATACCCTCTCTATATAGAATTCAGCTTTGTCGGACTCATCCAAACTGGTGCCATAAATTTCTTCAGTTACATACTTCCTTAGTAAATCTGTCGAAGCTTTAGGTGCAGTCACTCTTTCTAGAACCTTAGCCATATCCTGAGTTACCTTAAGGAAAGCTTCCATAGGCATAACTGGAACATCCTATTCTATCCTGATCGGTTTAGCTAGATTGAAAATAGATGGATCTTGATCTAAAGGGTTGACACTTTTGGCTGTCTTTTCATGCTTCCTGGGATGGATCCATCTCAAGCTACAAAATACAAGAACATCCGCATTAAGCCAACATTTATCAATACACGTCTCTATACTACAGTTGACTAGAATAGCCTAAACCTAGGCTCAGATACAAAGAATTGTAACACCCCTTACCCGTACGTAGTGAACTACACCCTTTGTGGATGAGTCACTATGACGGATAAGGTCATTACACTCACTTAACATGCAATAAAGGCAACTTACAAAATTATCAAGTTTACATGCATTAAAATTATGCTCGAAATAATTTTAATCTTTCTTTTCAACATAATAATGGCCTATATTCCATTCACTAGGCATATATATAACTTATACGCATCTTATTAAGATCATTCACATCATAGGTGAAATACATTAAATCGTTCTACATACGATTTTATACATCTCTTAAGATTGATATGTACATACCATAAATTACAATATTACAACCAAAAAGATTACAATTACATTATTACATTAATAGACAAAACCTACAAAAAGAAACGCTTATCCTATAGTGTTGGCTCTTGAGGATGCGAGTTTGTCCTTCCAAAATTGCTATTACTAACACTTGCACCTACACGGATGGAACACCCGTGCTAAGCATAATCGTTTAGTGGGGAAACATGAAATGGATGACCTCTCACAGTGGTCATCAAAGCATAACACAGGCATATGGGACATGCATACAATATAATTAATGAAAGATGTACTCAAAAGTAAAATAATCGTTATCAATAGACATACGTATATCTCTCATATTGTTCAATTGCTTTTCTTTACTCATACACTGCTCGCATTTTCATAGTAGTAGATAACGGGTTAAACACTTAGGTACCCTAAGGTACAGTTCCATTCTTATGATATACGCAAAGGGATCTAAGCAAGATCCATCAACACATAGGGATCTATTGGGATTCGAAACACATAAGAACCTAAACGGGGTCCAAATGCATAAACTGCAGTGATAATAGACCCTATAGGCATGCCTATCTATCCATGACTCAATTATTATAGGCTATTAATTTTAACCACATTCATTAGGTTTCTATTGATCACACATATCATCAAATTAAAGAATAATCAATGATATTGCATACCTTACTAATTGTCACTTCCAGTTATATTGAGTGCCCATCAATAATCATCCCAAAAAAAGGAGCAAAACAATATATAAGGCAAAGTTGGGAGGGTCACACGGCGGTTAGGAAATCCTTACGACCGTGTAGCCCTGTATGCAAACATTACATTGAAAATATAATGTCTTTAAACGGCGGTCACAAAATACCACACAGCGGTTAGACCATGTCACACGGCGGTCAGGTGTTCCTGACAGTCTTGTAAATTGAGGAATCTAAAAGATTCTAAAACGATGCTATCCAGAATGATTATACACAGCAGTATGAATATTTTACACGGTGGTAAGGAAATTCACGCGGGGTCAGTGTAGACACTAGATCCTGAGGCGGCTTCTGGTCAGGGTTACCTGATGAAGATTATATTGCTCCAAAATAGCTAGAGAATTGAAGCACGAGGCTTTCTCTCCGGGTTTTGTGTTTTCTAAAAATAAAATTGATTTCAAAGAAAAAATAAAATTTTTAACTACTTTCCTTTGGAATTTTCAATGCTTGAAAAAAAAGGGGTCTATTCACAGCTCAAAAAAATTAAAAATATATAAAAATTACAATTATTAAAAAATAAAAAATAAAAAAAAAGAAAAGAAAAAAGAAAAAAAAATAGAGGGATTAATTAATTTAAATACAAACAAAAAATAATTCAAAATTAGAGGATTTTTAGAGATAAGAATGTGGCGAAAATTAGGGAGAAGATCAAGGAAATAAACTTACTTAGAATAGGATATAAAAAGAAAGAAGAAACCCTAGAAGTGGAGGAGGAGGATGACGGCTCTAGAGAGGTAGAGAAAAAAAAGGGGGGTGAGGCAGTGAGAGGACGAAAAGGAAGAAAGAGAGAAGACAGAAAAAGAGAGTGAGGCAGAGAGAGCATGAAAAAGAAGAAACAAAAAGGGAAAAGAGAGAGTACATGAGAGAGGCAAAAAACAGGGCACAAAATAGAAGACACACACAGAGTAAACACAAACACAACAAAGAGAAAACCATGAAATTGGTTCACTGATTTCAAGCCAAAACCGAGAGAAAGAGCAAGGAGGAGAGCGCCTAAAGTGCTTGATTCCCTAGGTCTTGGAGATAAAAGCTGAGGGTAATATTCAATAGCCTCTCAAAACCTATTTGAATTAATGCCAATTTTATTTTACAGTAGGCTTTACGTAATTTTTTCATTTCCTTGGTTTTTCAATTTCTTATATCTCATGGTTTTTGGCTTGTAAATTGATTATTCATGCATCTTTGTCATTATTTTATTCATCAATACACAAAAAATCACTTAAATCAAGTAAATTTAAGTAAATAGATTGGTTCATTTTTTTACTGTTCATCTTCTTCCTTAGGTTTTTGTTTCAGGTTCTTCAATTCTTCCTCTCTTGATTCTGTTTTTTTGTATTTGATCTTATTTTCTTTTGTTTGATAATGGTTTTTAAGAGATTTTGTACATGATTCTTGCTTTATATAGTGTTTTTTGGCTTAAATTCCATTTTTGTGATTTGTGAGCTTCTTGACTTGCTGGAGGCAAAGCTGCTGTCGGTCCCTGCCCGTCTCACCTTGGCTTGGCCCGTTGCCTCTCTTTCCTCAGCCGCCTGTCGTTCACCCCTGTGTTATGCATTTTGCATGATTCTGCCCCTTTTCTTCTTTTCATTTACTTTGCACAGGTCTGCATACTGCATGTTTCTTTTGGGGGTTGATTTCACTCATGGTCACTCAACTTATCACTTATCGCGCAAAAGTAACCGACTTTTTTTTTCTGACTTAAATGTCACTGAACTTTTAACATTTTTGCAAAAAAGTCATGTTGACCGGAATCCGGCGAGGACCCTTGCCGGATTGATGACTATATGTCGTTTAACAATATCTCCAACAAATGCTACATTTAAATCAATTTCACTCACGGTCACTAAACTTATCATTTATTGCGCAAAAGTAACCAATTTTTTTTTTTTTCCAGCTTAAATGTTAATGAACTTCTAACATCTTTGCAAAAAAGTCATATATTTACTATTCGTTGCCACGTGTCATATGCCATGTCATCAATCCGGCAAGGGTTCTCGCCGGATTTCGATCAACATGACTTTTTTGCAAAAATGTTAAAAGTTCAGTGACATTTAAGTCAAAAAAAAAAGTCGGTTACTTTTGTGCGATAAGTGATAAGTTGAGTGACCATGAGTGAAATTGACCCTTTCTTTTGGTGTTATTTTCTTTTGGCCACTGTTATTTTCTTTGTTATGCCCCTTATATCATAATTAATTTATTACTTAGTCACTATTGGTATAATTTATTATTAATGTTATTTGCCCGTCCCCACATGCTGGGGTTTTTTTTTTAAATGGGGTGAAATTACAAAGTAATTAGGGAAAGGGGGCTACAGTAAAAGTATTTAGGAAAAAGGGGTGCTAGAAATTGGCGCTACAGTGCGCCGGTTTCTGACAGGGGTGGGCCCAGCCGGCCGAACCGGCTGGGGTGCTAAAAACCGGCACTGCAGGTGCCGGTAGGGGTATAATTTTGCTGGAAACCGGCGCCATGTGGCACCGGTTTCCAGCAATGCTGAAGGAGCAGCTTTGCTGGAAACCGGCGCCACCTGGCGCCGGTTTCCAGCAAGGCTGCAGCCCCCTGCAGCTTCACGTGGAGCTGCAGGGGAGTGATGGAAACCGGTGCCACATGGCGCCGGTTTCCATCAAAGCTGCTCCTCCCTGCAGCTTCACGTGGAGCTGCAGGGAGAGCATAATTGAGCCAAATTTTTTGGCCATTTTCCTTTACCTCTTTGGTTTGCAAGTTTCATATCTGCGTTGTTAAGTTTTTGCTCATTTCACTCTATTCTCTCTATTCTCTCTATTTCCTTTCTTTTATTCTTAGTCTGTGGAAGTGTATTTTGCATCCAAGGAACAAAAATCGTGCCGGCTTCTACAATCAGGTAAGATAATTTTATTTATTATTATATTTAAAATTAATTAAAAATTTATATTATTATTATTATTAATTAGATATTATATGTTAATTTTAGGTGTTGGAATTTCTGAAAATTACCAATTGTCAACATTATAGGTATGATATTGCTACTTAAATTCTTTTTGAAAATGTTTAAGTTAATTTAAATAAATTTAACAATAGCAAATTTGTAATCGTTATTTGTTAGAAAAAAAATTAATTACAAGCAAATAGTTTAATGTTGTATATAATAATTAGTTTGGAAATTTTTATGGTAATAGTAAAATTTTACAGTTATTATTTATTTGTTTATTAGTTTACATGTATAAGTTATGGAGAAAAGAATTATGTAAATAAAATTATTTAGCATAAATATTTGGTAACGGTTAGTTTTTTTTTTTTTGAATTGCAAGTTCAAACATGGATCCATATCATATAGGAGCTACACGAATAAATCCTGGTCCGATTAATGGAGAGTTACTATCATTACAAGGAAAGCATCGATCGGATGCTATATGGAATAATTCGGTAATTTTTAATTTTTATTTTATATATTGTGTAGATTAATGATTAATTTTTTATGACCTATAATGGTATGTGTTTGAAATTAATTCAAAGGTTGAAAGAGACGTTTTGAGGACACGTAGAGGAAGTGTAGTTGAGCATTACCAACAGATTAATCCTAGAATTATACCCTATATAACATCAGCAGGGTTGTTAGGAATAGCCCGTATTGGAATGATAAATGTTGATTGGAATTTTATTACTGCACTTATTGAGAGGTGGAGACCGGAAACTCACACATTTCACCTCGCATGTGGTGAGACTACAATAACCCTTCAGGATGTGGGAGTCTTGACAGGGTTACCGATAGAGGGTAGGCCTGTAACGGGAAGGACTAAACTTGATTGGGGGACTTTATGTTATAATTTACTTGGAGTAGTTCCTCCCGCTGGAGATATGCGAGGTGGACAAATAAAAATGACTTGGTTGGATAGTGTGTTTGGCGAGATTCCCGAAAATGCCACACATGAGTTATTGCAGCAGCACGCTCGTGCTTGGATACTACGGTGTTTTGGAGGTATGTTATTTTCATCCCAATCATCCAGTACGGTGCACTTAATGTTCCTACCTTTATTGGAGGATTTGGACTCAGTAGGACAATATAGTTGGGGATCGGCTTGTTTAGGCTGGTTATATAGAGAATTATGTCGGGCAACCCGTCCAGATGCTAAAGGAGTTGCTGGATATTTACAACTTCTTCAGATATGGGCGTGGGAACGACTTCAACAGTTTAGGCCGGAACATTTACAGCCTCAAACTTTAAACACAGCTTTACCTTACGGAATTAGGTAAAAAATTTTTTATGATTTTTAGTGTTATTAAAGTTTAAATAATATTTGTTTGAATTATGCGATATGATATGTGATGACCTTATTTGATTAGGTGGAGTGGCGCATTGGATCGGAATGTCACATATAGAAGGGATATATGGACATACCGCGAAATATTTGATACGCAAGGACTAAAAGAGGTACTTTGTGCAATTTTTGTACATATGTTGGTAGATTAAATTATACTTAAAAATTAATTTTAATGAATATTTAAGATGACCTGTGATAATTTGCTATGCAGTTTGAATGGGAGCCGTACCACAATGTAATTCAACTGCTTCCCGATGTATGTAGGAGTGGCCAACAAAGTTGGATGGCTGTCGTTCCGTTGATATGTTTCTATATCATAGAGTGGCACCATCCTGACAGGGTCATGCGTCAATTCGGTTTCGACCAACAAATTCCATCGCCCCCACTTATACAAGACAATCTGCATACAATTGATATGCGTGGACAAACTCAGGTGAATTGGGCGATAAGAAATTATTGCCATCTACGGAAGTTGCAATCAACAAAGTTTGATGAAACTTTCCTGTCAAAAAGGTTCCATCAATTAGTAAGACTGGCTTACAGTGACGTAGTCCCTCAATGCATGGCTTGAACACCCAGAAGAGCCTTTTGAATTGTTTGCAATTGGGCCTCATACTTTCGTCAACAACAAAGTCATATGCAGTTCCAGGATTATATGTCTCCATTGCTTTCATGTATCCCGGCAACCTACCATAAGAACCCTCATAATTACCGAAAATCTCCTCCAAAGCCTTAGTTTTTGCATACCAGGCTTTACTGTAAGAGATATCATAATTGAACCGATTTCTCATATCAGCAATTATTACGCTGACCCTAAGATCAGGTGCAGCACTAACCATTTCAAGTATACAATCACAAATAATTTGCGAATCAAGCTGTCTATGGTGTTGTGACACCGCTGAAGCATTACAGTTATGAGGTCCCTTGTAAACACTAATGCTCCAATAGGGACAGGTCCTTTTTTTAATTGCTCGCAATCTCCACGGACAACCTACTTCAGAGCGTGTACAACATACCGCCCAGTACGTTGTCTTCGACTCTACCACTTTGTATGACACATTATTGAGAATTGAGAACTTTTTCACACATGCCTTCACTTCGTCTTTCGACGTGAAGGTCAATCCTTCGCATAACTCTGAAACACCATCCCATCTTATCATTGGAAAATCGCCATACATGTTAATCTCTGCTTCATCAAAATTAACGGACGTGTGGTGAACTGATGAAAACTGAAACTGTGCAAGGTTTGACTGCCCACTTATCCGCCCACCTTGTTCATTTAATTGCAGATTCTGTATGCGTTCCGTCACATGTATTGAACTGCTTGGAATAATGTCGTCATCTCCTTCGTCCCCATTGCCTTGATCAACTTCATTTAAATCTATTTCTTCATCATCATCTTCAGGATCGCAACTTGGAGATAAATAACCGTTAGTGGTCCTTTCGGCGACATGTCCATCTGTATTTTGACCTGCTGTTTCTGCACGAGCAACACAATCAAACTGCCCAAAATTTACTTCATTTGGAACCCTTAACTCTCTGATTGGACTTGCATCTATTATCCCAGTTTCATCATTATTTTCAAATTCTGTTGGCACCTCAAACTGTGTACAGAACTCGGACTGACTAACAGTTGGATACTGTGTATTGCCACCCAACTCGTTTACTTCGTCCATAGATGGTCCATCCCCTATTTCTCCTCCAGTTCCCATTTGATTAAAATTATTCAATTCATTTTCAGGATCGCCAATTGCTATTTCTTCCGTCATGACTATTAGCTCCACAATACTGTATCCAGGAAAATTATTAAAATTTTCATAAATTTGCTCAATATCATTATCATCCAATATATCCATTGTAGCCCAGGAAATCGCTCCCTGACTGTAAACTGGACACTTATATATCACCCTACAGATTCTGACTTCTGCAGCCAATTCCAATTTAACTGACAATTTGTGAAGAAGTTCTGCAAATGTCGGTTTATACCTTAATTTCATTCTTCTCGATCTAGCTGAAGGGCTCGAAGCATCATAATTAAACCCAGATGCGCCAAAGGTCGATTGCCCTCCGGTATGAATTATAAAAGTTGTTGGAATTGACATTTTTCCTGCATCATATGCACACATATCATGAATTCTTATTGCCATATTTATTATCTAATCTTAAAAATACTTAAATACATTGTTTATTTAAATTAACGAACACTTATAACATACATATAATGTTATTTAATTTTCAGAAATTCCAACACCTAAAATTAACATATAATATCTAATTAATAATAATAATAATAATATCAATTTTTAATTAATATTAAATATAATAATAAATAAAATTATCTTACCTGATTGTAGAAGCCGACACGATTTTTATTTCTTGGATGCAAAATACACTTTCACAGACTAAGAATAAAAGAAAGGAGCAAACACTGATACAAACAATGCAGATATGAAGCTCAAACAATGCAAATATGAAGCTCAAACAATGCAAATGAAGGAGGTAAAGAAAAAAAATTACAAAAATTGGCTCAATAATGCTCTCCCTGCAGCTTCACGTGAAGCTGCAGGGAGCAGCAGCTTTGCTGGAAACCGGCGCCACCATCCCCTGCAGCTCCACGTGAAGCTGCAGGGGGCTGCAGCCTGCTGGAAACCGGCGCCAGGTAGCACCGGTTTCCAGCAAATCTGCTCCCTGCAGCATTGCTGGAAACCGGCAACATGTGGCGCCGGTTTCCAGCATTTCTGTACTTTACCGGCACCTACAGTGCCGGTTTTTATCACCCCAGCCGGTTCAGCCGGCTGGCCCCACCCCTGTCAGAAACCGGCGCACTGTAGCGCCGGTTTCTGGCACCCCTTTTTCCTAAATACTTTTACTGTAGCCCCCTTTCCCTAATTACTTTGTAATTTGACCCCATTTAAAAAAAAAACCCCACATGCTGCATGGTTTGTTTCTTTTCTTCTTTTCGTTTCATTCTTGCATGGTTTGCATGGGTATGTTGGCCACTGTTCCTTTCATGTTACTGTTCATTTTGTGTCACTTTCATATTATGTCTTAGTTTTATTCTTTGTTTCTTTTTTTTTTCTTCATTTTCTGTTCACCCTGTTTTGATGCATTTTGGGTTGTTACTTCATTTCATTTATTTAATTTTCTTGATCTTACACAAACTTCATTTTATTATTTTTATGATCATTATTATTTTGTGAACATCTTTTTGACACAACCATTTATTAAATTTGTTTATTATTATTATTATTATTATTATTATTATTATTATTATTATTAGTATCCCATTTTTGCATGGATTACTTAGGTGGGCCACTATAACATTTTATGCATTTATGTTATTTTATGTTAATGAGTATTTATTTTATTTTATATTAATTTATTGAATTTATTTAGTTTGATTATTATTATTACCATTGCTGTTGTTGTAATTTGTTAAATCCTATTTTTGCATGTATTTTTCATGTTTTGGGCCATTACTATAGTGTTCTATTATTTTACATATTTTTTTTTTTGTCTTTTTTGCATGATTTCACGTAAATTATAGGCCATCTTTTCTTTTTCTTTTACTTATCTTTGCATGGTTTCATTTCTACTTACATGTCCTTCACGTAGACTTTGCATGCATGACTTTATTTCCTTCTTTTGGTCACACACATATACTTATATATTTACTTCTTTGTCTATTTAGTTATTATTTAATTGTCTTAATTGGTTTATTTGCTAATACTGTTAATATATGTGTTACATTAATTCATTTAATTTAATTCATTTCATTTTCTATTTGTGTATTAATTTTATTATTTCTTCATATTTATTTTTATTGCATTGTTAATTACTTATTTATTTGTGTTATATTATTTATTTCTTTATAATTTAGTTATTTAGTTATTTTATTTCATTACTAACTATTTGTCTCTTTTTGATTTGTCAATTTAATAAATCCATGCATGTGAGTTTTTTTTCACTGAATGGAGATTTGGAGACAAAGGAGATTTAGACTTTTCGGTTTGATTTTATATTTCGTACATTTTCATTTATTTTCTTTTAGTTTGTTTTGACCACGTTTAATTAAAAATCACAAAAATATTTGTATTAATTAAAATTGGGCTTTTCTAATAAAAATAGGACCAATGTCCTAATGTTCATCCAATAAAATGTCACCATAAAAGAATAGTTGATTTTCATCAAAATGGGATCATTCATCCCGATTTTCCTTAAATAACATCAAAACAGATCTTCATTTTTTAAGAATATTCCGTTTTATATATTGATTTTATTTGTTTATTTAATTTTTTTATTTTTGGGGGATTGTATTTTTGTCCCAATTTTATTTTGTATTTTAATTGTTTTATTTATCACTTTTCTTTACTTCTTTATTCCGATGCTTGATATGCGTTTTAATTTAATTGCATGATGTGTGAGAAAAGAGATGAAAAATTAATTATTAAAGACTCACTTATAATTTAACCAAGGCATTAGTAAGAGTGAAGTTCCGAACCACTCTCTAGTTTAGACTTTCGAGTTTAGATGAACTTTCCTAATTTTTGTAAATTGGGTGGTGTGACGCGTGTCGAACCCCGGGCGCCCCGAAGTCCCGCTTTTAGGGTATTCGAGAGAGGTTCATAAGATTTGCAAAAGATTGTAAGGGCATCTATTTTGGGTAACAAGGAGGTGTTTTGAAGTCGCCACCCAATAAAATATTGAAAAAGGTCGTCTAGCCTCACTGAACCTAAGGCAGCACATGTGTGTCTATTTTGGGCAATCAGAGATATTTTGGAATCTTCTTTCCAATAGAACATTGGAAACATTCATCTAATCTCGTGAAACCTAAGACGATTCATATATGCTTATTTTGGGCAAGTCAGAGATATTTTGGAGTTTCCACCCCAATAGAACATTGGGATGGTTCGTCTAACCTCATAGAGTCTAAGACAATGCAAGTTGGGCCTACTTTGGGCAATAAGAGAGATTTTGATTGGAAAGCTTCATCTAACCTCGTTGAGCCTAAGACCAGAGGTGGTTCAGAACTTTCATTTATTCATACCTTGATTAAATTATAATTGAGTTTTGAATTTAAACTTTCATTCCTTTTCTCATTCCATTAAATGCAGTAATTAGAGTGCATATCGATCACGTAATAAAAGCGATAAATAAAAGTAAGATTAAAATAAGGTAAATAAAAATACAATAAATTACAACAAAATTAGGGGCAGAATACAACCTCCAATATAAAGTAAATGCGAATCATGCATAAAACGGGATATTTATTAAGGATGAGGACATTGGTCCTCGCATGCATACTTAAGGAAAAAAGTGCTAGAGGTGACAATTTATTTGGATGAAAAAACTAGGACATTGGTCCCATTTTTATTAGAAAAATTTTAAATTAATTAGTATAAATATTTTTGTAATTTTCTTTTTAATGTGTATAAAATAAATTTTTTTTATTATAAATTACATGGTAAAGTAAATAAAAAGCCAAATAAAGAAAATAATGCGAATAATAAAAATAAATGGTCAAACCAAACGAGTCTCCTGGATCCCCCATTTGCTCGCGATAATGCCTAAACTAAGAAAATAAGTATTGGAATCAAAAACCAGCACAAATAAAATTAATGTTAGTGATTAAATCAAGAAAATCAATTAAACACATAAAATAATAAATTAAATAAATAAATAAGTAAATAATGTATTATGAATGACAAATAAATTAAATGACATGATTGAAACAAATAAATCAACATGTTAATAGATTAATACATAAAAACATGAAATAATAATAATAATAATAATAATAATAATAATAATAATAATAATAATAATAATAATGATGATGATGATGATGATGATGATGATGATGATGATGATGATAAACATATTAAGTAAAACAAATATATAAATAATTGAATAAATAAATGAATAAAAACAATAAAAATCTACATGTAAATCAATTAATTGTAAACAAGAAATAAAAATAATACACTAAAAAATAAACAAATAAAACTATGAGATCGGGGTCAGAATGTTTACCCTTAGAATTCGGATTCGATAGAGGAAAAAATATGATTGGTTTCCTTATTTTTGATTCACAAAATTAGAAATAAAAAGTAGAAAAATTGGAATTTTATTCCAATTATGAAAATTGGTTAAAAAAAATAATGGGAGAAATTAAAAAATCTCAAGAACAAAAAATATTTTCCTTGTCTCAAGAATAAAAAATCTAAAACTATTCTCTTTAGAAAAAATAATTGTAAAAATCTTATTTTTAGAAAATCAAATAAAAAAATTGGATTTTAAGAACAAAAAATTATTTTTTTTATCCCAAAATCAAATTTTCATAAAAAAAGATTCAATGTAAAATCTTTGAAGAAGTTTAATAAAAAAAAGTGAAAAAATTGGTCTTTAAGAGCAAACATTCATTTTATTTGTCTCAAAATCAATTTTTTCATCAACAAAATTCCATCTAAAATCTTTTTGAAGAAATTTTATTGAAGTAAAAAGAAGGACAAGAATTGAAGGAGAAGAGAATTTCTTGAAGAAAAAGAAATAAAAAATCTGAAATTTTTGGTTGCCCACCCTCCTTTTTTCATTTCTTCTTTTTCTATTTATATGCTTTAATAAAAAAACCATAATTAATTAAGAAAAGAAAATAAATTTAAACGAAAATATTTATTATTTTAATTTTAAAAACTGAAAAACTAATGAGATTCCCAAAAAAAGGGGTAAAAAATCAATTTTGGGGAAAAAAATCTCGAATAAAGGCCAAAAATCACGTTTTCGGCAGATTTGGGTGGACAGGGGCGACCGATGCCCGTCGCTGGCGAGTGATGGGCGCGCACTGTGCGTAGCAAGCGAGCGACGGGCGTGCAGTAGTCGAGGGACGCGTGCGCGGGCAAGCAAAGCCCTCCCGTGCTCTGACGGGCGCACGCGAGCGCTGCGTCTAGCACCAGCAGGGCGCTTGGTGCTCGCCATGCGCGTGAGGGAGGCTTGCCCTCGCGCACTAGCGGCCGAAAATTTTTGAATTTTTTTTAAATAACAATTTTGGCTAGAACACTATAATTTCCAAACTCCCCTTTTTCATTTTTATTTTTTAAATTTTTTATTTTTTAAATATAAAAAGCAATCTTAACAAGGAAATCATCACTTCCAAACCTTTTTCCTTATGAACAGGCACTAATCATTATTTGGTAACCTTGATCTAGGCTGCCTCTGGACCTGATGTGTACAGTTACCCCCAATTTTGGGAAAGCTAGTGCATGGGTGCTTAGGTAAGCCAAAATTCAAGGAAGAAAGAAAGAGATGCGTACCTGAGGTGATCCTTACCTTCCTGACACTAGAGACCTGTGGCTTGCGACTGTCACTGCCAAGGACTTGTTTGATACATCGGATTTATCTTGTCGACCACCTTCGGGCCTGTACGGCGTAGAATTGTTAATGAGTTGTAGCGTACTCTGCAGTGACTCGTCGCTTGCACCGCATAGAATTATTGACGAGCTGTAGCGTACTCTACTATGACTCGTTGCCTGCACGGTGTAAAATTGTTGATGAGCTGTAGCATACTCTGCTATGGCTCATTGCCTGCACGGCATAGAATTATTGACGAGCTATAGCGTACTCTGCTGTGACTCATTGCCTGCACCGCATAGAATTATTGACGAGCTATAGCGTACTCTGCTGTGACTCGTCACCTGCACCGCATAGAATTGTTGATGAGCTATAGCGTACTCTGCTGTGACTCGTCATCTATGCCGAGTAGAATTGTTGACTAGCTGTAGCATACTCTGCTGTGACTCATTGCCTACATGGCATAGAATTGTTGACGAGCTGTAGCATACTCTACTGTGACTCATTGCCTGCACGGCGTAGAATTGTTAATAAGCTATAGCGTACTCTGCTATGACTCGTCGCCTGCACTGCGTAGAATGGTTGACGAGCTGTAGCGTACTTTGCTGTGACTCGTTGCCTACACGGCATAGAATCATTGATGAGCTGTAGCGTACTCTGCTGTGACTTGTTGCATGCACCGCGTAGAATCGTTGATGAGCTGTAGTGTACTCTGCTGTGACTCATTGCCTGCACTGCGTAGAATTGTTGATGAGCTATTATACTCTACTGTGACTCATTCGCAATCATTTTGCTGACCACCATTCGGTCTGGCACGATATGTTCTTGCTAACCCTTATTCGGTCTGCAAGGCATCTGATCGCTGCCATTGAGCTGTAGTGTATTCTACTGTGGCTCAATCTGAACCTTGTTCCCTATAAAAATGGGCAAAACAAATGTACATGGCATAGGAAAGAGATGCATACCTGTTGGGGTCGATGTCAAACGGGTGTCCCCTGAAGGGCGGCTGGTTGTTCCCTGGAGAAGGATTTGTGGAATGTGAATATCATCCTCTTGATTGCACCGAGTCATTTTCCAGACTTCCAGAGTGCGGATATCATCTTCTTGCAAATTTCAAATATCATCCTCTTAGAGATCCCTTACCGACTGTAATATACCAGACACTGATCCCTCCATCATCTTCAACCGGAGCCTCCTTGTTGAGAGCAACAAACATACCAGTGATCACTTAGTTGGAAAGACTCCAATGGGAAGGTATTCTTACATACGAATCTACAATATATCCTTCTTTATTGAAAGATTTCTTTAGGACAAGAAAAATGTTATATACAGAATCTTTTGTTGTTAAAATAGGAGGATATTATAAATTCCTCACTCTTGGTACTTTAGCTATTGTTTTTAACTTAAGGAATAAAGGTTTTAAAATGACCAGAAGTACCAAGCTTGGAGAAATAAGAGGCTTTAAAAAAATTGTGTTTTTAAGAGAAATAATAGATATGGAACAGTACTCTAGAAAAGATAAAACACCACCCTCTACCAACATGAAAATAGAATTTAGGATTATGCATAAATTCCTAGTTGAAATTTTGATTCCTAGGGTAGGAAGCATTAACCATGTGACAGACACTGACTTAGACATTATGTGGCACATATACAAAGATTTTCCCATCAACTTGCCTTACTTTTATTTTCCATCAAATCAAATCTATAAAAGAAAACCAGCGATATCCTTTTGCTATGATACTAAGTGCTTTTTTTACCTATTAGAATTTGCCCTTGAATAATTATGATTGTGAGTTGTTCAATAATAAGTTAAGGATAGGGAAAGATTTTTACAAAATGTCAAATATTTGTTGACAAAAGTCCGGGAAAAGACCTATCAGTGAGGATATAGCTCGGAAGAAAAGGGGTAAGAGAATTAGAGTTAATAGCACTTCAAAGAAAATTATTAGAGAATTATGGGAAAACCCCACAAAAGAAACTGATCATCCATGAAATGCTAGCCTTGGTTGATAACATTCTTCTAGCAACAGCTCTAGCAGTAAGGTTGGTAGTGATGAAATAGAAACAAAAGAAACATAGCCTATTGGAAATGAAGTATTCGAGGATGCTGCTGATGATCTTGACAACATGGATATAGCAACATAGCAGGAAAGTGAACATGCACACTTAGAGGTTGTTGGAAATAAAGCAGAAGAGAGCATCAACACAGATACTGGGGAAGATTTGATGGAATCATAATAGATGGCTACAGAACAAGAGGGTCCAAAACAGCAAGTTGATCCAGAGCAAATTTGTGTTTACGAACCTAAAAGAATTCCAGAATAGATTGAGGACCCTAAGCTTGATTGCAAACCAGAATCTTTGAAATGGGTTGAATATTGGGATCTTCAACAAAAACTAATACAGTGGGCAGAGACATGGTTTGTCGAAGCTGAATTTGGGGTTGAAAGGAAAATTACAGCGGAACCAGTTTTTCCTCGCCAGTCACTAGTTCATGACTCAATTTCCCCCATTTCTGTTCAGAAAGTATGGAAATCCATGCATTTCATTGCAAAGTACAAATTTAAACCAACCTGCAAGCCCAGTCAGGTTGGAAGTAGCATTAATCCAGAAGATATTGAGTGATTTCATGCATTTTATCTATATTCTTCTATTTATTAGGATTGATATGACAATTTTTTTGTTTGACTTGTCTTTGCAATAGGATTGCACTGCTAAATTTTCATTTTGTTTCACTATATGGATGGTTTGTTGTGTTTCTTATTTTTGGATATTTTACATGCTTTGCCTGCTAGTTTGGTTGAACATATTTTTGAATATTTTGATTGCAAGTTTTAAATGATTCAGTTTGTGATGGAAAAAAGGGGGAGAATGATTATTTGATCTTGATTATGATTATGCAGGAGATTGGAGATTACATTGATAGTTTGGATTGATAGTGAAAATTTGATTGATTATGCAGAATGAATGATTTTTATTTATTATTTTAATGGATAAATTTGAACTTGATTATCAAGGTTGATTGTGTAGCACGCCTTATCCGTACGTTGCAAACTACCATGATAGGTGAAGGATATCACACGAAAACTATAGAATTAAGCACACTTATTTAAGAAACAGTCATCAAAATCGGAGTTATAAAATTTCTTTATTACAAATACTTTTTTTCATCTCACACTTTACAAATTATACTGTCATATAGTGTTCATTTAAACATACACATATAATAATTAACAATATTACATTTTCACTTCACGCATACGCATTTTTTATAAGTGGTCCAATGCATTCAAAATTGATTCTTTTACACAATACACATTTAGAGAGCATAAGTCATTCATTTACATTACATTAATAATACCAAGACTAGACAATACACTCCTATGGACTCGTTTGCCTTGACAGCTGTGGAATGTCCCTGGCAACACTTCCATCTGCAAACCTGCATCGATGAAACACCCATGCTAAGTGCAAAGGCTTAGTGGGGAACATATATGAAATAGACGAATATTCACAGTAGTCGTTAATAGATTCACACAATGATAAGATTCAAAGAAATCATATATGTATAAGAATGCATGTATTAGACACACACATGAATTCTGCACAATAATTGTATACAACATATCACATTCGAAATACTTTAATGTAGTCGAAACATACTTTACTCATGCTTATTCATTCATCAATATAACTAATTGGAAAGACAATTTAATTAGCATTTACATACAATTTTACTCAAATAATGTCATACCCTACATTTATCATATATCATTGAATCAATACATTCCTTATACATTTAGCTACTCATATCATACGCAACCTCACAAGAACGTTCATTAGACATTTATCTTAATCTATTTTCAAATATTTATTTACTTATATCCCTCACGTATCACATATAAACCATCAAATAACTATTACTATTAACTTGTACAACACATCCAAGAATCATGCATGTAGAGCAAATTGCATAAATTCTTATCATAGCGTGCTTACGTAGTCCACACATATAATTATATTCATTTAATCATTTATACTTCAGGTTGTTCCTTTAATATTGTTTCGTTCATTTATGGCCTATATTCCCAAGGGGAATAATAAGATCATAAACATATAGGTACCCGAGGGTTCTTTCATATATTAAGCATGAGGATCCTTATGGGATCCAAAAACATATAGGTGCATGAAGCACAAGTTCAGAGTAATATATTTGCCACAATAATCATTATGGTCACATACGTATGAAATGCTTAATTCCATATTTCTTTACAAAATGCAAGTCATTACATTCACTTATTAATTCATATCCCATATTGCTCATTTAATATTCTTTTATTCATTTGCTGCTTGATTTTCCAAGGATCACGGGATACATAATGCATAGGTACCTGAGGGTACCAGTGTCATACCACTGACACAAATGCATAGGGATCCCAACGGGATCTAGAAACGCATAGGGACCGAACAGTAGGTCCAACACATAGGCTGCAGTAATAGATCCCTATAGGTATGCCTATCTATCCACGACTCGGTTAACGCAGGTTATACACATAGTTGTTCCATTCTTAGGATACTCATAAAAATAAAATATTTCGCATATACACATGCACTTATTGTGATCAAAAAATGATCATGTTGTTAATCATAAATACATTTTTCATGCTCATATAGATCAATTACTCATAAATTCATTTTTTTAGCATTCATCAAATATATTCTCATGCTCACATAAGGTGACAAATCACATAAACAATCTATCATTAAATATATTCATTTATGTTATTTAAAAAATTAAACAAAGAGCTTAATATTATTCAAACCATAATTATTGTCACTTAACCAACTCATGTAATAAGCATACATACATTCAAAGTTATACTATTTCATCCGGAGGGCTTATGTTTACACATACATATAAATGTTCAATATGGCATACCAAATCATTAACACCTAAATATACCTTTAATCCCTTTTTAATTATTAATAGTCACAACTCTATTAGATCATATTCCAATTATTAACCACACTTTTATCTATTGCATAACCCTAAACATACATCGGACAAATCCCGAAAAGTTACGGTGAACTTCAGGTTCGATTAGGGAAGAAAAAATGTGTCATAAAGTCAACATAGGGGTGAGGGACGGCCACACCTGAGGGATAGGCACCCTACACTTGAGGGATGGGCGTCCCTCACTTGGCCTGCCCGTCCCTCACCAATGGGCTCATAAGGGATGGGCTTACCCCAAATAACACTTGAAACCAACTCTTTTCCAGCTAACAAATTGCAAACTCAACTTCGACATCCAAAATCACATAGCAAACATCTTTTTCAGAGTAGTCTTGTTAACAATTAAAACTCAGGATGTTAAATTTCTAATGCCATAAATTTTAAGTCATTTATAGTTGGAACAAAAGAGATATTCCCAAAAATGTCTACACTACTTCAAAGACACACCTGAAGAATTTAGCTACTGTAATGGGCGATTTTGAGACCCTTAGAGTCAGAAATAAATTATGGCCATTTCTAAGACATTTGTAGACATAGAAGTAAAGGTTCAAATTCAACTTGAATCACACAATTTGGAGATTCTTAACTCGACTTATACCAAAAACCGAAAGGGGGTCAGTTGACACCCTAGATAGAACCTGTTCCAATGACCCGACCAAAATAGAAAACCTTCAGTTTTGGCCACTTTTGAGGGTCTTAGAGCCAAAATTAGCTCATGGACATTTCTGGGATATTTGCAGGTATAGACGTCATGGTTCTAATACCACTGGAATCATGGAGATTTCTAACTCAATTTATGGCCTAAAAGCCAACTCGATGTCCAAAGACACTTTGAGCATAATTTTTCCACTAAACTCTGCAAGCCAAATCTCACTCTACTAATCAATTCAATCATCACAAACACACTCAATTCAACATTTAACATTGATATGTACCTTTAATGATCACAAATCACCATTTTAATATGCCCATAAAGGCTGAGTTCCCAAACCTCAGTGATGTCTCCTTCATCTTT
The DNA here is from genome assembly GCA_947683425.1 of Excoecaria cochinchinensis. Classification (NCBI taxonomy): domain Eukaryota; kingdom Viridiplantae; phylum Streptophyta; class Magnoliopsida; order Malpighiales; family Euphorbiaceae; genus Excoecaria; species Excoecaria cochinchinensis. The sequence continues at coordinate 2,998,113 of CANTUQ010000023.1, read as the reverse complement.
AGTTTTGCTTTTCTTTTCAACTTCTTCTCTTTTTCTTCTCTTCCATGGCCATAATCATCAAAATCCATTCACATCTCATAATTAGAATTATTAATCATTGGAGAAGAAAATAATAAAATAAGAAGCTTAATTCTTACCTTTCCCATACAATTCTTCCATCTAAATCAACTTGAAACTTGTAAAATCCATAAACCACTTATGCCTTGAGTTTGAGAGAGAAAGATGGCGTGAGGAGGAGATGAAGAAGTCTCATTTTTTTTCCTCTTTAGTTGGTTGCCACCCTCTCTAAATAAGCCAAGCAAAGATGGCTTAAATATGGTCAACCAACTTTTCCTTCGTCCTTATCCATCCATTTCACTTGTCAATATTTGATTGGTTTCTTCTTGATTTTTTTTTTCATGTATATCTTCCATTTAATCCTTTAACTTCACTTTATTCATATGTTTAACATATAACTATATATTTCTTAAAGAATAGCATACAATTATTCTTAATTTATTCATTTAAATCTTTACATGTTAATTTACCAAATTACTCTTGACTGTTTATTTCTCTCAGTTTCCAAGTTCAATTGCTCATAAAAATGATTCTATAATTCTTAAAATAAATTAATTATCTTACACAAATATTTTCAAGTCAATCGGAGAATGTTTCTCGGTCTGGTTCAGTTATACCAGCCCAATAACCCAAATTTTTAGTATCATCGTAAAATTAATTTTTCTTTACCATATGATTCTCTTTATTAATATGAATGCATCCATATTTTTAGATTATTTTTCGGAGGTCCGTAGCATCATTTGTGGTTAGGTCAAACTTTGGTCAAAACTAGTCATATCGGGCTGATTTTTGCTGGTTTGAGGTGACAGACGCCCGTTCCTCATCCACGGATGCCCGTCCCTCACCCGGGATGCCCATCCATAATTGGAAAATGCCCAAAACTAATTTTTTCACTTATTTCCATATTTTCAAGGTCTATTTAACCTTTTTTTCGGCTTAAATTTCATCCTTAGATTCCTGCTGACATGCTCTTTCCAACGGTCCAATAAAATATTTTTTAATTTCGGGAGGTGCTATTCACTTTAGTGTCACTATTCATGACCCAAAACTTACTATTTATGAAAATTACAATTTTGGCCCATTACAACTCTCTCACCCTTAAAGAATTTCGTTCTCGAAATTAACTTATATTAGATTGTCCGTATGCCATACTCCTTGTCATTACCGTTCATATATATTAACTCCATACGATCGTATAACATATACATTTAACATATTTTTCGATTCTTCATTCTCTTAACTTTTCACATAACATATTTCATTATCTACCATCTTATAACATAATTATACACTATTTTCATTATCGTTCTTGAATAAATCTCCTCAATCAAAATAACTATAAAGTTCAGAACACATTTCTTGTCCAAAATCATATTTAACTTATAACAAAGCAATTTTATCAAATCCCATATAATTCTCTCCCTTCATAAAATCATTTCCAGATCATTCATAACAATCATAACAATTACTATCCTTATCCCTATTCAGAAATCCAATCATATACACTTCCCTTTCAAACCATTCTACACATATCATCCTGCACAATTCTTTAACACCTCGATTTCTCAAAATACACTTACTATTTTATTTACTTATAATCCATTCAGAATCTTAGACACACTTTTCTATACTAATTTCCAAAATAATATTTTCTTCTTAGCTTGCTTATTCATAAATTATATGTTCTTTAGTAAACACTTTACTCTTTCTCAATATATCCTCTTTTAACACCAAGAACTTGATGCATACCTAGTCAGCTTTCTCTCCGAATAAGACACATACACAAATGTTTTTCACATATGATCAAGAAATCGAATGAAATGAATAGATAATGATTTATGTATGCAAAGTGATGCAAAATGTAGTTTGTGCAATAATAATGCACATTTCCCATCCCCATATTACAATATGCTTGTGTTCAAATGATTTCAATAGAGACAGTTGACAAGTATACATAGTGCTACCATACTCTCTTATATTCCACATTACTTCCAATTCCAAAATCATCCATGACCTATATAACACACTATTCCTACCGCATTATATGTGAATCTGGATAGAAAGATGATCGACGAGCATCTCTTCCCAAGGGTTGGCCGTCTATCAACAAAACTTAGAAATTTGCATTGAAAATCTATTCCAAAAGTCCATACCATGTCGAGGAGAATTCTTAGCAAAATCTCTTATAACACATCTGGTATACGAATTTTAAATCTTATACACACAAAAGAGCTCGGAACAATTAGATCATAATCTATCGGGTTAGCACTTTAACTATTCACCTAATCCTTCCTGACGATTTCTATTTCTATCTCTTATACAAAAACAAGGACATTCTCTTCGGCCAACACAAAACTATACAAACACATTTCTAAACTCCTAGTCGTCCAGAACGAACTAAACCTATGCTCTAATAACAATAAATATAACACATCTTACTCATACGTAGCACACTACCACGACAGGTGAAGGATGTCACATGACAACTATAGAATTAAGCACACTTATTTAAGAAACAGTCATCAAAGTCGGAATTATAAAATTTCTTTGTTACAAATACTTTTTCGCATCTCACACTTTACAAATTATATTTTCATATAGTATTCAATTAAACATACACATATCATAGTTAGCAATATTGCATTTTCACTTCACGTATACACATTTTTTATAAGTGGTCCAATTCATTCAAAACAGATTCTTTTACATAATACACATTTAGAGAACAAAAGTAATTCATTTACATTACATTAATAATACCAAGGCTAGATAATACACGTAATGACTCAAAATCTACCCTAGTAGCATTTGGCTTTATGGAGTAATTGGACAAGTTTGATTTGGAATTTCTAATTTTTGACCTAAGTGTAATTGAAAATGAGGAGTTAATTGCATAAAATAAATTAATTAAGTGACTAAAGTGTAATTGTGCATGATTAATTAAGTGCTAAGTGGGATTAATTAAAGCTAATTATGATTAATGCTTTTGAGTGGAATCCATGTGCCTTGTGTTGGCTTTGCCAACACATCATTTACATGCAATTTAAAGAGGGTTAGAAGACAGAAATTTGACTCACTTTGTACTCTCACTTGTCTGGCCACTTCTCTATCTCTGCCCCTCTCTCTTTTTGTTTTTTTTTTGTTTTATTTTGTTCTTCTTCTTTTTTATCATCTATAGTCTTAAGTCCAATAAGTTTCTGTAGATTAGTTAAATTGATTCTTAAGTTAAGTTGAGTTCTTGAAGTTAAGGTAAGTAATTGTGGTTGTTCTTCTTCTTCTTTCTTCTTCTTTTTCTGTATTGATTTGAAGTTGATTCTTTGTTCCAATTCTGGAATTGGATATTGGTTGTAGTGGTAGAAACAAGAAAAGACAAGGGAAAGGAGAAGGTTGGTAAGCCTAGTGCCAAGTGAGCACATTGGAGTAAAGGAGAAGAGGTTTGGGAAACTATGAACTTTGTGTGTTAAATTGGTAGTGGATAAACTCTGAAATGCATGTTTGTGTTGTGAGTTCAATTGAATTGAAAATGTGTATTTAAGTTATGTGATGAATTGAATTAATGATATGAGCTTATTAAGCTAAATTGATTGCCATGAGTTGTTGACCTAAGCATGTATAGTTTTTGAATATTTGAGAAATTATTGTGTATTTATGAATGAATGATATTTAACGAAAAGTTGCGAGTGTCATGATATTCATGATTGTGTTAGGAAAGTTTAGCTTGAGTTTGATGAAAAAGTGATGCTAAATTAGTTAGTTTGAAGCTTGATGAGTTTGAAGTGTAGAATTGGTTTGAGTTTCATTTTGACCTACTTGGATTGTCTAGGTCTTAAAATGAGTTTCACAAATCTAAAATGAATAAGACCAATTGGATTGGAACCATTTGTCTATATCTTAAATTGTTATAGAAATAGCTTTGTTGTTTTGAGGACTCTAAGGTCTTCAAAAGTGTCTATAATTGTGGCCAAAACTATGTAGGAGGGTTTTTGGAGCGTTGTGTTCCCTTAGCCCTAACTCCTTGATTTTAAGTTCAAATGTAATGAGAGTTATGTCATTTGAAAGTTAACATGTAGGTGAACTTTTGGTTAGAAGGATATGTTGGTTAAAAATGGTGTTTTGATGAGTTTTAATGGTCATGTATATTGAGGTAGGAAAAAAGGGTTTTGAAAGGAGTAAGTTAAATGCTTTGATTTCCATTCTGCCTAAAAAATTGCATATGTCACGATCACAATCATTTGGTTGTCACCATGAGGTATGCCTATTTTCTATTCTACCTCGGATTTTTTATATGTTAAGGTCACAACCATATGGTTGTCACCGTGAGATGCTTCTGATTTCCATTCTATTTTGGATTGTTCGTATGCCGCGATCACAACCAATTGGTTGTCACTCTGAGGTACTTACATTCTGCATTCTATTTTGGGTTATGCATATGTCATGGTCACAACCATTTGGTTATCATCGTGAGATACCTGAATTTTCTATAATTCTTTCTGAAACACTGTCTAATGTTGTATAGGTGAATGAAATGGAATGTAGTCAAGTTTAGCAGCATTTAATTGGATCTATAATGTGAGCATGTATAATGCGAATATGTATAATGAAATGTGGGCTTGTTTCATAAGCCATGTAAATATGTAAGACATCTAATGAAATTATTTCTGCATATGAATGAATGGATGTTATATAATGCGAATGAATGAACGTTAATTGAAATTAATAATTTAGCCTGCAAGTCAAGTAGTGGATAGATAGGCATGCCTATAGGGTTAAGTGCTACAGCCGAAGAGTTTGATTCCCATTTGGAATCCCTAATGCGTATAGAATCCTATTGGATTCACATAAGTGTTTTATATTAATAATTATATCGGTACCTATGGGTACTAATGCAAAAGTATTGTATCTACGGATACTAATGTGATATATGGTACTTACGAGTACTAATGCGGTACTCTTTATCTGCATCTATGAGTTGTAGGCAAGGTAAATAATGAATGATTAAACAATAATGAGCAATGTGAATATTATGCGATAAAAGAATATGAATGTGATCCGTTATAAGATTGTCATTTGATACTGCAATATTTGAACATGATTTACTAATGATGCTATATGTACACCGAGATGTGTCCAATGTTATGTTTATGAAGCATGTATGTGATGAGGTATGATAATGAAGCATGTATATGATGAAGCATGGATATACAGCATATTATACAATTATTGTTATGAATATATATATTGTATGTTGTTTTCTACTAAGCGTTATCGCTTAGCATGGGTGTTAATCTATGTAGGTTCTGAACCAAAGCACAAGTGAAGGACGGCCCCGCATTATCTCTGGTCAACACTAGGGTCCGCTAATATTTTGTGTAGGTCTTTTTGCATTATGTGTAATGTAATTATTAGTTTTGGCATGTAAAAAGAAATCATGTAACAACTGGATGTTATATGTAATAAAAGTTGACAATATGAATAAGGTATGAGATTTGTAAATGTATTCCGCTGGGTTTGAAAGAAATTTGTTAATTCAGGATTTGGTGTTTAACTCAATTGTATGTGTATGTACTATGTGATGTGCGTGACGTCCCTCTTTGGTTGCTGTAGCGAAGCTATGCATGTGGTCGAAAATGGGCGTTACAATACACTCTTATGGACTCATTGGCCTTAACTGCTATGGAATGTCCCTGGCGATGCTTCTATCTCCAAACTTGCACGAATGAAATACTCGTGCTAAGCGCAAAAGCTTAATGGGGAACATATATGAAATAAACGACTACTCATAGTAGTCGTTAACAATTTCACACAATGATAAGATTCAAAGAAATCATATATGTGTAAGAATACATGTATTAGACATACACATAAATTTTGCACAATAATTGTATACAATTGATCATAGTCGAACTACTTTAATGTAGCCGAAACATACTTTACTCATGCTTATTCAGTCGTCAATATAACTAAATGGAAAGACAAATTTAATTAGAGTTTACATACAATTTTACTCAAATAATGTCATACCCTACATTTATCATATATTATTTAATCAATACATGCCTAATACATTTAGCTACTGATATCATACACAACCTCACAAGAATGTTCGTTAGACATTTATCTTAATCTATCTTCAAATATTTATTTTCTTATATCCCTCACGTATCACACATAAACTAGAAAATAACTATTACTTTATTAACTTTCGCAACACATCCAAGAATCATCCTTGCAGAGAAAATTGCATAAATTCTAATCATAGCGTGCTCACGTAGTCCACACATATAATTATATTCATTTAGTCATTTATACTTTAGGTTTTTCCTTTAATATTCTTTCATTCATTTATGGCCTGTATTCCTAAGGGGAATAATAGGATCAGAAACATATAGGTACCCGAGGGTACTTTCAGATATTATGCATGGGGATTCGTACGGGATCCAAAAACACATAGGTGCATGAAGCACAAGTTCAGAGTAATATATCTGCCATAATAATAATTATGGTCACATACGTGTGAAATGCTTAATTCCATATTTCTTTACAAAATACAAGTCGTTTCATTCATTTATTAATTCATATCCTATATTGCTCATTTAATATTCTTTTATTCATTTGCTGCCTGCTTTTCCAAGAGGTGGATAACAGGATACAGAATGCATAGGTAGCTAAGGGTACCAGTGTCATACCGCTGACACAAATGCATAGGGATCCCAATGGGATCTAAAAACACATAGGGACCGAACCGTAGGTTTAACACATAGGCTGTAGCAACAAAACCCTATAGGCATGCCTATCTATCCATGACTTGGTTAATACAGGTTATTCACATAGTTGTTCCATTCTTATAATACTCGTAAAAATATAATATTTCGCATATATACATAAACTTATTGTGATCAAATAAAGATAATGAACACTTATTAATCATAAATACAGTTTTCATGCTCATATAAATCAATTACTCATAAACTTATTTTTTTAGCATTCATCAAATATATTCTCATTCTCACATAAGGTGACTTAAATCACATAAACAATCTATCATTAAATATAATCATTTATGTTATTTAACAATATTAAACAAAGAGCTTAGTATTATTCGAACTATAATTATTATCACTTAGCCAACTCATTTAATAAATATACATACATTCAAAGTTATACTATTTCATGTGGACTCATACAGGCATATGTTTGCACATACATATAAATGTTCAATATGGCATACCAAATCATTAACACCAAAATATACCTTTAATCCCTCATTAATTATTCATAATCACAACTCTATTAGATCATATTCCAATTATTAACCATTCTTTTATCAATTACATAACCATAAACATACATCGGACAAGTCCCAAAAAGTTTCGGTGAACTTTGTGTTCGATTCGAGAAGAAAAATTGTGTTATAAGGTAAAAATAGGGGTGAGGGATAGCCACACCTGAGGGACAAGCACTCTACACCTAAGGGACGAGCGTCCCTCACTTGGCCTATGTAGCGGCCCGAAAGTCGAGTTAGTCGTAAACAACATTTTCTGAGGTCAATCAGTGGACCCGGGGTGAAAATTTCATCCGTGGGTAGGAAACATTTTATTTGATCATTAGAAAATACTATTTATAACGAGTCCGTAGGCAAAAATTTGAGGTCAAACGGGTCCGGAATGTCCAAAACAGTGGAAAAAGGGGTTTTGGGGAGTCTATCCTCGACAGACGGCTGTCTGTGGTGACAAATGGGCGTCTGGGGGGCAAGAGATAGCCAGGCCATCGGCAGAGGGACGGCCAAGCCATCTATGGCTTCAGATGGGTGTCTGATGGCTCCTCTAGTCCGAATTGACCTAATTTTGACCTGTGTATTGATCGGACCATATCTTGAGCTACGGACCTCAAAACAATATTCTGAAAATATGGACATGCTTATAATAATGATTAGAATCCATTGGTATAAATAAATTAATATTTTAATGACAGTAAAAAGTCAGCTATCGGATAAGGTAGATAATTACCGGATCGGGAAACGGTCTCCGATTGAGCTAAAATTTTATGTGTAACCTAATAAAAATATGTCGTGAATTTTAGAATCAAATTTGAATGAAATTGAAGTTGGAAAGTGAGAGAATTAAATTGAGGTGGCATAATTGGGTAATTAACTAATTAATTTAATGGGCTAAGTGGATAAGTCAAACCCAACCCCTTACCTACCACTTTAAATAGGTGATTAAATGCAGAATTCCCTAGATTTTCTAGCGTTCTCTTCGTCCTTCTTCGTGCTTCTCCGAGATTGAATAATATCCTTCTCCTTTCTCTCTTTTTCCCTTCAATTTTCTTCATAAATCTCTCAAATCGAAGCCCTTCTACTAGAATTTAACCCTCTTTCTGCTAATTGGTGAGTGCTAAACCTCATTTGGGGAAGAATTAGTGATGAAATTTAAGGGTTCCAAGTGAGGGGTGTAAAGTGTGCTCAGTAAAATTGATGGATTTTAATTGAATTAATGGTTCAATTCAGTAGTTTAGGGTGTACATAAGTTAATTATGTTGTTAGTTTTGAATATTGAAGCAAGGGTTTAATCGATTTTTCATGGATGGAATTCAGCCAATGTAGAGGAAAAGAGAGGGGAAGGTTGTTCAAAGGGAAAAGCAAAGGAGAAGGAAGTTTTGGAGGCCTAGAGAAGTGTAAGAGGTTTGTGATTACTAAATTCAATTGTATCCTTGAAAATTCCATGATTTTGGGTTATGTTTAAATTGAATTGTGTGAATTTTATGTGTGAAATTGAAATAAACTTGATAATTGTGCCTTAGGAGGTTAGAAATGAATTATAGAAGGCTTAATTTGAGACAAGAAAATTTGTAGAATTTTTCTCCTAGTTTGCCGAATGATGTAGGATTTGTGTATTGAAGTAGTTTGATATTTAGTGTTAAATAATGACATTTATATGTAATTTGGGATATAAATTAATAAATTAAATGATAAATGAATAAAAATAAAAATAAAAATGATAATATTAAAGGTATATTTGTCTGAATGGATTATGATGTGAAATTTCTAAGGTTTGTTATTAAATTGTGAAAAGTAATAGTATAAAGCGATTATGGAAGACAATTTTATGTTTGTAATAATTTTATGGAAATTATTGAAATGAGTTGAATGTGTTTGTATTTTGAATAGGTATTATGAATTTTTCTAACCTTAATAGTGTCTGGTAGTTGATGTAGTCCAGGATATAGTGGCTTGCCATAGGAAAACTGTATTGTTGTGGTGTCATGACGACTCCATTGGGTAGGCCAATGACGGACTGCCATAGTGAAAAGTGATAAAGTGTTCAGATAAATTGTTGAGTGGTCCTTCGGCGTCACTCTATACTATTGTGAACCACGGGATCCACACCCTGTAATGCCCATTCTCGACCACACAATAGCTTCGTAAAAGTAGTCGAGAATGGTCGTCACACAACACATCACATAGCTTAAACACATGCACTTACATTATAATCACATGCAGAATCCTGAATTAACAAATTTCTTTCATTCATACGTAGCAGAATTCATATCAAAATGCATATTCATACTCATTCATACAGATTGCCCACTTATATTACATATCATAATCAGAAGTTACATATTATCTCTTTACATGCCAAAAGTTATCATTTACATATCACATAGTACCTATTACAAAATATCAAAACCTACACTAAGTAGCGAACCCTAGTGTGTTGACTAACTGAGATGCGTGCACGTCCTTCACATACGCTTCGCTTCGAAACCTACACGGATTAAAACCCCGTGCTAAGCGATAATGCTTAGTAGGGAAACAACATACCATATACGCTTATATATGTAACAATTCCTTTAGCAAGGAATCATAGTATTAAGCATGCCTTAGTATGTATTCAACATCACTAACAGTCGTATTCATATATCACAATATTGCATGGCAATCACCTAACACATCACATTCTCATTCTCATATTACATCTCATTCACTTTGCTCATTACAATTTAACTCATTTATTATTACATTGCCTGCAATTCATAGACGTGGATAACGGGGTATCGCATCAGTACTCGAGAGTACAACAATCACTTTTGTATCATAAGATACGCACTTTCATATTAGTACCAAAAGGTATAGAAATAGTCAATAAGATATATATAATATATAAGAGAATCCATAAAGGATTCGATATGCATTAAAGATTCTGAAAGGAATCGGACACTTCGGCCGCAACACTTAGACCCTATAGGCATGCCTATCTATTCATTACTCGACTTGTAGGCTAAATTTATTAATCCAATTATTGTTTAATTATTTGCATAAAATAACATCATTTAATCTTGATAAGCTATATCATATCACTTATTAACTTACTCACACCTATAGCTCATACCACAATCCACACATCTTAACACATGTATTCACAGGGTATAACACATTTATAATTTCCATATGCATTATCATTCATTAGACAAACGCATTAGTTCACCCAAAATGGGACAGCCAAAAAGCCTTCATAACACATTGGTGTGTCACGCTTGCGACAAACTCAAGCATTCCCTTCTGTAGCTCTCGCGACACAAGTTGCGCCCGTGACAGAACCAATCGATCACTTCTGCAACGCTCGTGGCAAGGGCGATAGAACATAGCCTATCATCTTTACCTGTTAGAGCACTCTGTCGTGCCCATGACCCCTATTGCGCTCTCGATAGAGCCTGAACTTCTTGTTCAAAGCTCCAATGCACAATGCTCTTTCTCATGCACTTTGCCAAATCCACATAAATGACTCCCAAAACCTCCTAACATCATTTTCTGCCATCATGGCCTTCTAGCATAATGTTTATCTACAAGTTAAATGTACAATGGCACAATTCTCATTATTTATAAACTTAAGATAAAGGAGTTATGGCCAATGGAACATTACATGCTCCAAAAGCCCTCCTATAGGATTTAACTAAACCTATTAGACACTTTTGAAGACATTAGTGTCCTCAAACCAATATGGTAATTCCTATATCAATTATAAGCACATACCTTATGAACCTAAATCCAACAACCTCAACATGTTCAATTTCACAATAAGTATCCGATACACATAATTTACCTAACAATTTCTCAAGCTACCAAAACAAAGCAACATGCTAAATACAATAACTTATGGCATTTAACTTAATTCATCAATTCATCATCTCAATACAATTCATAACATCACATAATTGCACATTTCCGATTCATCTTAAACATACAATTCAACATACATTTCAAAATTTCTATTCAAGCAATTCAACACATAAAAACAGAGTTTTTCCCAAACCTCTCTATCCTCTGCTCCTTAAGCTCACTTAGCACTAGGTTCTCCCACTTTCTCCTTCCCTTTATCTTTCCTTGGTTCAATCACTACATGCACAGTCCAATTTCCAGAATTGGAACACCAAATCATTCTCAACTCAAATCAAAAGAAAAGGAGGAGAAGAAGAGCAATCTAAACTAACCACTTACCTTGATTAGATGAAAACTCAACACTACATAAACATTACTTGACCCAAATCAGCAGAAATGTAAAGATTTAAACTAAAGAAAAGAGGAGAAATGGATGAAGAAGAAGAGCAAGGAAAAATGACCACTCAACATGCAAAATCTGCACTTTCTCTCTCATCCTCCACCTTATATTGCATGCAAGATGCTGAGGTGGCAACACCATATAGTGACACCCGAATTCTACTCCACCAACTCCGTTAATCATGATTAGCTTAATTAAACTCCACTTTCCCTTAATTAAACCTTCTTAAACTTAATCATGTACATCTACATAATGGCCACTTAAACTTATTTTATTTATGCAATTGAGTCCACATTTCCAATTTCACTTAATTTAAAATTAACAAACTCAAAATTAAACTTACCCAATTACCCCAATTAGACCAAATTACAACTAGGGTAAAATTCGGGCCATTACAAGTCTCCTCTTCTAAAAAGAATTTCATTCATGAAATTCATACCTGAATCAAACAGCTGAAGATACTGATCTCACATTGCTGCTTTCGGTTCCCACATCCCTTCCTCAATCCCATGATGGTGGCAAAGCACCTTCACCAATGGAACTTGCTTACTTTGAAGCTGCTTCACTTCTCTGGCCAATATTGCTTTGGGCTTCTCATCATAGGAGAAATCCGATTACACTTGCACATCTTGCATTGATAACACATATGACTCATCTGAATGATATCTTCGCAGCATAGACACATGGAAAACATTGTGAAGCTTAGCCAAAGCTAGAGGCAAAGCTAATCGATAAGCCACAGTTCCCACTCTTTCTAGCACTTCATAGGGTCCAATAAACCTCAGACTCAGTTTCCCTTTCTTCCCAAACCGGAGCACTTTCCTCCAAGGAGACACTTTCAAAAATAATTTTCACCTACTTCATACTCAATATCTTTCCTCTTCAAATTCACATAAGATTTTTGTCTATCACTTGCAGCTTTTAACCTTTGTTGAGTAATTTTAGCTTTTTCTTCCGTGTCTCTTACTAAATCCGAACCTATGATCTTATGCTCATTCAATTCTATCCAACACACAGGTGTTCGGCATTTTTTACCATACAGAACTTCATACGGTGCCATACCGATACTCACTTAGTAGCTATTATTATAAGCAAATTCCATCAACGGAATGTACTTATCCCAGCTCTTAGAGAAATCCAATACATAGGCCCAAAGCAAATCCTCCAACACCTGAATTACCCTTATGACTGCCCATTAGTCTGTGGATGAAATGCTGTGCTGAAATGCAATCTTGTACCCAATGCAGCTTGCAAACCTTTCCAAAATTTAGAAGTGAACCTCGGATCTCTATCTGACACTATGGACAGTGGAATACCATGCAATTTCACAATTTCATTTACATATAGTTCAGCCAACCGATCCATGGAGTAATCTAGTCTAATCTGTATGAAGTGAGCTGACTTAGAGAACCAATCAACTATTACCCACACAGAATCGTGTTGTTTCGATGTCATTAGAAGACTAGTGACAAAGTCCATGGTGATGTTATCCCACTTCCACTGCGGAGTAGGAATAGGATTCAACAAACCCGATGGAACCTGATGTTCTGCTTTCACTTGCTGATAGGTCAAACACTTGGAAACATATTCCACCACATCTATTTTCATACTAGGCCACCAATAAAACTGTTTTAGATCCCGATACATCTTATTGCCACTTGGATGCATCGTGAAAATTGTATTATGCGCCTCATTCAAAAGCTTCTTTCTCAACTCTTTGTCACTTGCTGTGCATAACCAATCTCGGTAATACATAACACCCTCTTTATCCACTAAATAGTCAGTCTTGTCACTATTCCTCACTGATTGTAAACTCTGTTGCAACTTAGGATCACTTTTTTGTGCCTTCACTATCTCACACCTTAAATTAGGTCTTGCCTTCAATTGAGCTATTAAAGCTCCACCCGAAGCAAACCTCCACTTAACTCATTACAAAGACAAAGCCAAAACTAACTTCCTACTTAACGCATCAGCCACTACATTGGCTTTACCCGGATGGTAATCCACAATGCAATCATAATCCTTAAGTAGTTCTGCCCACCTTCTCTATCTCAAATTCAGCTCTTTCTGAGTGAGCAGATATTTGAGACCCTTATGATCAGTGAAGATCTTGCACCTTTCACCATACAAATACTGTCGCCAAATCTTTAAGGCAAACACTACTGTAGCCAATTCCAGATCATGAGTAGGGTAATTTTGCTCATGCGGCTTTAATTGTCTCGAGGCAGAAGCTATTACTTTTCCATCCTGCATCAGCACACACCCCAATCCAACTCTGGAAGCATCACTATACATAGCATACTCCTTGCTAGAAATAGGTTGAGTTATGATTAGTGCTTCAACTAGCATCTTTTTCAACTGTTCAAAGCTCGCATGGTACTTATCAGACCACACAAACTTAACTCCCTTATGAAGCAGTCTAGTAAGCGAAAAAGCAATAACCGAAAATACTTTCACAAGGTGTCAATAGTACCCCGCGAATCCTAAGAAGCCCTGACTCAGGCACATTTCTGGGAGGCCTCCAATTCACAACTGCTTCTATCTTAGCTAGATCAACCTTAATACCCTTAGAAGAAGCAACATGACCTAGAAAAGACACTCCCTTTAACCAGAATTCACACTTGCTGAGTTTAGCATACAACTGATGCTCCCTCAAAGTCTGAAGAACAGCTCTTAGATGTTGCTCATGCTCTTTCTCATTTTTCGAATATACCAAAATACCATCAATAAATACTACAACAAACTGATCCAAATACGGCTTGAACACCCTATTCATCAAGTCCATAAATACTGTAGGCGTGTTAGTCAACCCGAATGGCATTACAAGAAATTCATAATGTCCATAACGAGTCCTGAATGGAGTCTTAGGAATATCCTCTTTCTTCACTTGCAATTGGTAGTATATCAAACTCCTTATAACTTGTACTTTCCAATGATCCAATAAAATATTTTCTCTACCGGCTTCCCGAGAGGTCATCCATCAGGGGCTTCCCTGGCCTGAGCATGTTTAACCTTCCTTCTCTTCTGTCTTTTAGGGCACAATCATTGATATTTTCACACGAAAATTGTACTATAAACTCTACAGATTTCACTGATCACTACTAACCCGGTATTCAGGCCATTACAATTCTTCCCCCACTAATAAGAATTCCGTCCTCGAAATTCCCTTATGTGATTCAACCATAATCACAACTATCCTTAAATCCCCACATATACCTTAAATCACTTCTATGATCAGATCCTATTCATGGCATGTATACGTATCACTTCGTCCTTATGACACTAACTCCGATCTTAGGACCGCCTAAACCGCGCTCTGATACCAATAAAATTGTAACACCCTTAACTCTCTTCTACTATACGTATAGTAACTAGATATCCTGCTTTCACCGATGTACTAACATTACAAGATTATGCTACACTAGACAGACTAGTATAAATTTTTCGCATTTATATATATATAACATTCATAAGCAAAAATAACAATACAACAGTCAATATACATAACTCTATTTAAAACTTTACATTAATCAAAACGTAAAACATAAACCCGTATCGTCCATCGCGATCGTATACCTGCCATGCCAAACACCTCATCTCTGCATTCGCTCATCTTCTCGATTGTCATTGAAATTCCGGCCACTTAAAACTTCCTATCTTTATAACCTGCGTGCAGTAACAATACTACGTGTTGAGCATTAAAAATGCCCAGTGGTGGATACATATCCTAAGTTTTCCATTCTATACTAATCATGCATACAACCATGCTTATCTAATCTTTTTTCATTTTTGTGTTTTCTTTACCTTTATATTTTATTTAGCGCTTTACTGAAATTTCTTAATTATGATCATTAACCATTATCTGATGCCTTATCTTGACTGTATTCTAATATTTTTGTCTTACCTATTAACTTTTTATCATTAACACCGTTACTCATTATTATCAGTAATATTGACACTTTAATTCCATTCATAATATCAACATTAACATTTCCATTATTTCTTTTACTAGATTATCACTATTTAATTTTAACTCAATTCATTTGGCCCTATTTCCATAGCTTTTCTTTTTGCATTATCGATAGTCCTTTAATATTATAATAACATTTCTCATTACTATGCTACATTACCATTAATTTCTTTAATATCAACACTACTTTACTAGGAGCAAATTATATTTAAGCCCTTATAAAACTTTACTATGTAAAATTTACATACAAATCCTTCCATTCTCCATATTTACAAATTTACCCTTCTATTTCACTTTAATTACCAAATATGCCATTAGATATTCATTTAATTAAATTTATTTACATAAAGCACTCATATTACTAATTAATGACATTTTAATCCTTTGATTAACATTATTATTGTCAATTTACGTTTTTGTCCATAGTCTTTTACAATAGTGCCTTTATTTAACTTATTTTTACATCTATTTTCATTATATAACGTACAAATTATCATTTACTCCTTTTAATGCTACTTCTATGTCAAATCACACTTTAATCCTTTTATTTTCACGTATTTATGAAAATACCACTAGTTATTCTTAATTTCACACTTCATTCATTACTTAACTTACAAATTACCATTCAGATCTTACATTAGTACTTTTATGCCAAATTACATTTTAATCCCTAGAATGTGATTGAATTACATTATTACCCATTTAACTACATTTTCCCTTTATTAATCCTTATCAATTCGATTATGAACTAAATTACCCTTTTACCCTTAAACTTTTGTCAAATTTCAATATTGCCTTTCTTTTTATCTTTATTTTACAATAATGCCACTAATTGACTTAATTTTTATATTTTATTCACTATTTGACTCATAATTTACCAATTACTCTCTAAACTATTATTTTCACATAAAATTGCATTTTAGTCCTTATCTTATCCCAATCATATCTTATCATATCTTATCTTATCTTATCTTCTCTCATCTTATCTTATCTTCTCTCATCTTTAACACTTAATTTGCCATGTATCCATTTCATTATTTATTTTTTAACTATTACCCTTTTTGACAATCTCTTTTCAAACAATCTCATTTTAAATCCATTTCTTAAATTTTCTCCTAGTACCATTCAATAGAAATCACTAGACTGGATATGCGGGACTGAGCTCTATAGCCTAAACTATTGAAGTGGCCACTTAGGGGCCAGATTGCGCTTCGGGAGTGTCAGAGCTAGATTACGCTCTGACAACAGAACATTTACATTTTAACATTTAACATTTAACACTATGACACTTACAAGTAGACCGCCATTGGTCTACAATTGCAAGTCGTCATAACTCGCTACCGCGGTATACAGTGATATCCCTATGGCTAGCCATCTATATCCTACACTCCGTGATTTCTAAACCGATATACTAAGGGCACAATATCATTTCAGAAATACATTTGATCATATTTGTACATTGCATTTCTAGTTCGCTTTCTTTCATCACAGTATCAAATTCATATCATACACTATACCATATCATTAATATTTGCATGCTCAATCATACTTTACATATATTCGATAACAGTTATAAACCATATTTAATTTCATGCTCATGCATTCACGTTCCACCTATATACACTTATCATCATTAATATTTTTTCCCATTTTAAATTTTAATCCCTAAAATATATATTTTAAAATTTATTTTTCGAAAAAAACACAATCTTGACAAGGGAACGATCGATTCACACTTTTCTTGCCGAAAATCGGTCTTTTGTTTCATCATAGGGTAATTCTGATCTTGGACCGCCTCGGGACCCGGTGTCTACAGTTGCCCCCAATTTTGGGGAACTTAGAACACAGGCGCCTAAGTGAGCCAAAATTCAGAAAAGAGAGGGAGAGATGCGTACCTGAGGCGGTCGCTGTCTGGAACTTGACATTGCCAGCTTGTCGGCATCATAGGACTACTCCGGTCACATGATTGAGGAACGTCAGCTTGTCGACGTGAAACCAGGGCTGAGCGACTGATAAACACCAGCTTGTCGGTGTGTGAAGGCGCCAGACTTTGTAGGACGTGATTGATGAAACACCAGCTTGTCGGCGTGTGAAACCACGGCTGAGCGACTAATAAACACCAGCTTGTCGGTGTGTGAAGGCGCCAGACTTTGGAGAACGTGATTGATGAAACACCAGCTTGTCGGCATGTGAAACCACGGCTGAGCGACTGATAAACACCAGCTTGTCGGTGTGTGAAGGCGCCAGACTTTGGAAGAACGTGATTGATGAAACACCAGCTTGTCGGCATGTGAAACCACGGCTGAGCGACTGATAAACACCAGCTTGTCGGTGTGTGAAGGCGCCAGACTTTGGAGAACGTGATTGATGAAACACCAGCTTGTCGGCGTGTGAAACCACGGCTGAGCGACTGATAAACACCAGCTTGTCGGTGTGTGAAGGCGCCAGACTTTGGAAGAACGTGATTGATGAAACACCAGCTTGTCGGCATGCGAAACCACGGCTGAACGACTGATAAACACCAGCTTGTCGGTGTGTGAAGGCGCCAGACTTTGGAGAACATGATTGATAGAACACCAGCTTGTCGGTGTGTGAAACCACGGCTGAGCGACTGATAAATACCAGTTTATCGGTGTGTGAAGGCGCCAGACTTTTGAGAACATGATTGATAGAACACCAGCTTGTCGGTGTGTGAAACCACGGCTGAGCGACTGATAAACACCAGCTTGTCGGTGTGTGAAGGCGCCAGACTTTCCTGCGAAAACAAAAGAGATTTGTATGCAAAGGTAAGTTATGCACGTGCATATGCATATGTCATGCGGAATGCAGGTAACACCGTTCATCTGAGTGGCCCAGTAGTCGAGGTGCGATAACTCTCGTTGAAACGACTCGTGGCTTCGTCTGGTCGATTATGCCCCCAAGTGCCGGAGGACGCTGTCCTGATTCAGGGGCTCTGACTCATAATTTTTCAGGGAGGTTTGCCCGATTTGTGTCTTTGCTTGAAAGGGGTTGCCCAAGGTAATGCTGCCTTATCACTCCAAGCGTCATTGTTTTAAAGGTAGTGCGTCCCTCGTGGATTTTCACACTAGCTTTTCTTAGCGGGAAATGCGTCCTTGTCGGATTTTCACATAACCCTGTGCCTTATTTTTTGCCTGGAACGGACCCAACCCAATCCAGCGGCTTTTATTTATTTTATTTTTTGTAGGGCAAACTGCCTGTTGCCAGGTTTTCACCCTGCCCTTTGGCCTAACTTTTGCTTAGAGCGCCAGTCACGATTTTCATCTCTAACGGCCCCTTTTTTTTTTTTTTTTTTTTTCACGGAATCTTTTCAATCTGTCGACGTTGACCGGCTTCCTTAATTCGTTCCCATCGCTATCTGTCAGGATCGCAGCCCCTTTAGACAAAAGCTTCTTCAGAATGAAGGGTCCTTCCCAAGTGGGCCTAAACTTGCCTCGAAAGTCCGGAACCCCTGGCCTCATCTGTTTGAAGACTAGGTCTCCTTCCCTCAATGGGTGCTTTCTTACTTTCTTCCCAAATGAGCGAGCTAGCCTTTTCTGGTAGATCTGGTTGTGGTAGTATGCCCGCATCCTACCTTCATCCAATAGGTTTGACTGTAGTAGCAGCTGCTGGGCCCATTCGGCTTCGGGTAGCTGAGCTTCTGTTACCATCCTTATTGACTGGAGTTCTATTTCTATCGGTAGGACTGCTTCCGTCCCGTAAACCAAGGAGAAAGGGGTAGCCCCTGT
Organism: Excoecaria cochinchinensis; assembly: GCA_947683425.1. Taxonomy (NCBI): domain Eukaryota; kingdom Viridiplantae; phylum Streptophyta; class Magnoliopsida; order Malpighiales; family Euphorbiaceae; genus Excoecaria; species Excoecaria cochinchinensis. The sequence continues at coordinate 2,978,785 of CANTUQ010000023.1, read as the reverse complement.
AGATGCTCTGGCAGTGGTCCTGTAGCACCAAAGTGCAAATGGCAATTTCTCTGCCCAGTCTCTATAGGTTTGCACCATCTTAACCAATATTTTCTTGATGTTCTTACTAGCGGCCTAGACTGTTCATATGGGCCCCACAGACCCCTGCATGAGTTTCCTCCATAACCCTTTTTGGCTTCTTTACCCTCTAAGCATCTTAGTTGTATGCCATCGGCTTGTCTCTTGTACAGCACACCGTTTACACTGATGAACTGAGTGGACAACTTGCGAATCATCCTCTGGCCTTTTTCAATGGCTTCTTCGGGGAATACCGCCCTTTCCAAATAATTCTGGACATCATAGTACCATGGCTTTCCGTCCGTAGCCTCGACATCCCCAACTCATTCAGTCTCAAAGTATGGCTTGCCTGCACTAGAAATGTGCACAGGCCTCATGGCTATTCCCTTGGGGTTATCCAACATGGGTACCAGGGTGGCTAAGGCATCTGCTAATTGGTTCTCATCTCGGGCACGTAGTTAAAAGTGCAGACTCCAAACTGGCCACTTAGCTCTTTTAAACACCTCACATATGGCAACAGCCGCTCTTCCTTAACGGTCCATTCACCCCTGACTTGGTGGATTACTAAGGACGAGTCCCCAAAGACCTCTACTACTTTTGCCTCCATGGCTGAGAGTGCTTCTAACCCGAAGATGCAGGCTTCGTACTCAGCTTCGTTATTTGTGGCTTTATATCTCAGTTTCTTAGTTAATGGGAGCTTCTCACCATCTGAGGTTGCTAGAATTACTCCTGTCCCGGCCCCTTCGCTATTTACTACCCCATCAAAATACATCTGCCACTTCTGTACGGTGACGGCCACCACATGTTTGTCGGGGAATTCATATTCTAGCCGGTCTGCTTCAATTGGATGGTCGGCAAGAAACTCCGCAACTGCCCGACCGAAGTCTTTGGCTGATGCTCCCTGAGAAGTCTTTAGCTACTGCTCCCTGAGAAGTCTTTGGCTGATGCTCCCTGAGAAGTCTTTGGCTACTGCTCCCTGAGAAGTCTTTGGCTGGCTGATGCTCCCTGAGAAGTCTTTGGTTGCTGCTCCCTGAGAAGTCTTAGGTTGCTGCTCCCTGAGAAGTCTTTGGCTGACGCTCCCTGAGAAGTCTTTGGCTACTGCTCCCTGAGAAGTCTTTGGCTGGCTGATGCTCCCTGAGAAGTCTTTGGTTGCTGCTCCCTGAGAAGTCTTTGGCTGACTTGGATTGAATTGATGTTTTGATCGATGTTGTCGCTTGCCCTTTCGTTGGCGTTGCCATTTGATTCTTTCTTTCTGCAAGACTTAGAAAGCAAAACATGCAGGAAAAGTGGTGAGCATGCGCGTGAGATGCATATGTATGCAGGAATGCAGGACAAGAATTCGTCTAAGTGGATTTTGGAGGCGACAGCTAGTTTGGTCGCGATTTGTAGTAAGATCGGTGCCCTCTGGAATTGCTTTTGAGTTTCATGCCTCTGGGGGATTATGAGGTTCTCTTCTGATACCTGTAGTCATTATTTGAAGGTAGTGCGTCCCTCGTGGATTTTCACACTAGCTTTTCTTAGCGGGATATGCGTCCTTGTCGGATTTTCACATAACCCTGTGCCTTATTTTTTGCCTGGAATGGACCCAACCCAATCCAGCGGCTTTTATTTATTTTATTTTTTTTGTAGGGCAGACTGCCTGTCGCCAGGTTTTCACCCTGCCCTTTGGCCTAACTTTTGCTTAGAGCGCCAGTCACGGTTTTCATCTCTAACGGCCTTTTTTTTTTTTTTTTTGGTGTGAGAGAAGTTGGAGTTGTTGCGAAAGGTCTTTCAGGTATGATTGGCATTTGCTTATGTCTTAGATTTTGGTTGTATGAGCTTGGTTCTTTATTAGGAAGGTGCTGTAGGGTTGGCTTCACAGTAGGTAGCGAGATGAGTTGGCTGAAGTGCCTGAGTAGCGAGAATGGTAGAGGGTAGATGATGATGATGTGCTGGTTTTATATCGGACTCAGACAACTTTGAGTGTACAAGATGAACTGCTCTGGTTACATCAATATATCTTTGCATAAATGCATATATTTTAATCTGATTTCACACATCCATAAGGGCCCTCTCTTTCGGCGCGCGCAATTGTATGAGTTTAACTAAAATCATTTTTTTTTTTGTTTTTTTTTTTTCACGGAATCTTTTCAATCTGTCGACGTTGACCGGCTTCCTTAATTCGTTCCCATCGCTATCTGTCAGGATCGCAGCCCCTTTAGACAAAAGCTTCTTCAGAATGAAGGGTCCTTCCCAAGTGGGCCTAAACTTGCCTCGAAAGTCCGGAACCCCTGGCCTCATCTGTTTGAAGACTAGGTCTCCTTCCCTCAATGGGTGCTTTCTTACTTTCTTCCCAAATGAGCGAGCTAGCCTTTTCTGGTAGATCTGGTTGTGGTAGTATGCCCGCATCCTACCTTCATCCAATAGGTTTGACTGTAGTAGCAGCTGCTGGGCCCATTCGGCTTCGGGTAGCTGAGCTTCTGTTACCATCCTTATTGACTGGAGTTCTATTTCTATCGGTAGGACTGCTTCCGTCCCGTAAACCAAGGAGAAAGGGGTAGCCCCTGTAGATGCTCTGGCAGTGGTCCTGTAGCACCAAAGTGCAAATGGCAATTTCTCTGCCCAGTCTCTATAGGTTTGCACCATCTTAACCAATATTTTCTTGATGTTCTTACTAGCGGCCTAGACTGTTCATATGGGCCCCACAGACCCCTGCATGAGTTTCCTCCATAACCCTTTTTGGCTTCTTTACCCTCTAAGCATCTTAGTTGTATGCCATCGGCTTGTCTCTTGTACAGCACACCGTTTACACTGATGAACTGAGTGGACAACTTGCGAATCATCCTCTGGCCTTTTTCAATGGCTTCTTCGGGGAATACCGCCCTTTCCAAATAATTCTGGACATCATAGTACCATGGCTTTCCGTCCGTAGCCTCGACATCCCCAACTCATTCAGTCTCAAAGTATGGCTTGCCTGCACTAGAAATGTGCACAGGCCTCATGGCTATTCCCTTGGGGTTATCCAACATGGGTACCAGGGTGGCTAAGGCATCTGCTAATTGGTTCTCATCTCGGGCACGTAGTTAAAAGTGCAGACTCCAAACTGGCCACTTAGCTCTTTTAAACACCTCACATATGGCAACAGCCGCTCTTCCTTAACGGTCCATTCACCCCTGACTTGGTGGATTACTAAGGACGAGTCCCCAAAGACCTCTACTACTTTTGCCTCCATGGCTGAGAGTGCTTCTAACCCGAAGATGCAGGCTTCGTACTCAGCTTCGTTATTTGTGGCTTTATATCTCAGTTTCTTAGTTAATGGGAGCTTCTCACCATCTGAGGTTGCTAGAATTACTCCTGTCCCGGCCCCTTCGCTATATACTGCCCCATCAAAATACATCTGCCACTTCTGTACGGTGACGGCCACCACATGTTTGTCGGGGAATTCATATTCTAGCCGGTCTGCTTCAATTGGATGGTCGGCAAGAAACTCCGCAACTGCCCGACCTTTGATGGTCTTTCTCGTGACATACTCCACATCAAATTCCTGCAGCAGTATTAGCCATCTTCCCATTTTCCCTAACAACGAGGGCATTGCTAGATTCAGTGAGATATCAGATGCAATCGTCGACGGATTTTTCGGGTGTGTTCTCCTATGCGGGCTTTGTCAAGCTACTTTCTGTATCATTGCCCGGCGTGCTCGTCAGCTCGAGATGACCCAGGACCCAGCTAGGGACCCATTATCGTTACGGGGAGGAATCTTTTCTGCAAACTTTTACCTCTTGCTATCAAGATCTCTGGAGCCAACCGCCGGTGAAAACTGTCATACCCCTTTCGGTACCCATTCTGTAACTTCTACTGGTGAGTGCAAAAGATGGATACTCAGTCCGGCACCTGACAACGGGACGCGACAACTTAGGCATCTGGCTGGCGAGAGCAGGAGTAGAGTAGCCACTTAGATTTTACTTTTTATAAAAGAACTAGGAAATGATGAGTTGAATTGCTTTTGCTTTATGTATTTTCATAAAACTGTATGCATTTCAGCACGATTTCTCTATACATAATCACCATTTAACATGGATTCAGAATGCAAAAATTACATCTAATCTCGGAGTGGATCTTGTAAGCATCAGACTCCTGTTTCCAATCAGCCCTCGCGGGTTTTCTTGATTGAATATTTTTTCCCTCTTTTTTTTTTTTTTTTTTTTTTTTTTTTTTTTCAAGCCTTCGCCATGGACCCTCCTTCAGTTTGTCAGCATTGGTTGAATTCGCTTTCATCTTCATCTACCGGGAGGATTGCTGCTTCTGAGAGTGGCTCCTCTTGGTATCAAAGTCTTGGTCTTAACCCTTGTGCAGACTGGTCGAGGTGATAGGTTCCTTATTTGGGGCTTGAATATGAAGTTTCGCGTTTGGCCTTTATTGGCTTTGGCGGTTCGAACCCTGGGATGGCCTTTTGATGGCTGAGACAGGGTGACAGGTTGGGCTTGGATGATCGGGGGTACTTTTATCGGTTTTTTGTGGTTTAAGCTTTCGAAATGGTTTTCGACGGCTGGGATTGGGTGGACGGTTTGTGGGTTAACCTTTTAGGTCCTTTTCAGTAGCTAAGAAGAATGACAATGTGCAGGCATGTGTAGATCAACAGGATTTGAGCGAAGCTTTTCTTCAAATAGCATTCCCTTGCCCCCTGATCAATTCTCTCTTTTCTTCTCTCATTTTTTGTTTTTTTTTTCAATTCAATTCAATTTATTTTTTTTTTTAATTTTTTTCAATTAATTTTTTTTTTTAATTTTTTTTATTTTTTTTTTTTGCAACCCAATTTTTTTTTTTACAAACTTTGCTCAAGTCCTTAATTTTACACATACGTGCACTTCCATCTTAACCAATGGGACCATTGTTGCTCAATCTAGTCGAGCATATAGTTTTAGCAAGAATTTTGGCTATAAGGGTTCTGAATGGTTAAGAGTCGATCATAATTATTTTTGGGGGACACATCTCAAATGGTTGAGAGGAAAGGGTTCGCGTTGTTTGGTTTTGATGAGTTGTATTCTGGTGAGTTATGTTTTCTTCGTGAAGGTCTTAAGTCTCATTCGCCTAACTCCTGATGCAGCTTTCGAAGCTTGATCTTATTTGGTGGCACCATATGCATCCCAGATGTCGCGGGAGTGCAAAGAAATGCCTTTCAACATTCGGTTCGTCGTCATGTTGGCGCGTGGAAGTGGTATTGATCTCAAGAATGCCTTTGTCAATTTTCAGCACGCCATACCAGGTCCGGGCAAAGGCCCTTTTTTTTTATTATTATCTCTCAAGTTTTTGTCTCACTTCAGGAGTCATAACAGATGCTATCAAGATTTTCTTTGGGTTCTCCCAAAGTTCCGAGATTGAATGGAATGGCATTAGTTGAACCAATGTCAAATGTAAATGTGCCATGATTATGCATAATGAAATCATAAGAAACATCACACAAGATAGCAAAACCATCCATTTCATTCAAGAAAACTATAATTAAAACTGTCATCATTAAATAGTTCAGAAATAAATTAAAAAAAACATCTAAATAGCTACTTCCTTCTTCTTTTGCCAACGCGAACGCTGCAGTCAACGGCCTATTATCACTTTTGGGAACCATTCTCCTCACTTCTCAGCTCCTCATCAATTAAGTGTAGAATTTGCCTCCTCAGAATTCGGCACCCGTCAGTCTCGTGCCCGGTACGCTGATGGTAGGCACAATACAGATCTGCTCGGTGATTGGGGCGCCCTTGGCCCCTGGCAGGTTGGGCCGGCATTGACTGTATTTTTCCCTTGCTGACAAAATGAGCGAAGTGCTTGGATAGGGGTTTTTTCAGTATGGCATAGTGACTCTGAGTTATTCCGAAAGTCGGGGTCCTTGTGGCTCTAAAACCTTCTCCATCGCCCCCTGCAAAACTTAAGCTCCCGTGACTACCCTGGCGGCATTCAGGATTTGTGATCAGGTTGCTATCGATCAGATCCTGAATCTGGTGCCTCAGCCTAGCACAATTATCCGTCATATGGCCAGTGTGTTGGTGGTAGGCGCAGTACTCGCCTTCCTTGTGCCCGGGCTGCCCCCAGGTCTTTGCTAGCTTGGACGGCAACGGTTGTAACACCCCCTTTTTCATCAGCCTTTCCAGAACCCAAGACAAAGGTCTGCCTAAATTAGAGTAATGCCTCTGAGCCATCTCAACCATTGGCGCTTTCCCCATCCTTTTTGTACCTCTGTTGTCACCATAGTAACCAATTCCGAGACTTGCAGGGCTAGTAACGGCCCCATTGGGAGGTGTCCGGGTAGTTGCAAGCTTGGACCTCATGATCTCCTCCTCAAGATCAGCTAATCTCTTTTTAGTGTTTGCGGGACTGAGAGGACCCATCGGCTGTAAGGGTCCTAGTCCTTTCCCCCTTTCCACTTGCTCGATCAGTGAGTTGGGTGCCGTCTCGCCCCTAGGCTCAAGAGCGAATGGAGGCATTACAGCCATCATCGCGTACTCCTTTTTGGTCGCGGCTGGCTCAAATCGGTTAAGTGTAGCTGCAGTGACTTGAGCTTGAAGAATTAGTGCCGCGGTGTCCAACCTTTCCTTAATTGTGGCTGACAACCTCCCTTCAAGTTTTTCAAACTTTTCATCTAGTTCTCGGGCAATCACGACACGGGCCTCTTCAATCTGTCGCGAAGGACCAGCCATTCCCAATGTCTATGGATGCTCTGACTAAGACGGTAGATTTCTGCCAACCACTTCGAATTCTGCTTACCCTTCAGATAGCTGTGAGGACCCCAGAAAGGAGGCAAGCTGGTGTTTATCAGTTGCTCAGCCGTGGTTTCACACACCGACAAGCTGGTGTTTCATCAATCACGTTCTCCAAAGTCTGGCGCCTTCACACACCGACAAGCTGGTGTTTATCAGTCGTTCAGCCGTGGTTTCACACACCGACAAGCTGGTGTTCTATCAATCACGTTCTCCAAAGTCTGGCGCCTTCACACACCGACAAGCTGGTGTTTATCAGTCGTTCAGCCGTGGTTTCACATGCCGACAAGCTGGTGTTCTATCAATCACGTTCTCCAAAGTCTGGCGCCTTCACACACCGACAAGCTGGTGTTTATCAGTCGCTCAGCCGTGGTTTCACACGCCGACAAGCTGGTGTTTCATCAATCACGTTCTCCAAAGTCTGGCGCCTTCACACACCGACAAGCTGGTGTTTATCAGTCGCTCAGCCGTGGTTTCACACGCCGACAAGCTGGTGTTCTATCAATCACGTTCTCCAAAGTCTGGCGCCTTCACACACCGACAAGCTGGTGTTTATCAGTCGCTCAGCCGTGGTTTTACACGCCGACAAGCTGGTGTTCTATCAATCACGTTCTCCAAAGTCTGGCGCCTTCACACACCGACAAGCTGGTGTTTATCAGTCGCTCAGCCGTGGTTTCACACGCCGACAAGCTGGTGTTCTATCAATCACGTTCTCCAAAGTCTGGCGCCTTCACACACCGACAAGCTGGTGTTTATCAGTCGTTCAGCCGTGGTTTCACATGCCGACAAGCTGGTGTTCTATCAATCACGTTCTCCAAAGTCTGGCGCCTTCACACACCGACAAGCTGGTGTTTATCAGTCGCTCAGCCGTGGTTTCACACGCCGACAAGCTGGTGTTCTATCAATCACGTTCTCCAAAGTCTGGCGCCTTCACACACCGACAAGCTGGTGTTTATCAGTCGTTCAGCCGTGGTTTCACATGCCGACAAGCTGGTGTTTCATCAATCACGTTCTTCCAAAGTCTGGCGCCTTCACACACCGACAAGCTGGTGTTTATCAGTCGCTCAGCCGTGGTTTCACATGCCGACAAGCTGGTGTTTCATCAATCACGTTCTCCAAAGTCTGGCGCCTTCACACACCGACAAGCTGGTGTTTATCAGTCGCTCAGCCGTGGTTTCACACGCCGACAAGCTGGTGTTTCATCAATCACGTCCTACAAAGTCTGGCGCCTTCACACACCGACAAGCTGGTGTTTATCAGTCGCTCAGCCCTGGTTTCACGTCGACAAGCTGACGTTCCTCAATCATGTGACCGGAGTAGTCCTATGATGCCGACAAGCTGGCAATGTCAAGTTCCAGACAGCGACCGCCTCAGGTACGCATCTCTCCCTCTCTTTTCTGAATTTTGGCTCACTTAGGCGCCTGTGTTCTAAGTTCCCCAAAATTGGGGGCAACTGTAGACACCGGGTCCCGAGGCGGTCCAAGATCAGAATTACCCTATGATGAAACAAAAGACCGATTTTCGGCAAGAAAAGTGTGAATCGATCGTTCCCTTGTCAAGATTGTGTTTTTTTCGAAAAATAATTTTTAAAATATATATTTTAGGGATTAAAATTTAAAATGGGAAAAAATATTAATATTGTGTCAAAATAAAAAAAATAAAAAAAAAATATATAAAAAAAAAAAAAAAAAATTTTATCGCGAGTGCCACTGCGGCAGCGCGGGGCCGCCTGCGCGGCAAGCTGCCCCAGCGCGCAGGGGCGCCTGCGAGGCAGGCCGCCCCAGCGCGCAGGGGCGCCTGCGCGCGAGGCTGGCGCCTCGCGCGCCCCCCCTGCGCGCGAGGCGGGGCGCTCCGCGCGACCGCCCCTGCGCGCAGGGGCGGGCGCTCCGCGCGCCCCCCCCGCGCGCAGGGGCGGGCGCCTCGCGAGACCCCCCCTGCGCGCGAGGCGGGGCGCTCCGCGCGCCCCCCCCCCCCCCTGCGCGCAGGGGCGGGCGCCTCGCGCGACCCCCCTGCGCGCGAGGCAGGGGGGCCTCGCGCGAGGCCCCTGCGCGCGAGGCAGGTGCCTCGCGCGACCTGCCTGCGCGAGGCAGGCTGCGCGCAGCAGCCTGCCGCGCGCGGTGACAAGGCACCACGCGCAGGCTGCCGCGCGCCCTTGGCTCCTCCGCGCGACCTGTTTTGCCTGTCCGTCTTTTTCGCTGTTTTCAGTCTGAATTTTTTTCAGTCTGACTTTTTCTTGTTTCACCATTTTATGACATTTTTTATTAACTAAAAATGAAAGTCTCTTTTGTCACTTGCCATTTTTGGCCAAGACCACCTTAAATGAGAATTTGGTGCTCATTTTTGAGAGGACGGCAGAGATTGTAAAAAAAAATTCTTTGGCTTTTCCTCTATTTTCTCTTGGCTCCAGCAACTGGTTCTTCAACTCTTAATTTCTTTTTCTTTTTCTCAAATTTTAATCTTTAATTGTTCTTCAAAAATAATCCATTTTGGGTGACTTAAGCTTGAAAAATCAATTTTCTTTGCTAAATCATCCACCAAAAATATTTTCATCAAAGTATTTTCTTGGTTTTATTTCAAAATATTAATTTCTAGATTTTCTTCAAACATTTGTCACCACAAATTCGACAAGGAAAATCGATCGGGACACCGTTTCCCCAATCTAAAAATTCTGAGGGTAAACATTCTTGAACCCATCCTCATTTATTTTTTTTTTGTATATTATTTATTATTGTTAATATTATTTTTTTGCTATTAATATCTTGTCTATTATTTATTTTTAGCATTTCACTGTGTCAATACCACTATTAATATGTTATTTGTTGGCTTTAAATGGGTTTTCATGTTCATGCGCTAAAATCATTATTATTATTTATCGTTATCACTATTTATGCTTGTGTTCATGTTTAGGCTCATGTTGTTGTTTGTTATTATCTTTTTTTTATTATTCATTGTTATCTCACGTAGTTATTATTATGGTTATTCTATTGGCCATCCATGCCATTATTTTTGGTATTATTACTATTATCATTATTATTGATATTACCTATTATTATCATTATCACCACTTTATATTCACTTTGTGTTTATGGATGTCATATTATTATTATTATTATTATTATTATTATTATTATTATATTTATTATTATTATTATTGTTATTATTATTTTATCGTTGTTGCCATACCATGATTATTTGTTATGATTTTTATTATTGTCACTATATTGTCTCCATTTGATTAATTTTTGGAGTTGTTACTAACATTATTTTTGATGCTAATTTTTGTATGAGTTTAACTTGAATCGAGTTATTTGGGCGTCCCCGCGACTCCCCGGATGGGTCGCAACGCGTGGACGGACACTCCATTTTGGTGAGATCCCTCCAACTCCCCTTTTTTATGTGTTATGTGCTTATTTGTAAACATTAATTTTATTTGTGCACGCGTGCGATAAAAAATCACAAAAATATTTTTACAATTAAATTGGAACTTTCATTAATAAAATCGGGACCAATGTCCCTTATTTTAGCCCGACAATAAAAATGTCACAATTAAAACGAAGAGTCAACTTTTCTACAAAAATGGGATCACTCATCCCGGTTTTTCATTCAAACAATCAAAACGACTCTTCGAACCCTCTTTAAATTAATACGAAGGAACCAAAGTTCCTAAATTTCGAACAAGCGCGAAGGAACCAATGTTCTTTAAATAATGCCCCGATTTATGTATGTTCTTTTATTTTAATCTTGAGTGAGTGTTTTAAATTCAAGTTAATTTTTATTTGGGCCCTTGTAATTAATTTTGGGGCAATTTTATTTATTTTTAGGGGATTGTATTCCGTCCCACTTACATCTTCAACCTCCTTTTATTGGGGTTGTATTCTGCCCCTATTTCTATTGTAATTGCGTGCTTGCGTGTTTACCGCTTTCATTTATCGCTTTCTCTATCTATTGTTTTATCGCTTTCATTTACTTTCTTTACGTGCTTGAAAATGAGCTTTTATTTTTAATGCATCGCTCGTGTGAGATGAGAGATATAATTTTAAGAATTTAAAAACCCATTTATAATTAATCAAAGCATAAATAAGAGGGAAGTTCCGGACACCATATCTCTGGTTTAGACCGTTAGAGGTGAGAAACCCTTTTTCCAATTTCTTGCAAATTGGGTGGCGACTCCAAAATACCTCAAAGGTGCCTTTAGGCGTCAATAGGCTAGGTTATTCTCCCCAATGTTCTATTGGGAGGGATACACCGATGATGTCTCATGGCGCCCATGATCAAAAGACGCGAACCTTCATACCTCGAATCCTCAAGCGGATTCAATCGAGGGCCCTTGCTGGGTGAATCGGGTTCGGCGTGCGTCACACCTATCTCATATGAACTAGGTAGTTTCCAATAACTTCCTTAGTTCTGGATGATATTCTTATGAGTCAGTCAACACATTAACCAAGACTCTATCATTCCTTTTTATACTCAGACCACAAATCCAAATGCACTCTTGCATTTGTTCTTGCACATGTACTATATGATGCACTATTGCATCAATATCGTTAGCTCGAATCTTCTTTTTCATTCTCATGTTGCTTATTGATTGCACTATTGCATTCTTCAAAGCAACCAACGCATAGTTTAACGAAGAACAAGTGTCCTTATCAATATTTCTGCAACATATTACAGAAAATTTTATACACTCACGTATAAACACATATGATTGAAACACATTTCAATCAAAAAGTAAGGAAAAAATCTAAAAAAAAAAATAAAAATATTTTTCAAAATGTCTAAAGGCGGAAAACACATTTTCTACGCCTTTTTATAATATTTTTGATATTGAAAAAATAAAAAAATTTAATTTCTATTCATAAAAAAATTTTGGAAAACTGACCAAAATATCATAAATAATTTCAAAAATTGATTTGCAAAAAATTAGAGCTGATTTGGTGGTCGGAGAAGCCCTCACGCGCTGGTGGATGGCAGTTAGACGCATTCTCAGGCTCTACCACATGCTGTTAAGGTTCTCCTGACACGTGGCATTGATCTATGGGTCCACACACATGTCGCCACGTAAGACTAAAGTCATGACACGTGTCAAGACCTTATTGGTCCACCTTTCGCCCACATGGCACAAGGGAGACACATCATTGCCACGTGGCATGACAACTGTGGTCCACGTGGCACATCTCTAATAGGCCATATGTCCGAAGTGACACATCACTTTATTGATGTGGCCTGAAATGTGGCATGACCTTATCCGTCCACGTGTCACCCCTTTATTGGTCCACCTAGTGCCAACCTAGCACCAGGTTGACACGTCACTGCCAAGTGGCTTGACCTTGATCGGCCAACTTATGTGATACTATTGGGCCATGTGTCCATAGTGACGCATCATTGAGGACACGTGTTTGCACGTGCATAGACCACCACCCACTAGCACGCGCCCTACGTGTGGTGGCGGGTGCATTTCACTCGCCGCCATCCCGGCAAACTAAGCTCTCTGGATTTTAGCCGGTTGGGGTTTTTGGGGTCTGTGATATCATTGTTATGGTCAAAAATTAAAAATCTCAACTTCTAATTTTGCGTTTTGAACACTTATGTTTGTCCTCTCGAATCGCTTTGTACACATACACAATTTTCGAGCCGTAATATATGGACATATATTTTTGTCAAAAAAAAAACAAATTTTTATTTTGTTTCATGCATACTAAATCTATCAATTTTACACATAAAATTTTAGATCTATTTAGCCACATGCCAGTGTGCAAAAACTTCGGCTCTGATACCAATGATGGGAAAATTATACACATATAATTTAGAGGCAACATTAAAAATGGTACATACCTCTTGTAGCGCAAAAATGTTGTGGAAGTGTCTGCAAGGATTTCGTTTGTTTTTGGTCACTAGCCTATCTCTTACCCATGTGCGGGATAACAATAGCTATTCCACAATCAAAAATCCCCTGAAAGATTAACACAAAAAACGAGTGTGAGTGGGAACGAGAAGCCTTTTCGGCATATATGTTTTCTGGTTACCAAATTCTGAAATCTCTCATCTATTTATAGAGATCCTAAAAGTTAGAAACCTATTTCTAGTATAACTCAGATTCTTTCTGAGATAGAATTTGGTAATCTCATCCAGATTGAATTAATCAATTTTATCTGAATTGCAATTTTATCCAAATTAGAGTCATGGGCATATTCCAACTCTATCAAATTTAATTTATAAATCCCTACATGGCATGTATGAATGCATATATATAATTTGGGTTGTAGCTATTTGCCTTTTGGCTCGTTTTTACTAATTTTCGAATTTGAGAGCTTAGTAGACTCATTGTGAAAAATGGAGCCGCCATCAATTAAAATGACGAGTGTAATTGGATAACAAAAAATTGATAGTCTGCGCTAAAATTTAGTTTGAATTTAGTTTGAAGATTGGTCACTAGTGGAGAAAGTATTAAGCACCCCATACATAATTAAATCACATGGTTAATCTATACAAACATGCATAATTAAAACACATAAATATTATTTGACATTAATCTAATTAATATTAACTTAACCTAACATATTCCACCAATACTAATCAAATTAATACACAGCTATTCGTACAACAAAAAATTAATTTAACACAATATAAAAAAATCAATTACAAAGACATAATAAAGCAATTGCACTACACGTTAGCTATAATACTTATGAAAAATATGTCGGTCTCTTATGAAATTTAGCCATTTTTCTGTAGCATGAAACACATAGTTAGCCAAAAATGAATTTATCCAATTTTGTTTTATCACTATTTATTCATTTTTCTTCATATGCCTTGATAAAAATAATTTACAACAAATTACAAATATCACAATAATTTTAACCACAAATAAATTTAGACACAATATAATTTATTTCTCATACCTATCAAAATTGCTTATCAAGTATCCATTAAATAAAATCATGCAAGAAATTTATTTAGCACAATAAATCGCATAAATTAAACATCATTACTTTATCATCATTAAACTGATAAATAACATAAATATTTCACTCAAGTATTTTTAATTAATTTTCATCAAATAAAAACTTTTACACCATATTTGACTAGTAATTTTGATTATGTAAAAAATTTAAAACTTTATCACAACTAAACACAAACATATCACACAATAAATATTTTTCTTCACTATTAGACTTCAAAAATAGAGGAAAATTTAATCAAATATATTTAAACATTTCTCACTAATTTTATTTTTTCATTGAAATAACTTGCCAACATATTTTAAAAAATAAATAAATAAATATCGATTAAACCTCTTTTGATTTTTAAGTTACCAATAACTATTTGTCATTTAATTTGAAAAAACTATCTTTAATTTAAAGTACAAACTATTTGTTATTTAATTTGAAAAAACTATCTTTAATTTAAAGTACAAACAAAAAATACAAGTAAAACAATTTTGCATTGTTTTTTTCACTACTAAACTTCCAAATTAAAGAAAGATTTTAATCACAATCATATTTGATCATATCACTCTAATTCATTCATTCATTTTTTTTTGCCTTGCATTAAAACAATTTACTAACTTATTTGTTAAACAAAAATTGCATGAATGAATATCTATTAAGCATCTCACAACAAATATTTATCATTAATTTTTAATCCTAGAAAAATACATTTTTAGTTTTAATCTAACAATTAATCCTAAAATAATTAAAAAAAAAGAACAACATTTCTTTTTTTAATTTTAGTTTCATGTCTTTCTTCATCACACATAAAAAGAAGCAAAAGAGTAAAAATTAAATGACACATAAATCTTGTAAACTAATTAACATTTAATAATAAAAAAATACTTATTTAATATAAATTAAAATAAATTAAGATACTATCCTCTTCACCGTCATCAGAAAGCTCCTAGTCCATGTTGTGTTTTAGGCATCATATTCAAAATATAAAACATGCTGGAAATAAAATAAAACCCACTAAGATCCAAGCATTTTAATAGATTCAAAAGGAGTGTTAACGATAACCAACCTCTTGTGCGCGAAAATGAATGGATTAATGCCTTAATCCAATCGGTTTTACTTTATTTCACTACTCGAACGCTAATAACTTCTCCAAGTTATATCGAACTATAGGTGTTGCTCCAAGGAATGACCACCCTCCACTGGTATCGACACACGAATGGCGAAAGGAACTGCAAAGGCTCCTTTTTGTGCAACTAGGGTTTATGTGATCAACTCTCTACCTTTTGCACTATGTACCTTTTCTTTCTCAAAGAACAACGACAGAGAATGAGACAAAACTTTTCACTCCTTTTTTTTCCTTTTCCCAAAAGACAACAAAGATCATGAAAAGTGAATTAGGGCATTTTTATATGCGCGCACACACACACACACACACACACACATATATATAGTAACGTTAACTCTAACTCAATTTAATGATTGGTTAACGAGAATAGATATTTTAGGGATAATAGTCCTTATTCAAATAATAATGAATATCATTTTATCTCTAAAATATGATTTTGAATTTTATATTTGATATATTTTAAACTCGAAATGCCCAAATAAACCTTAGTCCGTTTATTACATTTTAGATGTGCAACCCAATAGGTTCATATTATGTTGGCAGTGGGCTTGTAACAGCCCAAAATTGACCCTAGTAGTTTTGAGTATGATTAGAGTAGTTAAGTGAGGTTAATTAAGGATTTATAGTTTTGGATTAAATTGAAATTGGAAATTTAGGGACCTAATTACATGAAACAAAATAGTGTAGTGATAAAATCTAATTTTGAATGATTAGTGTTAAGCGGAGGACTAGATTAATTAATGTTAAGTATGAAGATAGTGGAGTCCAAGTGTCACCATTACAGCTTGCCACCTATCACTTGAAGAGTTTTTGTGTAACACCCTTAATCTATACACACACTACGGTTCCAACATTACTGCACGGTTAATTGATTGTCTTAAAACTACTCTTAAGATTATTGCAAAAATCCGGATAATATATTTTTTTTCATCTTTTCACTATACCCATTTGCCCTATAGCTATTTTAGTTTCACTAATCATTTATTCAAATACATATATGCCACTTAATTCTACCGAAATTTCGACAGAGCTTCCTCTATAATTTTGCCTATCCCCCTGTAAACAGAAAGTCCTTACACTTCTAATAATCATATATACATTCGCCCTACTCCAATTCAAACTCCAACACAAGTTTGCCCATCCTCCAATTTAGGTTCATTCACACACTCATATAATAATTCACAAATATCATCCACTCATTACTTACATCAGTTGTACAAAATACAAAGACATAACATTAATACATCAAAGCTATCAGCTATAAATAATTGTTCAATACAAACTCTTCGATACAATAGTATCCTAATTATCTATGTAGTGTACATGCCAACAAGAAACAAGATCCAAATTATCAATTCCCAGAAATTTCATTCTTATCACCTCCTTGTCATACTTTCCATCCAACATTACTCCTTTGGAACAGTGCTGATACTCACTTGATTTCTATCTTACACCTGCGCAAGGGTAAACCACGCACTAAGCTTTACGCTTAGTGGTGACTACCAAATTTACTTATCCAAGGCATAAAATATTAAGTATACACATAAAACTTAAACATGCATACATTATAATGTTTTTGCATTGAGGTCGCAAATTACTTTCTCCTCTCATATATAACATAACAATTCACAGTTAATATACCAATTATCATTTAACCATAACTTATTTATTTAGCTCCAAATTAAATATGAATGCTTTGTGAGGTAAAATAATATTTATCCAATACATTCAATATTCTTGTAAATAGCTAAAATTTCTTAAACATTTATATTCAAGTTCCCAAATCAATAACCGAGATTTCCTAGCATTTTGATGATGTGCAAAACACGCTTATCATGCATCACTGATCTAATTCCATGGATTGTTAAACAGTCAACATGCTCATAACATAGCAACTAACATTTCATTCCTACATTAACAATTATTCTAGTTTTCATCTAATAAAATAATACCCACTAATATATATATACATAGTATAAATACATAAAGCTACTTCATCATATCAATAATTTCATAAGATTATTTACCAATACCATTTATTTAATCAAAATTTTATCATAAAACTACCATCTTATTTCATAATTTGACATATTAATTTACATTTATTAACTTTTCAGCTAAATATATATATATACATTTTAAACTTTAAACTTTTCACTCTTATTTATTAACATCTCATTCTTAGTTTTACTGCTATATCACTTAACTTTACTTCTATCATCAAGTCATTTAATTGTTTCTTAATCCATATTTACTTCCTTACTTATCATCTAACTCCTTAGGTTATACATTTAATATGGATTGCCAAATTTATTATTTAAACCCATTAATTTACCCCGCTTTATTTATTCATCATTTAGTTCTTTGATTCACACAATTATTTTACATTCACCAATTCACTTTTTAATTTACTAGTTTGCCCCTAGTATTAATCCGGTAGACATCTCCGAACTGGATACACGGGACGTGGATCCCACAGATCCACTATATACATTTTGGAGTGATTCCGAGGAATCACTCATACATTCCATTTCACATTCCATTTCATTTCATTTTGCATTTCAACATTTGAACATTCCAATAATTAGTAGATCGTCATTGGCCTACCTAAACGAGTCGCCATGACTTGTACCGCGGTGTGGAATCCCTATAGCTAGCCAACTATATCCTGAACTGGATAACTACCAGACCATTACTAAGGGCAATTAAATCATTTATTAAATCTCATTTCCATTATAACAATAGCTTAAAATAAGCTGCACTACTAATTAACATAACATTCCATCTCATCCACATTTTCCATTAATATATAATTCATTCTTTTTCAACTAATGCAATTTTACTCCATCATTCAATTAATTCTAATGTAATTCATGCCATAATTTCATCATTTACCATTCATACTATTATTTCCATCATAAATATATTATATCATTTTATTCTAGAATATTCAATTATTTCAAAATGTATTATAATATAATTAATTCCTAAATATTCATTCTATGCCATATGCCTGTTCAAATTATCCTTTTTTTTGTGTCCTTTATTTAACTGTAATGTGATTAATTTATATTTTATTCTCTATAATTCTTACTAAATTATGATTTTACCTTCTATTAGTCCTTACTATTAAATTTTTATGCTAAATTACACTTTTAATCATTAAATTATTTATTTTCTTCTATTATTCCTTTAACTTGTTATTCCCCATACTTTTATAAACACCATAGACTCCTATGCTTTGGTCCCCTTTCACTTTATTTTTTCTTATCAACTCTTATTCACTTATTGTGATTCATTTTCTTCATGTTAAATTCCATCCTAGTTTTATAGATTTATACTTAATTTCATTTATTAAAATGACACATATTATAAGTCCTCAACTCTACCCTATTACTCGTAACATTTAACAAAATTCTACTTAAGAATTTGCACAACTCAACACACACATAGGGATTAAAATTAGTTATAATATCAATTCATCACAATATATATATTACCCATCGTTAGTTTATAAATTCAAAAGCACAATTCAAGTAAAAATTCATGATGTAACCGAAAACAGAACTCCACAAATTACCATTCCCTACTTGCTTCTATTTAAGTAATTTAGCTCAATTCATCAATTCAACTTAATTGCTCAATTTATTAAAACCTTAACTCACAGCTCAAAATAAGTAACTAAACTAAATCAAATTCACCAAACAGTCTCAAACTTGTTACAAAACTTACTAATGTGTTTATGTTATTTCACACTTATATATGTGTGTAAGTACACATATACCTCTAATTTAATCCTAACAGTAATTTGACTACATGAATAATGGCTTCAAACATTCACCTAATATTTAAAACATGCACTAACCAGATTTTAATATAATCACTTCACATACCTTCAACCCAATTTAATGAGCTATCCTTACTTCAAACTTTCAATAAGCATATTTGGATTTCCCACTTAACATTTAAATTTTCCACCAATTCTTCAAGTATTACCAATTATACTACCATTACCTAGATATGCTTATTATGATACCCATTTATATATTAAGATTTAATTATCGTTAAGTTATTTATAAATTTAATTACTAACCTGATTTATATGTCATAATTTAACTATTACAAAAATTATATACAATTTAAATCCTAACTTACAAATTAATCGATATTTCTTCAATTTTATAAATACAATTCTACTTTCCTGAATACGGATAATTTTCCAATTCCTTTCATTTAACCCGCAATTCTGTAAGTCTTAATTTAATTTCTAATTAGCTACGCCAAAACTCATGACAATACAACCAGCAAATCAATAGAATCCAACAAATATATTGTTCACATAATGCATTTAGTAAAATCACACTCTTAACAAATTTTAACTTATGTGACCATCACTTAGAAAAGTAGATTTGGTAGTTACATACCAGTTGGGATCGAAATTCCCATAAAATTTCATTATTCTTCTATCTGTCCCCTTCGCCGGAGCCTCATCGGAGCTCCACCGTCAAGGTGCCAAGGCCCCATTGCCGATGGTCATGCGCCCATCCGTGGCGCTGTTTTGCCGAAATCGCTGTCAGAAGCTCCGGTTCAACCCAACTCCGATCTCTCCATCGCCGGTGAGTGAGGAGGATCCACGACCATCAGGAGGTTCATCCGCCCGCCAGAAGTCCCGTCGTGCTGTTCATGTCGTCTCTCGTCGTTGGAGCTAGCCGAAAAATGCAGAGGAAGCTTCGATTTTCCTCTCGCTCGCCTGGAATGGCGACGCCGCGAACCGAGGGATGGTGCTGCAGGGCGCGACAGTGGTCGCCGGCGCTGCCTCCCGCCGCGCTCTCTCTCTCTCTCTCTCTCTTGATTACTCGGTCCCTTTCTCCCGTTCTGCTCCCCCTTTTTGTGCCTCTCCCTTTCTATTTTCTTTTCTTTCTTCTCATCATTCTCACTAGTTCTAGCTTAATCTCAAATATCTGAATAATTTTAGACCCATAGCTAATGTTATATGTTATAATTATTTATTTGTCCATTTACCTTTTATTCTTTGTGTACATTTTCTTCTCTATTAACATGAATATATATATCTCAAATTATTTGAATAATTAAATTATGTAGTTTTAAGGGAAAATTCCACTCTTATGCGTAAAAAATTAACCTTCGATGAATTTTTAACGTGTCAACTTATTAATAAAAACACTAAAAATTTTGGGGCATTACATTCCGTGTAGACACCTTGCATTTGCATACATTTAAATGGATTTTGGAGAGAGAGTGAGTTGTAAAATCTGTCTTTGCTCTTCTTTTGGTTCAGCTATTTCCTTCATTTTCTACATTCTTCTTCTTGCCTCTAATCCTTCTTCATCTCCTCTTTGTTCCTTCAATCTCTTCATTATTTGTTAAGACTAGAGTTGCATTGATTAGAGAGATCAAGTGATAGGTTAGGTCCACGTAAAGGTAAGCTTAAGTCAAGTGTTCTTCTTCTTTCTTCTTCTTGATTTGGATTTTAATTCATAGTTGTAACTCAGTTTTACATGTGCATGTTATATTATTTATAAGTTAGAGAAGCTAGTAGGAAAGCTAAGGGAAAGGAGAAGGTCACTTAGCTTGTGAAGATTGAAGGAGTGTTTCAAGAGGTTTGGGATTCTGTTTGTACTTTATGTATCTTTGCATGTGTGAATTATTTGGGGAAAATGTGGGAAATGAAGGGTTTAATAGCTCTTCTAATGAATGGTTTAAAATCGGAATAATATGTTGTATTGATGAGATCTTATTGCCAACTAAATTGTGTTATGTTTGATTATGTGCATGATGATGTGTAATTGCATAATTATGGTTATTGAAATGCTAATTGTATGCATAATTATGAGATAGAAGTGTTTTAACTAGCTATTGATGCATGTGGTTGGTATGAATTATGCTGATGATTTGTTGGTAGGGCATGTAAATTGAGTAGTAGGATAAGTGCTGATAGAGGTAAGTGTAATCGAGACTTGGAGCAGGGTTTGTGTTATGTCACGGGCGTGACAAAATGCTCCATAGGATGATAAGTGTTAGATTGTGCACTGTTGTGAGCACGATAATGGGCATGAGCATGACAGTAGTGTTTGCGGTGTTCTGTCGCATGCCCGAGCTATGCTGCGAGCACGACAGAAGAGTTATCCTTGCTCTATCGCGGGTGCGACACTGCTGGAATTTCCAAATGCGAATCTTTTACTTTATTCCTTATGAACTATATTATGCGACCTATAAATGTCTATGTATATGGGATTGATAAGTGTATTTATGTATGTGAACAATGGTGTTTGGTTCATGAATGACTTTACGAAAAATGATGATGAATGTATGTATTTACATGAACATTAAATGAGATAATTGATTAATAGCCTGTAATCGAGTCGTGAATAGATAAGCATGCTTATAAGGGTTAGTGTTCGCAGTTGCCATTGTGGCCCATTTGTGTCTAGTGTTGGTAGCTAATCGGTATCTAGTGTTCTGAGATTTACATATCTCTAGTGTTAATATCGTTCTCTCCAATAATCTAATGATCGGTACCCGAGTGGTATCTAGTGTACCCGTTATCCACTACTATATTGGTTCAGGCTATACTATGTGGTTAATGTATTGACTGATTATAGTAGTGTGTTATAAGTTATACTTATCATGATTTATTATCATCTTTGGTAACATTGTATGTTAGTGACTTAATAATATGAAGTATAGAATAATGAATATTTGTTTATCAATTAATTATAGTGTGTGTTGCTATTGTATGTTAATGCATGATTTATTTGTATTAGACCATTGTAACTTATATCCCCACTGAGCCATAGCTCAGTACGGGTGTTTATATCCCCGTGTAGGTTTATAGTGTAAAGTTCAAATTTTGCGTGGAACATCTACTGGCCACTAGAAAGAGTCTTGAAGTCTTCTAGTTAGGTTATTCTTTTGTATTGTAAAGAAATGTTCTTATTTTTGGTATAGTATGATTATGTATATGTAACTTATATTTGTTGTACTTAAAAGATGTAAACCTTTATTTGGTTAATGTTAATGATAATCCTTTTTGATAAGTAATGTTTTAAGGCTTTTCTTTTATAGCATGTATGTTTATAGTTATGTTAGTGTTGCGTAGCACTCCTTTGTCCTCCCAAGGGGCATTGGGGTGTTATAGGGCTAAATCCCATTATAAGTCCATAAGTCATAAGTGGTCTCTAGCAAGACATTATGACTACCCAAATAATATGAACATCGATAGTCTGATATTAACCTAACTAATATAACATGTTATAATCTCTTTATTACATGATATCTTGTTTAAACATAAGTCATGATCAATGTCATACTTATATTATTCAAACATATAATTTCTTGATTACTAAGTAGACTGATAAAATCAAATGACCTTGATTGCTCTATCAGTTCATTTGAGCATAGCCATGCTTTTCTAGGTCCTACTTATCTAAGGGGCCTGTTAGATATCTCTCTCATAAGAGAGGGACAAATTCCATCTTGATTTTTCACTTTCCTCTGCATAATTCTCATCATGCCCAATAATAACTGTTATAATTATCTAATTAAAGATAACGTTTGATTATGTCGAAACATGATGTTTCTTATGTAGGAAATTGTGATAATTTTAGGCCTAAGGATAACTATTATGAGATCAGTTACGACATGTAACACCCCGAAATGTACCCTAGATGGATTGTGCATATCTAGGAACAATAGCGACTGAAAGTGTGTAAGTTGTGGTGGTAGGTGTGCGAAAAGGGCGAATTTCAAATTAATGTAAAAGTTTTGACAAGTGCGGCCAATTGCAAAATTGTGAAGTTTGAAATTAGGACTCAATTGAAGGAATAAAATTAATTATTGTGGGTCAATATAGAGAATAATAAAATTAATTGCCAATTGAGGGAAAGGAAGAAAGATGAAGGATTTAAGAGGAACTTTGACATAAATATCTAGAGTGGACCAATTAGAAAGTGACATGTGGCTTGAGGCGATAAGAATGAAGAGGAGAGGGGTATATTAGAGGAGAGAGAATGTGAGAGAGGGCAGAAATCTGCTCCCCTCTCTCTCAAGTTCTTCACACTCCTCTTCTTCTCCTTTTTATGTTTATTCTTCTTCTTTCTTGTCTTAATTCTTTCCCAACTAGCTGTAATTTTGGAGGGTTTTAGCAAATTCTTGGGTTGCTAAGGTAAGTAATTAGTTCCTTTCTTCTTTTTCTCCTCTTCTTTTACTTGATTAAATGTTAGATGTAAATTTGGTTTTTATGTGTGTTTTTGATGAGTAAATTGGATGATTGTGAATGTGGAAGAGTATGGGAGCAAGGAAGTGCAACCATTTAAGTCAATTGGACCATAAGAGGTTCAAGTTTAGAAAATTTATATGCTTTGATGTGTATTTTTTTTTAAATTTGGATTGCTTGTGTTAATGTGGTTATGTGGATTTGCTTGGGTTTTGGGAGTTTGAGTTTCCAGGCCTAGATTTCACTGGACCTCTGGTGATTATTTTAGCTATAAGTTGAGTTTTAGATGTCCACATAGTATGAAACTAGTTTCGTTGGAAAGATAACTCAAATACCCAAAAATGTCTCACAAATATCTATGAGCTAATTATGGATCTAAAATCCGTAAAAAATGGAAAAAATCGACGTGTCTTTACTTAGGAGGGTTCACTGGAGTAGTTCAGGTTGTTTTGGCCATATCTGACGTTATAGAGGTCCAAAAAGCCTGAAAGTTGTCCCATGTGAAATTTAACATCCCAGGGATAATGTTTTAAGGGAAGTGTTTCTAAAAAATTGAGGTTTAGATGTTGTTTTAGGCGGTACAATGTCAGAGGTGAAAAGTTATCTTATTAATCCGTTTTCATAAGGTACCTGATGGAGGTCTCTGTCGTGAGTGCAACAGAACATGCTAGATGAGGGTCTTTCCTCTTAATTTGGACCTCATGGCTAACATAGATCATTGCCAACCTTTACCCTTCTCTAATATGTGTATTTTGGGTGCGTTTTTCCTTCCGAAATACACCCGAACTTTACCAGAACTTTTCGAAACTTATCCAACATATGTTTAGAGTTTTGTAAAGAACAAATGAATGATTGCAACCTATAACACAACTGACTAAGGATATAAATAAGTTAATGACTAAAATACTTAAAAGCTTATTGGGTCAATCACCTCCGATTACACCCAGGAGTGGCATGACATGGAATGTTAGGGGATTATAAGTGAAAAATACTATAATTTTGTATTTTGAACCTTTAGAACTACAGGGTTCTGATTCCCAATCCCTTGGGATACTGTGATGCGCGCAGGACCCCTTTGACTGCCCGCTCGAGGGCGATCGGGCATTTGATATCCATTGACAACTTGCAACGAATTACAAGTGCGTCTATTTTGGGCAACAAGGAGGTTTCATGGAGTCGCCACCCAATAAAACATTGGGAAAGTTTCTCTCACCTCAGAGAGCCTAAGACAGCGCTTTTATCCATTTTGGGCAAGCCAAAGGGGTCTTGGAGTAAGAACCTCTCTCCCCTTGGAGCCTAGGATTTGTTAAGTCTTAGAGCATAAGAAGGGTCTTGGAGGTCTTACTCCAATGAATGATCGGATTGACATCTCGCTTCTTTGAACCCAAACACAACGCTTTTATCCATTTTGGGCAAGCCAAAGGGTCTTGGAGGACGAATTAGAATGATTTTAGAGAGAAAAAACTGAATTTTTGGGTTTTTGGTTTGAGAGAAAAAAAATCAATTTTACACACTTGGTTCCAAGGGCTATTTTTCAAGTTTCCAAGCTATTTTTCAAGGATTTTTCACAAGGAAAAGACAAGGAATTCAACACTTCTACCTTCAATTCTTCAAGATTAAATTTGAGGGTAATTATTCATGGCTTAACTCCTTAATTCTCTTGTTGATTTTAATTTCTTTTGTTTCCAATTAACTTTTAAAAATGCAAATCCTTTTAGTCCTCATAATTTTCTTCTTGTTTTATCTTTAATTGTTCATATAACAAGTAAACTCTTTTAAATTCTATTATATTATTTGTGACGCGCGCCGGACCCCTTTGACCGCCCACTCGAGGGCGATCGGGCATTTGAGGTCCATTGACAACTTGCAACGAATTACAAGTGCGTCTATTTTGGGCAATAAGGAGGTTTCATGGAGTCGCCACCCAATAAAACATTGGGAAAGTTTCTCTCGCCTTGGAGAGCCTAAGACAGCGTTTTTATCCATTTTGGACAAGCCAAAGGGGTCTTGGAGCAAGAACCTCTCTCCCCTTGGAGCCTAGGATTTGTTAAGTCTTAGAGCATAAGAAGGGTCTTAGAGGTCTTACTCCAATGAATGATCGGATAGACCTCTCGCTTCTTTGAACCCAAAGACAACACTTTTATCCATTTTGGGCAAGCCAAAGGGTCTTGGAGGATGAACCTCTCTCCCTTGGAGTCTAGGATTTGTTTAAGTCTTAGAGCATAAGAAGGGTTTTGGAAGTCTTACTCCAATGAGTGATTGGATAGACTTCTCGCCTCTTTGAGCCCAAAGACCAGAGATGGGTTCGGGACTTCTCATCTATTTCTACCTTGATTAATTTTACAATTTGGTTTTGAGTTTATTAGTTCGCTCTCTCTCCACACGATGCAATTTTTATTAAAAGGCACAAATATTCACATCGAAAGCAGTAAAATATTAAAAGTAAATTACAATAATACTAGGAGCGGAATACAACTCCCATTTAAAAAAGTGCAAACATACATAAAACCGGGGAATTTATTAACTATGAGGACTTTGGTCCCCGCATGTGTATTTAAAGAAAAAACATTTTGGATGTGGCGATTTTATTTAGGATGAAAATTAGGACATTGGTCCCATTTATTATGAAAAATCCAAGTTTAATTTAGTAGAAATATTTTTGTGATTTTTATTTGGGCGTGCATAAAAAACATTTTACTTAATGAATATATACAAGAAAATTAAAACTATAAACAAAATGAGAATTAAAATGTATAAAGAAGATACCGAACCCCGCATCTCCTCCTTCACGTGCATGGGTACTCAAATAAGAATAAAATAACAATTTGCAACTAAAAATAAAAAATGAAATTCATGTTAGAAATTAAACCAAAGAAATAATATGACATAAAGGATAATATGTGTAATGGAAATATAACATGCATAAAATATTATAACATGCATAAGAATAATTATGATGCAATTTAACATGCATAAGAATAAAAAAATATTAACCATGCTCAACATATCAAATAAATAATTATAATAATATTGATATGTACAAAAAACAATTTGACATGAAAATAATATAATAGAATTTAAAAGAGTTTACTTGTTATATGAACAATTAAAGATAAAACAAGAAGAAAATTATGAGGACTAAAAGGATTTACATTTTTAAAAGTTATTGGAAACAAAAGAAATTAAAATCAACAAGAGAATTAAGGAGTTAAGCCATGAATAATTACCCTCAAATTTAATCTTGAAGAATTGAAGGTAGAAGTGTTGAATTCCTTGTCTTTTCCTTGTGAAAAATCCTTGAAAAATAGCTTGGAAACTTGAAAAATAGCCCTTGGAACCAAGTGTGTAAAATTGATTTTTTTCTCTCAAACCAAAAACCCAAAAATTCAGTTTTTTCTCTCTAAAATCATTCTAATTCGTCCTCCTCCTTTTCTGAATTTTTCTACACTTTTAACACTCAAAAACTACCCAAAAGTCACCCAAAACCGTCCAAAAATCGTTAAAAATCGAGTGGGGGTCGAAAATGGGCGAAATGGGCAAAAGTGGGGCGAAAATCGCCGAAATCGGCGTCACTCCGCACGTTTCCTCGCGGAGTACCTACGTTGTGCGCGGAGCGAGCGCTCCGCGCACGTAAATTTGCGACGGCACTGGCCGTCGCCTTTTCGTCGCTATCTTTTTCCACTTTTTTATTTCACATTTTTTTTCCTTTAAAAATTTTAAATTTTTATATAAAATACCCTCAACCTAAAACACACTTTTTCTTCTCCACAATAATTTTAAAAATATTTTTAAAATACACTTTTTACTCATAAAAAAGACAAGAAAAATCACTTTCGAGCTCCAATCTTTTTGCCTATAAGCCGGCGTAGCTAAATTTCATCATCGGGTAATCCTGATCAAGGCTACTCAGGACCCGGTGTCTACAGTTGCCCCCAATTTTGGGGAGGCTAGTGCATGGGTGCCTAGGTGAGCCAAAATTCAGGAAAAGGAAAGAAGCGCGTACCTGAAGCGGCGACCTTCCTGCTGGATGGAGTTATGATGATAGCTGTTGCCGTGTTATAGGCAGGTTGTCTTTTGGTTGTAACTGGTGGCGCCGTAGGTGTGCTAACCTCTTGTGGGTGGCGCCGCTATCGTGCTAACCATTGTGAGTTGGTAATGCCGTGGTCGTGCTAACCTCTTATGGGTAATGCCGCCCTCGTGCTAACCGCTGTGAATTGGTAGTACCGTAGTCATGCTAACCTCTTATGGGTAGTACCGCCATCGTGCTAACCGCTGTGAATTGGTAGTGCTGTGGTCGTGCTAACCTCTTGTGGGTAGTGCCGCCATCGTGCTAACTACTGTGAATATTGGAGTTGTGCTCCTTTAGACGTTTGGACTGGTGTCATCACTCGGCTTTTGTTGGTGTTCCCCGCCGATTTCTCCTGCAAGATTGTATGCGTAGGAATATACAAGAAATCATGTGTATATGATATGGAATGCAAATGCTTGCAAAAATGTATAGATCGTGCCCTAGGTGGTCCAAGTTTTGCTGAGGCTATAGCTTGCCTGCTCTACCATGCCCCCAGAATCCCGAGGATCGTCGACAAGTTTTCTGAAAGAGACCTCCGGTGTACATCCTTTGCCCCCTTGGTCAATGATGCCTTACCCGGGATTCTGATTCATGTTCTGTGTTGTATGTTATCTGGTTGAAAGAGAATCATCTGAAATAATGCCACCTTATCGCTCCAGGCATTGTTTTAAAGGTAGTGCGTCCCTTGTGGATTTTCACACTAGCTTTTCTTTGCGAGAAATATGTCCCTTAAGGGATTTTCACACAACCCTTTGCCTAATTTTTGCCTGGAATGGACCCAACCCAATCCAGCGGCTTTTGTTTATTTTATTTTTTTTTTGCAGGGCAGACTGCCCGTTCCCAGGTTTTCACCCTGCCCTTTGGCCTAACTTTTGCTTAGAGAGCCAGTTACGGTTTTCATCTCTAACGACCTTTTTTTTTTTTTTTTTTATTTAGAGAAGGTTATCATCAAAGCTTCTGTTAAGAGCAAATAGCACATATCCGATGAAGTGACTGAACAATAATCATTAGATAAACAATTGGTATATCTCTTTTTAAGACAGAACTAAAAGATCAATGAAAATATATTCTTTTATTCATTGCAAAATTGTGTACATTTCTATATGATTTCATCATACATGATTTTCATTTGACAAGAATTCAAAAGCTTATGACTACACCTAATCTTGGAGTGAATTTTATCAGCATCAAACTCCTGTTATTAATCAGCCCTCTCGGGTTTTCTCGATTGAATATTTTCTCTTGGCCCTTAATTTTTGCCCAGGATGCATTTTTTTCGGTTTTCACCCTGACAGGGCGCCTAATTTTAGCAAGGCTGCCTTTTTTCGATTTTCGACCCGCGGGGCATTTATTCTCTTCTTTTTATTTTTTGTCTTTAGCCATGGAACCTTTTAAGTCTATCGACATTGACCGGGTCCTTGAACTCATTCCCATCACTGTCTGCCAAAATTGCTGCTCCTTTTGTTAGCAGCTTCTTCAAAACGAATGGACCTTCCCAGGTGGGCCTGAATTTTCCGCGTATGTCCGGCACTCCCGACCTCATCATCTTAAAGACCAAATCCCCCTCCTTCAACGGGTGCTTTCGTACTTTCTTGCCAAATGACCGAGCCAACCTTTTCTGATAAACTTGATTGTGGTAATAGGCCCACAACCTATCTTCATCTAGCAAATTTAGCTGTGATAAACGCTGTTGCGCCCATTCTGTCTCTGGAATCTTGGCTTCCATGACTACCCTCAAAGACTTCAACTCAATTTCAACCGGCAGGACTGCTTCAGTTCCATATACCATAGAGAATGGTGTTGCCCCCGTAGAGGTTCTGATTGTAGTTATATATCCCCAAAGTGCGAAGGGTAACTTTTCAGCCAGTCTTTATAGCTCTGAACCATCTTGGCCAATATCCGCTTCACATTCTTATTCGCTGCTTCAATTGCACCGTTTGCTTGAGGACGGTAGGGAGAAGACTTGTGATGTTGGATCCCGTATTTCTGGAGCATTTGTTTAGTTTCTGCCAGAAATTGCACCCCATTATCAGACATAATGTGATGTGGGAGACCATATCTGCATATCAGATCCCGCTCGATGAATTTAGCCATATCCCTTGCATCAACCTTCTTGAAAGATTCAGCTTCAACCGACTTAGTGAAGTAGTCAATGGCAACTATAATGAACCTGTGCCCGTTAGAAGATGTAGGATGGATCTCGCCTATGATGTCTATTCCCCAAGCTGCAAATGGCCATGGAGATGTCAAGTTATGTAACTCTGAAACTGGCACATGCCTCAAGTTCGCATACTGTTGGCATAACTGGCATTGCTTCACAAATTTTGAACAATCCGTATCCATTGTGAGCCAATAAAACCCTTGGCGCATGATCTTCTTTGCTAAGGCTAAGCCATTCATGTGAGCTCCACAGATCCCGGCATGAACCTCTTCCATAACTCTTTTAGCTTCTTTCTCCGTGAGACATCTTAACTGGATACCATCAGCTTGCCTTTTGTACAAAGTGCCATTAACACTGATGAATTGAGTGGATAACTTCCTGATCATTCTTTGATCCTTCTTAGTGGCTTCCTCTGGAAAGATTGACCTTTCTAAGTAATTTTGAATGTCATAGTACCATGGATTTCCATCGGTGGTCTCGACGTCCATCACCCGCTCAACTTCAAAGCAAGGCCTTCCTGAACTAGAGATTAGCACGGGTTTCATCGCAACTCCTGTTGGATTATCCCACATAGACACTAAAGTTGCTAGAGCATCAGCTAACTGATTTTCGTCTCTGGGGATGAAGTGAAAAGTGCAAGTCTCAAACTGGCTGCTAAACATTCTCAAGTGCTTCACATAAGGCAACGGCCTTTCTTCCTTGACTGACCACTCCCTTCTGATCTGATGAATTACCAAGGAAGAATCTCCAAATACTTCCGCGGTCTTTGCCCCCAAAGCGAGCAATGCTTCTAATCCAAAGATGCAAGCTTCGTATTCTGCTTCATTATTGGTAGCCTTATATCTCAGCTTCTTAGCCAATTGTAGCCTTTCACCATGGTCATAAGAATAACTCCTACGCCTGCTCCTTTATTATTGACTGCTCTATCAAAGAATAGCTGCCACCCTTGCACTGCTATGGCCGTGACATCTTCATCCGGAAAGCTGTATTCAAACTGGTCTCCCTCAATAGGATGCTCGGCTAAGAATTCTGCTACAGCTCTTCCTTTAATGGTTTTCTTGGTTATGTATTCAATGTCGAACTCCTGCAACAGCAGTAACCATCTTCCCATCTTCCCTAGTAGAGAGGGTGCTTCTTGGAGGTATCTAAGAGGATTATGTTTGGCTACTGCCTGTACCCTGAAGGAATGAAAGTAGTGTCACAACTTCTTAGAAGCCCAGATAACTGCTAAACAAATCTTCTCCACCTCTACATATTTAGCTTCATACGGTAGGAACTTCTTGCTAAGATAGTAAACCGCAAACTCCACACCAAAATTGTCTTCTTGAGACATCATAGCACCTACTGAATTATCTTCCACTACTAAGTACAGGATTAGTGGCTTGGCACGGCGTGGTGGTCTTAATACTGGAGGATTTAACAGATACTCCTTAATGGTGTCAAATGCCAGTTGACAGTCATCGTTCCATATCATCGGCTGATTCTTCCTAAGAAGCTTGAAAATAGGCTCACATACTGAAGCTAGTTTGGCAATAAACCAACTGATATACTGAAGCTTTCCTAGGAAACTTCTGACGTCCTTCTCCTTCTGAGGCACCGGCATCTCTCTTATGGCTTTGACTTTATCGGGATCTACTTCAATTCCTCGCTGGCTTACCACATGGCCTAATAGCTTACCCGAGGTAACCCCAAAGGTGCATTTCTTAGGATTGAGGTCCAGATTATACTTACTAATCTTTTGAAAGAACTTTTCTAACGCCTCAAAGTGACCTTCTCTAGTAGCCGACTTAATCATCATGTCGTCGACATATACTTCCACTTCTTTGTGAATTAGGTCATTGAGAACTTTGGTCGCCATCCTCTGATAAGTCGCTCCTGCATTTTTCAACCCAAAAGGCATAACCCGATAGGCGTATGTCCGCCACTCGGTGATGAAGGCTGTCTTAATCCGGTCCACTATCTTGTTAAGGATTTGATTGTATCCTGCGTATCCATCCACAAAGCTGTACATCATACAAGCAGCAGCACTATCCACTAGCACATCAATATGAGGCAGCGGGAAATCATCCTTAGGGCAAGATTTATTCAGGTCTCAATAGTCAACGCATACTCGAACCTTACCATCTTTCTTGGCTACAAGAACCACATTAGCTAGCCAGGTCGGGTATTGAACCTCTATTAGGAACTTGGCCTCAAGCTGCTTATGGATCTCCTCCTTTACTTTCTGCGCCCATTCTGGCCTAAGTCTCTGAAGCTTTTGCTTGACTGGTTTAAACTCTGGGTAAGTTGGGATGGCATGTTCGGCAACATCTCGATCTATTCCCGGCATATCCTCATAGGTCCAGGCAAAGACTTTTTCATATTTTTTTAATATTCTCTCAAATTTTATTCTCTCTTCAGGAGTTATGTCTGATGCTATCAAAATTTCCTTTGGATTCTCCAAAGTTCCGAGATTAAATGCAGTTGTGCTAGTTGAATTAATATAAAAAATGAATGCATCATGCTTATGATCATGCGAAATGAAATCATCAGAAACATCACACAAGTAAGCAAAGTTGTTCATCTCATTAACAAAATCAGAAACATTAACATTATCCTCAAAGAGTTCAGGCATAAAAAGAGAATCTAAATGACTATCAACTTTAGTCAACGCCGATGCTGTAGCCGACTGTGCTTTAGCTTCTTGACTTGGTGAAATCTTGAGATCTTCAATCTTCAGCTCTGGTTCTATCATCTTCTCTTTCCCTTTGAGTTTGGTGGCTAATAGCTTATCAGTTACAATCTCTTCGGGCTCATCCTTATCCCAGACGCTGTATTGGGTCATAATCTCCTCGTCCCAAAAGTTCTCTACAGCTTTAACAACTTCGATCTCCCAATCAAAGACATCGTTGAAAATTTCAAAACCCGGAGTGATCTTCCCATCTATCCACTGCGGCTCCTCTTCTCCAGTGTAAGCACAAACCAATGATGATGGCACAAAGCTCTCCAAAATATGGGGGATCTTCTCTGACACTTTCTTCTTACCATACTCTCCTTTGTATCCCAACCCTTTTCGGTCTTTCTGACCATGTGTAGTGATAGCATCCTGCAGCCCTTGTGACTCTTTTCCCAAACCAGCCCCTGAGAGGAAGTACATCTTCTTTAGCATGTTCACCACCTGAGGGCTACCTTCTACGCTTTGCTCTTCTTCGATCATCGATACATGAAAGCCACTAAATGGCTGATTAGAGATCTCCAAGGCAGACACTTGGTTCTCTCTTGCTGCTTTAATGGTCACTACTTCTCCTTCATGGGGTATCTTAATTATCTGGTGTAAGGTGGATGGTACTCCCCCTAACCTGTGGAACCACGGTCTACCAAGTAGAGCTGAAAAGTTTGCTAGGATCGGCAAAACCATAAAATCCGTTTCTATCTAAATTGGCCCCATCTTTACCAAAGCTTTGAAAATTCCTGATGCTTGCCTCCTGGAGTTATCGTAGGCTGTGATGGTCAGGTCAGACTTGCTTAACATACTCTCATCCATCCCAAAGGCCTGAAGCGCCACCAAAGGGCAAACATTTATTAATGACCCGTCATCAACCATGATGCAAGCGGTGTGTTTGCCATTGATCTATGCCTTGATGTACAAAGGTCGGTTGTGGTTGCGACCCTCTGTTGGTAGGTCTGCATAAAAAATACCAGCTTCTCCCCAGATTCCCCTTTTACTAGGTCTAACAGCTCAGATGGAGAGATTGTAGTTGCTACGGTGGATACACTCAATGCCTGAACTAACTTCTGTCTGTGAGAGGGGGACTGTCTCAAGAGGTCCCAAATAGATATATGAGCCGTGGTCTTTTTTAGTTGCTTCACTATTGAATTTTCTTCCAGCTCCTTCTCTGCGATTGCTTGTGCTGGGTCCTGCTGCTTCTCAACTTCTGGGACCACCCTCCCACTTCTTGTTACTGCTTTTACTCTTTCTTCCTCTTCCGAATCCCACAAATCCGTGAACTCTCTATATTTCTCATCGTCTTCATCTTCTCCACTCTCACTAGTGGACCAACAGTCTATCGCTGCCACGGAAATCCTTTCTTCATTCACCGCAGGGCGAGTAATAGCGACATACTCATTTCCATAAAAATCTTGCATCACGTACCATTTTGGTAGGCTCGATCCAATCATAAACACCGGAGGTGGCACTGCATTATAGCTGGACTTCTTCTTCCCTTCTCTCTTCTCAGGATCGGTGATCTGCTTGTTGTCAATTAGATCTTGAACCCGATGTCTTAACGTTATACAATCATCTGTCAAATGCCCGGTATGTTGGTGAAATGCACAATATTCATTTTCCTTGTGCCCTAGCTGTCCCTGGGTCTTGGCCGGCCTAGGTGATAGGGGTCGCAGTTTTCCTTCTTTTACTAGCCTCTTCAGTACCCATGATAAAGGCCTACCCAAGTTGGAGAAATACCTCTAATTCACGCCTGTTGCAGACACCTCAGCTGTCTTCCCACCTCTATTACCATTGCTTGAACTTGCTGACTTGGCTGTCCCTTGATTGCTGTATCCCTTCCTGGCATAGGACTCACTGTTTGCCCTCTTGGCTAAATATTCACCTTCTGCTTCTATGGCAATGTCCTTCAGGGATTCCCAATCTTTCAGTCCCTTCATTTTTAGTCCATCTCTCAAGTACGGGCTGGCATTTCGAATGAATAATCGGATCTGATTAGAAGTGTCCGGTTTGCGTTTCATCTCCATAACCCGGTTCCTCCATCGAGTAAGGCACTCGTGGAAGGACTCTCCAGCCTTCTGTTGTAGCAACTCGAGATCTTTTAAAGTGACCTCCATCCAGGTACTGCAATCGTACTGCTTAAGAAACTCTTCGGTCAGCAAGTCTCAATCCTCCGTGGACCTTTTGTCAAGCCCATAATACCAATCAATAGCAGCTCCTGTGAGACTCAAGCAAAAATACTCTATCTTCTACTTTCTTGTTAAGGTCGTGCCCTTCATGACCAGCGAGTATTGCTTGATGTGTGCGGTAGGGTCAGAGGTGGCATCAAATTTTAGGATATCAGGCATCTTGAAATTCTGGGGAATTAGGTCATCCCCATCTAGCTCTCGGTCTTCTGGGTTCATTCCTTTCCCTACTGTCATCATTCTTGCCATGGCCTCAAACCTCTCTTCCATTTTCCTCCACATTGCATCCTCCAATTTTGGCCACTTTTCTTTAGTTACTGTATGCTCCTCTTGCTCATCTCCCCCAAACTCAGCTTCAGATCTGGGGCCCTCTCTGCGCTCAATAGGTGCAGGTACTCTTTGCTCAACAATAGGTGGATCGACCACTAGTTGGTCAACTGCAGCAGGGAGCTCTTCTCTAACAGCCTCTTGCTCAACTGGCACACGGGTAGGGGCAATAGCAGCTTGTTGCCCAGCTATTGTGGTGGCAAGATTGCCCATCATTGCAATCATTTGGGCTTCAAACTCCTCCATTCTCATTCCTACGTCTTCAACAATTATTGCCTGGGTTGCATCAGACTCATTTGATGGATTAGCCATGCTTACTTCTATTGATAATTCGGAAGAAAACCCCACACTGTCTTCTAAGATTGAATCTGAACTCTGATCCGACACTAACTCTGTTAACCCCAAAAGCAGAGTCCTTCTTAACCGTCCGTCGGGACCTCTAGACCACCCAGGAGAATCTATGATGGCCGAAATGCGAAAATTGTTAAGATGATGCATGATTAAAATGCAATGCATGCTCGTGCTGATGCAACATAGACAAACACATGCAAGCAGATAGAACCTTCCAACCTTATTTCTCCCACACATGTGGTAGTGCAGTCTCTTTCCTAGGTGGGCTTGATCCATGGGTTAATGGGGAACCCAATGGACACATATGGTGCACGGTGGAAAATCGGCAGCATAACAGCTCTCATCTAATGTACATATGTATGGGTGTTTGGCCATTATGTATTTAAACAATTCAACTTAACTAAGATGGGCCCACCGGAGCATGAAAGCCTTTGATGAAGACCATTTAATTAAATTGACTTCGTCCAATATATGATGGCCCATACAGCAAGCATAATATTACGGTACATTTCACCTAGTGGAAGTATCTATTGCCATTACATGAGCTTTAGTCAAAGGGTGATGATATTTTTGGGTTACCCAAGCATGATCCCTGCCGACGGGTCTAGCTCATCACAAGCATAACGACCGATCGGGTCACCATTTGATATACCTTGATGGTACGAGGCTTGGGCTGGTGATTATCCTTAACACTTCCCTAGATTGAGTGAAAATAGAGTCGTGCTTCAGGAACGCACCAGGGTTGAGAAGGGACCAAACTAACTTAATCTAAGGCTCTAATGAGATGATATGCAATTTTGAGATAAAGTGAAATTCATAAACTAAAACTTAATTGTAAAAGATAATCAAGGTATTTTCAAATTGAAGTCTCGAGCCATACCGTCCCCAGTGGAGTTGCCACTGTGACGCGCGCCGGACCCCTTTGACCGCCAGCTCGAGGGCGATCGGGCATTTGAGGTCCATTGACAACTTGCAACGAATTACAAGTGCGTCTATTTTGGGCAACAAGGAGGTTTCATGGAGTCGCCACCCAATAAAACATTGGGAAAGTTTCTCTCGCCTCGGAGAGCCTAAGACAGCGCTTTTATCCATTTTGGGCAAGCCAAAGGGGTCTTGGAGTAAGAACCTCTCTCCCCTTGGAGCCTAGGATTTGTTAAGTCTTAGAGCATAAGAAGGGTCTTGGAGGTCTTACTCCAATGAATGATCGGATAGACCTATCGCTTCTTTGAACCCAAAGACAACGGTTTTATCCATTTTGGGCAAGCCAAAGGGTCTTGGA
Organism: Excoecaria cochinchinensis; assembly: GCA_947683425.1. Lineage (NCBI taxonomy): Eukaryota > Viridiplantae > Streptophyta > Magnoliopsida > Malpighiales > Euphorbiaceae > Excoecaria > Excoecaria cochinchinensis. The sequence continues at coordinate 2,942,614 of CANTUQ010000023.1, read as the reverse complement.
GGATGAACCTCTCTCCCTTAGAGCCTAAGATTTGTTTAAGTCTTAGAGCATAAGAAGGGTCTTGGAAGTCTTACTCCAATGAGTGATTGGATAGACTTCTCGCCTCTTTGAGCCCAAAGACCAGAGATTGGTTCGGGACTTCTCATCTATTTCTACCTTGATTAATTTTACAATTTGGTTTTGAGTTTATTAGTTCGCTCTCTCTCCACACGATGCAATTTTAATTAAAAGGCACAAATATTCACATCGAAAGCAGCAAAATATTAAAAGTAAATTACAATAATACTAGGAGCGGAATACAACTCCCATTTAAAAAAGTGCAAACATACATAAAACCGGGGAATTTATTAACTATGACACTACAAAAAGAAAGGAAAATAGCGACTATAGTTTTAGTCGCTATTTTGTTAAATTTAGTCGCTAATTGATTTTAGCGACAGGACGACGGGTAGTCGCAACTCAGCCCGTCGCAAGCAATTTAGCGACTAAACTAGTTTTAGTCGCTAAATTTAGCGACTAATTTTTAGTCGCAAAATCTTATCGTGTTAGTCGCTAATTGCGAATCTCAGTTGGTCACCCATAGTAATTAGCGACTAACTTACCGTCGCAATTTTAGACGCAAATTTATGATTGCGACAGTTAGTCGCCATGAGAATTCGTCGCTAATAATTAGAGACTATATTAGTGACTCCAAATCAGTCGCAATTAGTAGTCGCTAATTTAACATTGCGACAGTTAGTCGCCACTTAATTCAGTCGCTAATAATTAGCGACGAACCGAGTTTTATCGCAAAAAAATTAGCGACTAAATTGCTGTCGCAATTCAGTCGCTAATATTTTAAATTTTTTTTAATGAAATAAATAAATATAAATGTAAATTATAATTAAATGAATGCAATTATAATCCAAAATATATATATATATAATTAATATTCGTACATATAAATGCAAATTATAATCAAATATATAAAATTATAATTCAAAACATATATATATATATATATATATATATATATATATATATATATATATATATATATATATATATATATATATATATATATTAATATTCGTACGTATATAATATATATATATATATCTAATACAGAATACATAAAAACTAAATTAAAATAATAACCTTATAGTATCACATATTACCATCCAAAGTAACAAATTGCAATAAAAGTATCATACATAAAAAAAATATATATATATATTGAGATTGATGTTCAGGAAGGGCCACCACTACCGAAATGAGAATCATCGTGCGGGTCAGGACCGTGTGGACATGCAGGGTCGACGTTATCATGTGGTGCAGGTGATATAGTGGTGGTACCAGGCTGAGTGGCTGGCGGCTGAGGCGTCAAGTGCAGAAACAATGAACGAATAGTCGTGGCGACAATATCCGCAACATCTTCTTTTGTCAAGCAAGGACCACCGGAATGAGAGGATGTGCTTGCACCAGCACCACACGATGGACCGGGAGGATAAAGACCAGGAGGCACATATGAGCCTAGACCGTAAATTGTTCTCCTTTTATTGCATCTCGTGGCCTCAAAGACCAACTCAGACTCATCAACCGACGACTCGTCCTGCGATCTTTCACATCGGAGTTGCTCAAATCTCTCCTGACATGGTAAACAACAACAATTTTTAATAAACACAAATATAAGAACAAATCATAATTTACAACAATTTAGTATTTGAGAAACTGAAAATATTATGAATAAGTAAAGTATATCTAACTTACATGTACCTCCCTGCTCCGATCCGCCACATACGTCTTCCCATCATGATTGATAGTATGTGTGTGCAGATAGGTCTCGGGAATTGTAGGTGGCCGGCCCAACTCTTTCTCCTATATTGTGCAGTAGAAAGTTGTAATTGAAAAAGAAGAAAATTGTTAACGAAGATATAAGATAAGCTTTGTTATTAAAAAATGGCATTACTATTTTTTTCGTGTTTATGCTATTTCATTATATTGTATGAAGTGAAAATCTATAAAAAATCAATAAAAATTTTGGCAGCACCTCCCCTATAATATTGACAACCTCCTGTAAATAAAAATTCATTTTACACTCCTTAAAAGCACAAATATACTCCGATCCCCTCAACAAACACCAACACAATTTGCCCATCCTCCAATATGTTGTCATACAATTCGCACATAATTGAGATCCATTATTTAATTGGTTATATATAATCCACATAAAAAAAGCTAAATGTTTCAAGATTACTCAATTGAACTCATCAATTCGCAAACATTATGATAATTAAAATTGACTAATGTAAAATTATAATTTTTGTTAAAACTGAACTACTTACCAGTCGTGAGACATGCTCACCAATAGAAATAGTCCCACCGGTGTATGATCCAGGAGCCTTCTCTTCAGACCCTCCATGGCGATTGATTTTTTTTTGATTGGAAAGCTGAATCCGTGGAGGTAAATTAAAAAGCTCATTCCACCTAACCGGAAGTCTCTTGGCTTTTGCTTGGCGTATTTTATGTGGTACACATAATCCTTGTACCTTTGAGCTGCCTTTGTTTCCCAACCTGACCTAACAACGCCATTTGCATCAGCATCCCAATGGTACTTTTTCTGTATATGCACATGACAATAAAATTATTAGTGAATACAATATTCAATAATCCAATTAATTTGCAAACTTAAGTTTGTTATGAAAAAGTTTCAACAATATTCGAATGTACCATGAATTCCCCCCAATAGAACTCCTTAACTTCTCTAGAAACCTCTTTCCAACTTACGCCATTAATGTCTACTCTCTGGTGGAAGCTGCTGGTTATGATTCTGGAACAACCTGAGGAGGGTTCCAGCCTGCAAAGTATATAATATAAAAATGATAAGGTTAAACATGTTATTATCACATAATTACAATTTGTATTGGTTAAAACTTACAGGCCCCTTGGGTTCACTGTAACACGCAATTGACTGTTATTTTCACTTGCCACTTCACATGTAGTCGATGTACTGCTGTTGGCTGTATGTGGTGATGGAGTTGATGTAGATGGCATAAATGTGACAGGAGGCGTCTGTGCATTCTGGGATGAAGGTTCTCCCGGTACATGTGGCATGTCTCCAAAAGGTGGAGTAATTGCATCCCCTCCAGAACGTCCCCCCTGTCGACCTCGACCTATAAAGCCCCGTCCTCTACCACGACCCATACCTGCAAAAATTGTGAACTATACATGTATGTGTATAAAAGAAATTACATACAGATTCATAAGTGCATGTATTAATGCTATTTTTCATGTGCAATATAACAATTTAAATGTTTTACAGATTACAACATGATAGTAAAAAAAAGTATTTATTATCAATTAGTCACTATCAGACGATTGTTCAAATTCCTCATCATCGTCCTCATTGCTATCATAATCAGAGAATTCTTCTTCATCATCGTCCTCTTCATGTTCTTGACCAACTCCATCAACGTTGTCAAGTTCAATCACAACCCCCCTAGGGTCACGCAAATCAATATCATCGTCATTACCAATATCAACAGTTACATCATGTAATGTAACTTCATCATCTTGGAAGGCATTAGAACTTGTAGTAGCAGTATCATCTCTTGCATCTGATGTGATAATGAAATCTCTTGGTTTAACTGAAAACACAGCTAACCAGTTTGATCTATCTACTCTCAAAGAGGGATATCTTGCATAATACACTTGAGAAGCTTGCATTGCTAGGATAAATGGCTCATATTTGTTGAAACGACGATGTTGGTTTACATCAACCATTTCATAGTGGTTGTGTATCTTAAGACCAATGTCTATAGTGGGATCAAACCAATGACATTTAAATAGTACTGTCCGTTTTATTGGTAACGAAGGGTACTCTAACTCTATAATCTCCTCAATCCATCCATAGTAATCACTAATATTATCACATGAGTTGGAGCCTTTTACACAAACGCCACTATTCATTAAACGTCTCCCAGAAGCATGGCTTTTTGTGTGAAATTTGAATCCATTGATAAAATAGATTGAGTAACACTTCACTCTCCGTAATGGTCTCTGTGACAAACTACAGAGGTATTCATTGTCAATCCCATTGTAGCGGACCTTATTTGAAAATAGAAAACATGGAAAAGTCATCAGCAATCCAATGTTAAATGATATTTAAAAGTTATATATAGAAATAGTGTTCGACTTACATAGAGTTCGAACCAGTCGGTGAAATACTTGTCAATATTCGCTTCAACTTGGCTTGGGGTAAGATTGGGATGCTTTTTATGTAAGCTATTGCAATATATACTGTATAACAATACAGTAAAAAATATTCCGTTATTCACTTAGTGGAAATCCTAGCATATATCGCAGTTTAATATTTAAATACAATACTCCCTACCTCAAGAATGGAGCAACCTCATCGCAATTTAATAGAATATATGTATGAGCTGCCTGATACTCCTCCGATGTTAATGCTCTGTCTCGAATTTCTGAGCATGCTCGGCCAGGGTAAGTGAAAATTGTTAAATTTTCTGTATTTTGTTCCCTACAATCTCTGTCATCATTACGAGGTGGTCGTCGTTCTCTAATACTGACGTGCGGTTCAAAATAATGTGAGAAAAAAGTAGATGATTCTGAAAGTAAATACGCATTGCAAATAGATGCCTCAACTGTTGCTTTGTTACCAATCTTTTTTTTTTTAGCGTCCGAAGAAACCTGCATACGACCAGTATAAATAATTAGTTTATACGTGCTTCCGTCCGTTAAGTTTGACAATACATAATGTACATTATTATACTGATATTTACCGTTTAAACGGATACATCCATCGATATTGTACAGGGCCAACAATCCTTGCTTCATATGGTAAGTGTACCATTAAGTGCTCCATTGAGTCGAAGAATGATGGTGGAAATATCTTCTCCAGCTTACATAGAATTTTGGGGATGTTTGTTTCCAATGCTTCGACATCTTCAACTCGGAGAGTACTAGATGTCAATTCTTTGAAAAATAAGCTTACCTCCGTGAGAACTTGCCACACATTTCCAGGTAGTAACTCCCGGAATGCAACAGGGATCAATCGCTGCATGAATATATGACAATCGTGACGTTTCATGCCAAACAATTTCAATTTTGACATGTCAACACACCGACCCAAGTTAGATACATATCCATCTGGGAACTTAAGTTCCGACAACCACTCAAACAATTCTTTTTTTGATTCTTTATCCAGTGTGTACCATGCTTTTGGATATTTGCCACTAATTGGATCCATTGCCAACTCTGGCCGACAACAATACTTTTCCAAATCTGTACGGGCTTTGGCGTTGTCTTTGGTTTTTCCTTCAACATTTAAGACCATGTTCATCACATTGTCGAATACATTTTTCTCAATATGCATGACATCAAGATTGTGTCGAATTAAATGTGTTTTCCAGTAAGGCAAATCCCAAAAAATGCTCCACTTTCTCCAGCCACAAGACTGACAAATAAAACCATTAATCTCATCCGCATCAAGCTCAGTAACTTTCACAAGACCCCACTGTTCAATTTCTTGTAGAATTTGTTCCCCATCTCTTATTGGTGGCGGCGGCAAAGTTTTGACATGTCCGATTCTAAAATTCCTTCTATTTCTCCTAAATGGATGATCAATAGGGAGAAATTTTCTATGATTATCAAACCATGTTTGTTTACCACCACTTTCTAGCCTAAATGATTAAGTATGTTCCATACAATGGGGGCATGCATACTTTCCAGATGTACTCCAACCAGACATCATGGAATATGCTGGAAAGTCATTGATTGTCCACATTAAGGCAGCTTTCATCATGAAATTTTGCTTCGTTGACACATCATATGTAGGCACCCCAATATTCCACAATTCATTCAAGTCATGAGCAAGGGCTGTAAGAAGACATCAATTTTTTGTTTTGGATTCTTAGGGCCAGGTACAATTACAGTAAAAAACATATAAGCTTCCTTCATACACATCTAAGGAGGCAGGTTGTAAGGCGTGACTATTACAGGCCATGACGAATATTTTCTCCCATATTGTCCGAATGGCTGAAAACCGTCTGTGCATAACCCCAACCTAATATTTCTAGTCTCAGCGGAAAATGAAGGATGAGTTTCATTGAAATGTTTCCAAGCTTGGGAGTCAGAAGGATGCTGCATAACCCCAACATCTTGGATATGATCATGATGCCATCTCATATGTGGTGCCGTCTCTTTAGACTGAAACAATCGTTGCAGCCTTGGTATCAGTGGAAAGTAGTACATCTTCTTGTATGACTTTGATCTGTTATTCCGAGAGCCTACACGCACTTTGAATCTTGGGTGATTGCAGAACTTACAATGCATCAAGTTTTCATCATCACGCCAATACAACATGCATCCCTCATTGCAACAGTCGATTTTCTGAACGGGCAATCCTAAGCTTCTCACAAGACTCTTAGTTTGGTAGAGATTCTCAGGCAGTATGTTACCCTCAGGCAAAGCCTCCTTGAATAGTTGAATGTTTGCATCAAAAAATCTCTTGGGCATATTAAATTCGGATTTTACATTCAATATCCGAGCAACTACCGAGAGCTGCGAATGGTTATCACAACCGGGATACAGCATTGCATTACCAGATTCCAGAAGGTCATACAATTCTTGACATTGAGGATTTGGTGGCTCATCCGTTGAATCTCCACCCCAGTTTGATGGACCCGGTTCATTTGGGTTAGCCATTACACGTTGTGCCTGATTATAAGTAGTTTGCTCTTCCGGAATATATTGTTGCCAATGGTTATCGGGAAAAAAGTTAGGTCCGACTGCATCAAGAACCATTTGCTGATATGGATTACTAACCTCTGCACCACCAACTGAATCATTAATTATTCGATTCCAATTCGGCTCGTTAGTAGCAATGTGTGTCTCCCCATGGCAATTCCAAACCAAATAATCCCGAACAAAACCCCTGCGAAGGAGGTGGCTCATAACAGTTTTCACGTCATGGAACCTTCGATTAACGCAATTTTTGCATGGACACCTAATAAGATCGCCACTCATTTCTTCCGGATGAGAAGTGGCAAAATTAATAAACTTCTCAACACCATAGACGAACGATGCATTAGTCCTTCCACTTGAATCTCGTCGATTATACATCCAACTGCGATCTAAGGGTTCCATTAAACCTAAATATTCGAATTGGAACACAACAAGAAACAAAACAAATGTTGAGTATTCCCCTTTATTCAAAATAACATAGCATAGAATTAGTCGCTTTTATCACTAGGTTCCAATCATATAAGATTTTAAAATTAAATACCAAAATAAAAATATGAGGAAGAAATTAATGTGATTCAATAACAAAATCGACTAACCTAATGACTGCACCTCAAAAATACTTTAACATAATATAAAAACAATCCTTTGAATACGAAGTAATTTGTTGATTGCTTTGTACAACATAGCCATTTTTCTTTTATTTTTGTTTTCAAGGTACATCAATTACATTATAATAACCATTAGATTTGCACAATTTGTAATTTATCTTCACAAGACTTGAGGCAGCATTAACATCATAAGCAATTCTCTCCTTTCACAGCATGGGACTAATCTTACCCTAAACAAATTAGAAACAATAAAATAGGCAGGGAAAATACCCAGGTTTGCAAAACCAACTTACAATATTAAAAACAAATATTTTTATCCGAAGAAATTAAATCCAAGTCCATGCAAACAGAAACCAGGACCATTGATAGTTAGATTGGGGATTGCATCAAAGCAATACCCAAAGAAACAATAAATTCAAAGCCAATAACCATTCTAGCATTTATAGAAATCATGTATTAGTTAAAACGATTAAAAAAGAAATTGAGCCATAATGACTCTACTCTGAAGTGATTCAGATCAACACTAAATCACAACAATAATAAAATTAAGGCAAAAAGCATAATGTATTCACTAAACTATAGTGGTTTTTGACATTTCTACTGTTAACTTTTTTTTTCCATCAATTTGAATCCTTAAAACATTTTTTTATATGTTGGGGGTTTGTGAACTTCACTGTTTCTTTCAATTTTTGCCAAATTTAGCAATCACTTTGGTTAGTGGTAAATTGGAAAGAATGTAGATGGAGTCATAGTTGTTAATGGGAAAAAAAAGTTTGTTATCTAATTGTTGAAATCACAAGGATTGTTGAAAAACATTAAAATCTTTGTTCATCAGAGCTCTTCAATGGAATAGTGAAAACATATTCTCTTTGAGCCATCTGACCACTTTGGTTGAAGCTTGTTCCATAATGACATGGATACAAGTAGCAAAGTTTTGGAATGTCTCATTATACCACTTTGACATTCTTCATGGGGTAAAAACTTATGCCTCCAAATTTTGTGTTTAATAATAAAATTTTCAAGGTACTAATAGTTATAAATAATGTTTACATTATCATAATAATCATATTTTGAAAAAACAATTCATATAATAAGTTATAAATTACAATTTAAATGATTGTAAAACTAATAATTTCATTTTCAGTAGTTTAGTCTTGCCATTGACTTCATATTTCTTTTATTATTTGGTCCATTTTGATGCTTTGCAGATCTATAAAGCTCAAAGGAATGTGATTTTATGTCTTTCTGCCTGCTTACTCTACTGGTAGGTAGCCACAAATTTACTATGTATAACTTTGAAGTATGAACATAATTGATCTGGATTCTCTGTAATGTGTTATTTTGCTTGGCTACAGGTGTATCCATCGTATATGCAAATATAACAAGGAAATACAAAGATTGGAGGAGGTGGAAAAGAGGTTCAAGGATCAGTAATTCATTTCTAATTCTTCACCACCACAGCATTAGTGTGCAGGCAAGAAAATTACGCTTTACTTTCAACTGAAAACAAAAAATCTGTATTAGAACCAGAGACGTTTCTTGTTAAGATTTGTGAATGTCATGGTTTTGGCACCACATCCGTTGCGCTTTTGGCATGATTTTCTCATATTGCAATGCTGCTATTTATTTATGAAATAGGGGATGAATTTAGCTATTTAGAAACCCAGTTATTGCTATTATAGCTGTGTGTTCTTGTCCATTGATAAGTTTCTGATGACTTAATTATATCTATCCATATGTGATTTTTTGTTTCTTTTCTAATTTGTGTTCGACACATTAGGTATTTGCTATTTTAAGCACTATGGCAAATCTGTAATGAATGTCTATGCTTTGTTTGCAAAGAATTTGGTTTATGCAAAAATGAGATAGCGTGATGACTATATAACTCAGGCCATATCACTAGAATTTGGTTGAAGAGCTTGATCACTAAAATTTGGTGTAATGACCAGTATTCGAAGACCATAACTATTATAATTTAGTCTGATGACAAGTACTATGGATCTTGAATCCTATCCACTACATACAAGAGATCCAGCACAACAAAATGCCCCAAAACAATGATTAAAACACATACATTGACAATAAACACTTCAACATTCAGAATCAATTCTGAAAAACCTAACAAATTGCACATCGATTAAACTGGAACGACATACCTCTTTAGTTCGTTCAACTTCACCGGAGTTGGATCGGAGGGCAGACAGCGCTTGCTCGGTTCTCCTTCCTCTTCCTTTCGCCCAACCAAATCTCCCCCAAAACCTCAACATACAAAGAAGATTAACACATCAAAAATTCAGTCAATTAACCCGCTGTTTGTTTTAGAAGATCAGAAATGTAGATTTGCTTACCTCTCACACAGTAGCTCTAGCCGGAGTACCAGACGCCGATGACAACTCCAGCGACAATCGCGGTCAACACAGGTGGCGTGGGGGTTGGCCCAAAAAGGGGATCGACCTTCTCTTCGTTTTTTACCGGTGTTTGAGAGAGACGACAATTTGTGGGTTTAGGTTAAAATGATTCTGTAAGTAAATCGAAATTTAGCGACTAAATTGCGACTGCAAAATTTTATCGCTATTTAATACCACCGTCGTCTGCTTTTAGTCGCTAATTAGTGTTAATTAGTCGCTAAATGCTAAAAAAATTTGCGACTGTAATTTTAGTCGCTATTTCGTCGTAAATATTTAAATAGAATTTTAGCGACTATATTTTTGTCGCTAATATTTAGCGACTAAATATATAGTCGCTAATTTAGTCGCAAAAAAAGCGCGCCAGCCTCCCGCCAAAAATTAGCGACCAGTTACTTTCATCCGTCGCTATTTGCCACCAAATTTCGATATTGCGACTAAATTTAGTATTAGTTGCAATGCTGTCGCAAATTAGCGACTAAAAAAATTTAGTCGCTAATTTCTGTCGCTAAAAACCCTTTTTTTTGTAGTGTGAGGACTTTGGTCCCCTCATGTGTATTTAAAGAAAAAACATTTTGGACGTGGGGATTTTATTTAGGATGAAAATTAGGACATTGGTCCCATTTATTATGAAAAATCCAAGTTTAATTTAGTAGAAATATTTTTGTGATTTTTATTTGGGCGTGCATAAAAAACATTTTACTTAATGAATATATACAAGAAAATTAAAAATATAAACAAAATGAGAATTAAAATGTATAAAGAAGATACCGAACCCCGCATCTCCTCCTTCACGTGCATGGGTGCTCAAATTAGAATAAAATAACAATTTACAACCAAAAATAAAAAATGAAATTCATGTTAGAAATTAAACCAAAGAAATAATATGACATAAAAGATAATATGTGTAATGGAAATATAACATGCATAAAATATTATAACATGCATAAGAATAATTATGATGCAATTTAACATGCATAAGAATAAAAAAATATTAACCATGCTCAACATATCAAATAAATAATTATAATAATATTGATATGTACAAAAAATAATTTGACATGAAAACAATATAATAGAATTTAAAAGAGTTTACTTGTTATATGAACAATTAAAGATAAAACAAGAAGAAAATTATGAGAACTAAAGGATTTACATTTTTAAAAGTTAATTGGAAACAAAAGAAATTAAAATCAACAAGAGAATTAAGGAGTTAAGCCATGAATAATTACCCTCAAATTTAATCTTGAAGAATTGAAGGTAGAAGTGTTGAATTCCTTGTCTTTTCCTTGTGAAAAATCCTTGAAAAATAGCTTGGAAACTTGAAAAATAGCCCTTGGAACCAAGTGTGTAAAATTGATTTTTTTCTCTCAAACCAAAAACCCAAAAATTCAGTTTTTTCTCTCTAAAATCATTCTAATTCGTCCTCCTCCTTTTCTGAATTTTTTCTACACTTTTAACACTCAAAAACTACCCAAAAATCACCCAAAACCGTTAAAAATCGAGTGGGGGTTGAAAATGGGCGAAATGGGGCAAAAGTGGGGCAAAAATCACCGAAATCGGCGTCACTCCGCGCGGAGTGCCTACGTCGTGCGCGGAGCGAGCGATGCCCAAGGCGTCGCTCGCGCGGAGCGCGCTCTCCGTAGCGTTCCGCGCACGTAAATTTGAGACGGCCCTGGCCGTCGGCTTTTCGTCGCTATCTTTTCCCACTTTTTTATTTCACATTTTTTTTTCTTTAAAAAATTTAAATTTTTGTATAAAATATCCTCAACCTAAAACACACTTTTTCTTCTCCACAATAATTTTAAAAATATTTTAAAAATATTTTTAAAATACACTTTTTACTCATCAAAAAGACAAGGAAAATCACTTTCGAGCTCCAATCTTTTTGCCTATAAGCCGGCGTAGCTAAATTTCATCATCGGGTAATCCTGATCAAGGCTACTCGGGACCCGGTGTCTACAGATACGTAGGAAGCTTGGAATGCCATTCCAAGTTTGAACCAAATTATAGAAACTTATGTGTGCATAAAAGATGATATTGGCTGAAACTCTAATAACACTTATGTGGTTATAAAAATTAATGACAGAGTCAAATGTATGTAATTAGTGTCTTTTCCTCGTGAATAATTGTGGAAGTAATGTTTTCGAAATGAATACAGACATTATAAGAACAAGTATGCATATATGTATAGTTGTATTAATGTAGCATAAGCATGAATCCATGTACAATTGTGATAATTAAGGATTTATATGATTGGAAAGCGTGTTTGATTGCATTGAGATAGTTGTGTTTGACCGTGATGGAATGTGATACTCAGCTCTGTCGTGAGCGCAACAGAGGCTATTTAACTCTTAGTCACGAGCACAACTAAGGTCGCGAGCGCGACCCCTCTTTACACTATGAATGTACATAGTTGAGATATTTTGCGTGGTTTCTCACTTATGATTTATATATGATGCAAGGTATAAATTATAATATGTTGTAATATGTAAGCTACAAATGGAATGAGTTTCTAAGTATATGTTAACACTAAGATATGATCGTAATATAAGAGTGTGTAACAAGTAATGTATGTTATAAGATAAGTATGCATGAAAGACTTTGACTACCCAAGGATATATATATATATATATATATATATATATGAAAAAATGATATAAATATCATAAATGGGAACAAATATTAGTATAGCCTGCTTCAGTCGATTGTGGATAGATAGGCATGCCTATAGAGTTCTGTTAGCTACAGCGCCAATGCGTTCTGGACCCTGAACAGGTCCTCGTTTGGGTCCTCGCAATCCTCAATGTGTTTGAATCTTGTTTAAGATCCCCCAATGTGAAAATGTTTTTAAATGAAAAGGAAAGAAATTGCTTTTGTTTGTACCTACAGGTACCAATGTGTTTACTCATTATCCACCCCCTTGACCAAGCGGGCAATAATTGAACAAAAGAATGTTAATGGAATAATAAGTTATGAACTGATAAGTGTATATGATGACTTGCAAGAAAGTATGTGATTAAGCTTTTGATATGAATGTGAACATATTGTTTATTGTGGCTGATATGCTGTCTGAACTAGTGCTTCATACACCTATGTGTTCTTGGATCCAATATGGATCCCTATGCGAAAATGTGATAGCACCACTGAGTGCCTATGAGTTTCAATTTGTCCCCCTTTGGAATACAAGCATGAGTGAATAACATGAGAGTAATGGATTAATTTGAAGTAAGTAATTAAATGAATATAATTATATGTCAGGCATGAGAAATATGAGTAGTGAGTCTCAAAGTATGTATTAATTAAATTGTCACTCTAGTTGACTAGGTTGATGAACTCAGTAATTATGATTTGTTTATGATTAATTTTATGCAATAATCAAATAAAATCATTAAGTGTGCTTAGATTAGGTATTCATATATATATACATGATTTTATATTGGATATTTTATTATTGTGTGTATTGTTTGACGGCTGCTGAGAGTAGTCGTCCACATTATGTGTTTTCCCCACTAAGCCCTTGCACTTAGCATGGGTGTTTGTCCGTGCAGGGTAAGGAGATAGAAGTATCGACTGGGCATTCCGTAGTAGTCTCAGCCAACTAGTCTATAATAGTTTGTTACATAAAGTATAAGATTGATTTTTGTAATGAGACTATCTATTGTGCCTATAACAAGTAATTGGTATGTAATAATCGATGATTATATCAAGTATTTTATGCAAGAGATATATGTATATTTCATCGAGTTTGCGATGTGTATTGAAATTAATTTGATTTAAAGAAATTTTATTATTTTGTTTTATGTTTGCTAAGTTAGTGTCTTCGTCTAGTACCACCCTCCACTCACTATAGCACTCTGCCTATGATTTCTTTCGGCAAGCTACGCGGGGGATTGGGTGTTACATGACATTAATCAATGTAGTGATCTCATATAGGGTCTATCCAGTACTTTGTTCTCTAACAAGTACCTACAAGTTTGATTTATATCACCATATATAATCATCTCATGTTTATCAATCAAACCCAAACTAGTTTAAATTTATTATTATTTCTTTAGTAATAAATGACTCTAGATATTTAGAATAACATTAAATAATTATTCATAAACCATAAAAATTATTATAATGTAACATGCAAATAATATATTAATGCTAAGATAACCATTTTATAAATGAAATATGGCAAATATAAAGGTCCAAATATTTGGCTCAGGCCATAAACACTAACAGTTCGATCATTTAGGTAACCATCGGCATGAAACCAAGAGCACTGGAAGGAAGCCAACATTACCAGGAGTCCAATGGTACCCATCACGTGCTTAATAGACACCAGAGATGGCCTATGTAATGACTAGAAATCTACCCTATTAGCATTTTGCTTAATTAGGGTAATTAGACAAGTTTGATTTGGGGTTTCTAATTTTAGATTTAAGTGTAATTGGAGAAGAGAACTTAATTAAATGAAATAAATAAGTTAACTGACTAAAATGTAATTGTGTAGGATTAATTAAGGGAAGGATTAATTAAGGTTAAGTGAGATTAGATTAACTTAATTAAGAGTTAGTGCTTTCCAAGTGTCTTGAGCGGGCTTTGCCAACTCATCTATTGTATGCAATATAAAGAGGTGGAAGAGGCAGATTTTATCCCATTCTTGATTCCTTTTGTCCAGCCATTTCTTCTTTCATTTCCGTTCTTCTTTTGTTCTTCATTCGGTTCTTCTCCATTTCTATTCTTCCTCTTCATCTTCAGTTTTATTCCCTTTAATTCATGTTGGTTAATTGGTTGAGTTGTGAGTTGTGTTATGTGTTCTTAGCAAATCAAGGTAAGTAATTGTACTAGAATCTTCTTCTCCTTTTTTTCTGTGTTGAGTTGGAATTGATTCCTTATTTCAATTCTGGAAACTGGATGTGTATTTTACAGAAAAGCTAAGGGTAAAGAGAAGCTTGGTGATCAAAGTGCTAAGTGAGCTCATTGGACAAAGGAATTAAGGTTTGGGAAACTATGTGTTGTGTGTGCTAAATTGATAATGAAAATAATCTGAAATGCATAATTGTGTTGTGTGTTAAATTGAATTAAAGATGTGTATTGTTGTGTTAGATTGGTGTTATGAAGTTTATTGACCTATAACCATGAAGCCCTAATTTTTGGAGACTTGAGAATTTGTTGTGTAACTTATTAATGAATGGGTACCTAATGTGAAATTGAAAGTACCAAAGTGTTCATGTATATGTCAAGGAAGTTTAATTTGAGTTTGGTGAATTGGTTATGAAAATTTGGTTGGTTTCAAACTTGATGAGCTTGATAGTGTAAAACTGGTTTTGAAGTGCATCTTGATCTACTTGGACTGTTTATGTCATAAAATGAGTTCTGCAACTCTAAAATGAATAAAGATAATTGGATTAGAATCACAATATATATGCCTATAATTGTTTTAGAAATAGTTCTCTTGTTTTGGGGACTTTAAGGTCTTCAAAATTGTCCATAAGTGTGGCTAAAATTCTATGAGGGCCTTTGGAGCAAGTTGTGTTCCTCTAGCCATAATGCCTTGATTTTAAGTCAAAATGTAATGAGGTTTGTGTCATTACAAAGTTAAAATATAGATGATTATTTGGTTAGAAGGCCATGTTGGCTGAAAATGGTGTTTTGGTTGGTTTTAGAAGTCATATATATTGAAGTAGGAAAAGGGCTTGTTATAGACACTAGGTCCTGAGTCAGTTCAGATCAGGATTACCCAATGATAAAATTAAATGCCTGTTTACAAGAAAAAAAAGTTGAAAAGTGATATTTCCTTGTCAAAATTGTTTTTTATTTTTTTTAAAAAAGTTTTCGAAAGCTTGCGGCCGTCGGCGTGCGAGTGGCAGGCATCGCGCAGCATCCACCCCTCTCTAGGGGCGGGCGCACCTTGCCCTCGCGATGAGGGGTGGGCTGGCCGCCCCTCGCCAGGGGCAGGCGCGCCTCACGTCCACACGCTAAAGGGTAGCCAGCCATCTGGGCAGGGCGCCCCTCGCCTGCCCCCTAAGTGCTATTGCTCGGCCAGAATGTGTTTTTTGGCATTTTTTTTTATTTTTAATCCTTTTTTTAGGGATTTTAAATGTTTTTTTCCATTTCAAAATTAAAATTTTGAATTAATTGAATTTATTATCTGGAAAAAATGGATTTTTTAAGGGAAAGAAATAGATTTTTTGGGGGAGATTTTTTAGAGAGAGAAAATAAGAATTTTTATTTTTTTTTTATCCGATTTTTGTGAATCTTGACAAGCAAATAATTCATGATCTTAGCTTTTCAGATTGATAATTCTGAGGGTAAAGAATTCTGGGCTCAATTGCATTATTCTATATTTTTTTTCTTATTTTTCCGCCATTGTTCTTTGTTCTAAAAGCTTGAAATTTTATGTGATTAATCCTTTGATTTTTTGTTTTTTGCTTAAAATTTAAGTTAATTTAGTTGCTTTTCATATCAATATGACATAAAATCACACAAAATTGCAAGTTTTACTTGGAATTTGGAAGAAAATCAGAAGAAACTGTAACACCCCGAATATGCCCTAGTTGGATTAGGGTAAGTTTAGGGTAACGGAAACCGAATGCGGTTGAACTGGGGACGGAAGTGTTATAAAGGACGCAACCGCCATTAATTATAAAGTTTCGGCAAGTGTAGATAAATTGGACAGTTATATCATCGTGCCCTAAATGACGCGAAAAGAATTTTTTTTTTTGGTAACTAAAAATGTGTAATTGGATGATGAAAGTGATTAATCGTAATAGAGAATGTGACTAGTTTTATTTGTGTAAGGTAGGGGTATTTCGGTCATTTTGTAATTAAGGATTAAATTGATTGAATTAATTAATTAAGTGGGCTAATGTATGAAATGGAAAGATGTTGTGTTAATTGCAGAAAGAAGGTAAGTTAAGGGGTTAAATTATAAAGTTTGGCATAAATATCTTGAAAGGACCAATCAACTTGTGACATGTGGCATTTGAGATAGGAATGGAATTAATGGCTTTAATTAAATCATTTTGACTTCAATTAGGCCATTTTTTTGGCTGTGGAAATGAGGGAATTAGATTGAGGGAGGACTCTTCTCCTCCTCCTTCCCTTAGTTCAAGCCCAAAGTGGATTTACTCAAGTTCAAGTAATTGGATGCAAGTTTTTGGTTGAGAAAGGTAAGTGGTTGATTCTTTTCTCCTCCCTTTCTTCTTTTCTTTAAACACGAGTAGAAGTGTGTATGATTCTAAATGTAATTCTGAATTTTTGTTGGTTGTGTTGAGGAAAACAAGAGAAGCTAAAGAAGGAGGAAGAAATCAAAGGTGTGCAGTCATTTGAGCAATTAGGGAGCAAAGGAAGAGAGGTTTGGAAACTAGTTTGATTTGGTGTGTTTTGATGATAAATAATATGATTGAGATATATTTTAATGATATGTGTTGAATCTATGATGATGGTAGTGAGTGTTGCTTTAGTTTGTTAAAATTGTGCATGTGAGTAGGATTTGATGAGAACTGTGTTAGAAAATGCTTGACCCTTCTTCGATTATTAGTCTCTATCCGGAGTTTTAGAACACCAAATGGAACGATACTAGTACCTTTTGAAAGCTAAGACATATACCTACAAATGTCTTAGAAATAAGCTTGGGCTAATTTTAGCTCTAAGTGTCCCAAAAGTGGTCATGAAATAGAGGTATCTTCTCTGGCCGGGTCCAGGGGAGCAGTATAGATTGTTTTGATCATATCGGATTAGTTAGGTGTCCAAATGACATGATACTGTTTCCATATTAAATATCACATCCTAAGTATCATTTGTTAAGAAGGATGTTTGGCCTAAAAATGAGGTTTAGAGGTCGGTTTAGGCTATTGACGTTTGAAGTGGAAAGCAGTCCTGACTTTGTGATTCTGTTTTGCTATTTTGGTATGTCACGGTGGCAACCAAATTGGTTACCACCGTAACCAATGCCTAAAGAAGGCAGAATGCTTAATTTTGGACCTCACGGTCACAACCAAGTGGTTGCCACCGTGACCCTCCCCTGTTTTGTATATTTTGGGTGTTTTTCCTCCCGAAACGCACCCGAACTTCATCGGAACTTTTTGGAACTTATCCGAGAGTTTTGTAAAGCATAATCAATTGGTTACAACTTAGGAATACAAGTGACTAGGGTTTTGAATAAGAATTTGGACTAAGATATTTAAAGGTTTAATGAGTCGAACACTTTCGGATTCGTCTAACATTGATATAATTATAGTATCTTAGGAGATTTGAAGCGAAGTTCTACCACCTTTATTTTGAACTTGTAGAACTACGGGGTTCTAATTCTCAATTCTTTGGGATACGTAGGAAGCTTGGGCTATTCTTCCAAGTTCGAACCAAAACACCAGGGCTTATTTAGACATAAAGTATAGTGTTTCAATTAAATTCTGTTAGACGCCATGATACTTATTAAAAATAAATGTGATATGTATTTGTCGTTTTATAAAAATATATAAAGTTATTAATGACTCAAGTCTTGAGTAAGATAATGTATAGTTTAAAATTTGCATGTGATATTAAGATGGAATAAAATGAATGTTTAGGTGTGTCTTAACTTAAGTTGAACGAATATTTCGTATATCAAATACCAAACGGTTTTATATGAATGACTGAGTAATAATTAATCCTTAATAAATTGAATAGTACAAGTTCCCTGTGTTGGAATTCTTGAGGTTAACACATGTGCTTAAAGAAGTAATGTTTATAAAATTGATTATGGACATTATAAGAATAAATATGTTTTTTTTTATGTAAAGTTCATTTAATTAAGAATAACTAGAGTGAGATGCTTGGTTCTCTGTCACGAGCGTGACAGAGGCCATTTAATTTTCTGTCGCGATCGCGACTAAGGTCGCGAGCGCGACTCCTTCTTATGTCATAAACGTATATCGTTGGAGCTTTTAAACATGAGTCTTGACTTGTAATTAACATATGACATATTGTTTCAATTAGGATATAATATACCATGTGAGCTATAGTTGAGATAAATGGTTAAGCCGTTAATGAATTAAATTATGATTGTAATTAAAGCTTATGGTTGGTTATATTTTTTTTATGAGCCATTGCTTTAGCTTATGTATGAATTATGCGTAAGATTGTTATATGACTATAATAAGTGTATGTATTTATGAAAAGTATGAAAATATAATACGTACATCATTAAAAGAAACAAGTATGTATTAACCTGCATTAGTCGAGTCATGGATAGTTAGGCATGTCTAATAGAGTTATGTGTTGCTGCAGCTATGTGTACGATTCTGGACCCTGATCAGGTCCCCCGATTGGATCCTTGTGATCCTTCTGTTGAATCTTTCTTAAGATTCTATGTGAATACGTTATTGAACAAAAATGAAAAGAATGTTTTGATTCCTTCAGGTATATATGTGTTATGTGATGATACCGATACCCTCGGGTATCTATGTGTACTCGTTATCCACCCCTTTTGACTCAGCAGGCAATAAATGAACAAGAGTATGTGATTCAAATAATAAGATGTGAATTGATCAATATATATGATGACTTGTATGCAAGTATGGGATTAAGCAGTTCACAAGAATGTGACCTATGTGTGTGAAGTGGGTTAGTGCTTTAAGCACTCATGGGTTTATGGGTTCCGTATGAATCTTTGTTTATGAATAGGATAATACTTTTGTATAAATTGGTATATGTGATCTAATACTCCATTGATTAGAAAGTTATATGGTAAGACCTGTGTAAGTAAATTGTATGAAATGAATTTTAGGAACCGTAATGAATGTAAATAAGTGAACAAAATGACATGTATATGATGCGAAAAGGTGTATTATTACATAAGTGATTTGTTAACATTGATACACGAAGTGAGTAGTTATTTTGATAACCTACTAGAAAATATCTAACTTGTTATGATAGATACGATTATACTTTCTGTATTATGTTTTTCTTTGAACTTATCTGACGGCTCTTCTTAGTGGTCATCTATATTTATATGTTTCCCACTAAGCTTTATGCTTAGCACGGATTTTCTTTTAATCCGTGTAGGTACCATTGATCGGATCATTCGAGAGTCCTTCCGCAGCAGTCCAGGCCAGTGCAAGACTATGAAAGGATTTTGGGATAGGATTTGTATAGTCTTCGAAATGTATGCAAGATTGGTAGTTATAAATAATAAGTTTGTATAAGTGAATTTAGTTTTGTAAATGATCTATCTGTAGTAAATTCTGGAAAAGTTATACTTTATGGTGTGATTGTGTAATGAATTTAAAGTTAACCAGAATGTGTTATCGAAAACGAAAGAAATTTTATAATTCATATTTTAGCTTAAAGGTTTATAAGTTTTACTTGGTTGTTCGGTATTGCCCTTGACCGTCATCGTGAACCACCGGTTCACGGTATGGTTTACTACGTACGGGTAAGGGGTGTTACATTTAGTGGTATCAGAGCATAGGTTTAGTCGGTTCTGGACGACTAGAGTTTAGAGTTTAGTTTGTATAGTTTTTGCATTGGCCAATGTGGAGGTCTTAATTTTGCAAAAGTGTTGCGGTAGAATGAGTAGATGTAGATGATATCCGCAATGAGGCAGTTAAATGTGATACATGATAATTTATGATCAGTCTGTTATGAATTCGTTTCCTGTTATTAAGGTATTGGACGTAGCTGTAGAGATTCTAGTTAGAGATTGTGTACAGTACAATATAAGTTATGTATAAGTTTTCCTTGAGGGGAAATGTGGAATAAAAGATTAAATAGTACTGGATTTTCTATAATTGGGAGTATTTTGAGGATTGTGACACTCTGTACACCTGTCAGCTACTTTACTGATGAGAGCAATTATTTGAATGTGATCATGGGGTATTGGGCAACTTGCCTTACCATTATCTGAACTGCATTAATACATTGCATCATTCTGCATACATAAATCATTCAGCATCCACTACATTTACTTCTGAACATCCGACATATGCATTTGCCTCAAGTGACAGGAAGCTGACAGAATGTACATAGAGTGCAACAAAGTTGAGCGAGTGTAATAAGGAATTAGTTCTTCTTCTGAAAAAAAAAGAGAGAAAGTGAAGGATCACCGAATGTATATAAGTATGAGTAAGAGATTTGTGCTTATAGAATTGGTGGGCTTGACCCTTCTTTGTTAAGGAATTAAGGTATAAATTGGGACAAGATTTCTACATATTTGGAAAGGAATGGAATTATATCTGGTTAGATTGACTTATTGGCTATAGATATGAACTTGCTTATAAGAGTGAATAAAACTGTGAACTTTTATGTAAGATAGTCAAATAGTAAATACTGTAAAATCAATGCGATGTTTCAGAAGTGATGGCCAATCGTAATTAGTGATCCTAGTAATCTAGAGGGAATTGTCATAGTTATTTTGATTAAGAGAGGAGTTTAGTGAATGTGTGACTAATTCTGTATTTAAAGGATGAGACGTTTCATGAGGAAGGAGCTAAGTGAAAAGATTGATATGATAATCATAGAATGAAGGTAATATAAAGATATTTAATGAAATGAATGTTGGGAGTATGCATATGTTATGATTGTATTGGAATTTGAGTAAGGAATAATTCGATGAAGGAGGTTATATGTATATATGATTTGATAGGGTGGATTGAGAATGACATTTGAGACCTGATAGTAATAAAATGTAAGTGATTTGTAACTCAAACCTTGAAGATGCTTATTTTGTAAGACGGATTTTCGGATATATGTAATGATACTTGTAAGAATGACTTGGAGTGTGGGATGATTATGTAATATGGTATATCGTGACAATGGCAGTTGATACTGATTTAGTGAGACGACTTGCTATTTGGACAGCAATGTCGATGATTTCTCAAGCAGATGATTATTGTATCGAGATAATAACCATTAGGAACAAGGAACAATCAGAAGTTTAAGTAAACATTGAAGAGCTTTATAAATTATATTGTATGACAGGAAGTAATAAGATAGATTATGTGAGAAACAAAGTGTAATTATTATAGGATAGTATAATGATAGAGTGTGTGCATGTTAGTGATAAAGATTTTGGATATGCAGAAATCGGATATAAGTGATTTTCGAGGACGAAATTCTTTTAAGGAGGGTAGTTTTGTAACACCCCGAATATGCCCTAGTCGGATTAGGGTAAGTTTAGGGTAACAGAAACCGAATGCGGTTGAACTAGGGACGGAAGTGTTATAAAGGACGCAACCGCCATTAATTATAAAGTTTCGACGAGTGTCGATAAATTGGACAGTTATATCGTCATGCCCTAAATGACGCGAAAAGAATTTTTTTTTTGGTAACTAAAAATGTGTAATTGGATGATGGAAGTGATTAATCGTAGTAGAGAATGTGACTAGTTTTATTTGTGTAAGGTAGGGGTATTTCGGTCATTTTGTAATTAAGGATTAAATTGATTGAATTAATTAATTAAGTGGGCTAATGTATGAAATGGAAAGATATTGTGTTAATTGAAGAAAGAAGGTAAGTTAAGGGGTTAAATTATAAAGTTTGGCATAAATATCTTAAAATGACCAATCAACTTGTGACATGTGGCATTTGAGATAGGAATGGAATTAATGGCTTTAATTAAATCATTTTGACTTCAATTAGGCCATTTTTTTGGCCGTGGAAATGAGGGAATTAGATTGAGGGAGGACTCTTCTCCTCCTTCCTCACGCCATTTTTCCCTTAGTTCAAGCCCAAAGTGGATTTACTCAAGTTCAAGTAATTGGATGCAAGTTTTTGGTTGAGAAAGGTAAGTGGTTGATTCTTTTCCCCTCCCTTTCTTCTTTTCTTTAAATGCGAGTAGAAGTGTGTATGATTCTAAGTGTAATTCTGAATTTTTGTTGGTAGTGTTGAGGAAAACAAGAGAAGCTAAAGAAGGAGGAAGAAATCAAAGGTGTGCATTCATTTGAGCAATTAGGAAGCAAAGGAAGAGAGGTTTGGAAACTAGTTTGATTTGGTGTGTTTTGATGATAAATAATATGATTGAGATATATTTTAATGATATGTGTTGAATCTATGATGATGGTAGTGAGTGTTGCTTTAGTTTGTTAAAATTGTGCATGTGAGTAGGATTTGATGAGAACTGTGTTAGAAAATGCTTGACCCTTCTTCGATTATTAGACTCTAACCGGAGTTTTAGAACTCCAAATGGAACTAAAATAGTACTTTTGAACGCTAAGACATATTCCTATAAATGTCTTAGAAATAAGCTTGGGCTAATTTTAGCTCTAAGTGTCCCAAAAGTGGTCATGAAATAGAGGTATCTTCTCTGGCCGGGTCCAGGGGAGCAGTATAGATTGTTTTGATCATATCGGATTAGTTAGGTGTCCAAATGACATGATACTTGTTCCATATTAAATATAACATCCTAAGTATCATTTGTTAAGAGGATGTTTGGCCTAAAAATGAGGTTTAGAGGTCGGTTTAGGCTATTGAATTTTGAAGTGGAAAGCAGTCCTAACTTTGTGATTCTGTTTTGCTATTTTGGTATGTCACGGTGGCAACCAAATTGGTTACCACCGTGACCAATGCCTAAAGAAGGTAGAATGCTTAATTTTGGACCTCACGGTCACAACCAAGTGGTTGCCACCGTGACCCTCCCCTGTGGAACTTATTTTGGGTGTTTTTCCTCCCGAAACGCACCCGAACTTCATCAGAACTTTTTGGAACTTATCTGAGAGTTTTGTAAAGCATAATCAATTGGTTACAACTTAGGAATACAAGTGACTAGGGTTTTGAATAAGAATTTGGACTAAGATATTTAAAGGTTTAATGAGTCGAACACTTTCGGATTCGTCTAACATTGATATAATTATAGTATCTTAGGAGATTTGAAGCGAAGTTCTACCACCTTTATTTTGAACTTGTAGAACTACGGGGTTCTGATTCTCAATTCTTTGGGATATTTAGGAAGCTTGGGGTATTCTTCCAAGTCCGAAGCAAAACACCAGGGCTTATTTAGACATAAAGTATAGTGTTTCAATTGAATTCTATTAGACGCCATGATACTTATTAAAAATAAATGTGATATGTATTTGTCGTTTTATAAAAATATATAAAGTTATTAATGACTCAAGTCTTGAGTAAGATAATGTATAGTTTAAAATTTGCATGTGATATTAAGATGGAATAAAATGAATGTTTAGGTGTGTCTTAACTTAAGTTGAACGAATATTTCGTATATCAAATACCAAACGGTTTTATATGAATGACTGAGTAATAATTAATCCTTAATAAATTGAATAGTACAAGTTCCCTGTGTTGGAATTCTTGAGGTTAACGCATGTGCTTAAAGAAGTAATGTTTATAAAATTGATTATGGACATTATAAGAATAAATATGTTTTTTTTTATGTAAAGTTCATTTAATTAAGAATAACTAGAGTGGGATGCTTGGTTCTCTGTCACGAGCGCGACAGAGGCCATTTAATTTTCTGTCGCGATCGCGACTAAGGTCGCGAGCGCGACTCCTTCTTATGTCATAAACGTATATCGTTGGAGCTTCTAAATATGAGTCTTGACTTGTAATTAACATATGACATATTGTTTCAATTATGATATAATATACCATGTGAGCTATAGTTGAGATAAATGGTTAAGTCGTTAATGAATTAAATTATGATTGTAATTAAAGCTTATGGTTGGTTATATTTTTTTTTATGAGCCATTGCTTTAGCTTATGTATGAATTATGCGTAAGATTGTTATATGACTATAATAAGTGTATGTATTTATGAAAAGTATGAAAATATAATACGTACATCATTAAAAGAAACAAGTATGTATTAGCCTGCATTAGTCGAGTCGTGGATAGTTAGGCATGCCTAATAGAGTTATGTGTTCCTGCAGCTATGTGTACGATTCTGGACCCTGATCAAGTCCCCCGATTGGATCCTTGCGATCCTTCTGTTGAATCTTTCTTAAGATTCTATGTGAATACGTTATTGAGCAAAAATGAAAAGAATGTTTTGATGCCTTCAGGTATCTATGTGTTATGTGATGATACCGATACCCTCGGGTTTCTATGTGTACTCGTTATCCACCCCTTTTGACTCAGCAGGCAATAAATGAACAAGAGTATGTGATTCAAATATTAAGATGTGAATTGATCAATATATATGATGACTTGTATGCAAGTATGGGATTAAGCAGTTCACAAGAATGTGACCTATGTGTGTGAAGTGGGTTAGTGCTTTAAGCACTCATGGGTTTATGGGTTCCGTATGAATCTTTGTTTATGAATAGGATAATACCTTTGTATAAATTGGTATATTTGATCTAATACTCCATTGATTAGAAAGTTATATGGTAAGACCTGTGTAAGTAAATTGTATGAAATGAATTTTGGGAACCGTAATGAATGTAAATAAGTGAACAAAATGACATGTATATGATGCGAAAAGGTGTATTATTACATAAGTGATTTGTTAACATTGATACACGAAGTGAGTAGTTATTTTGATGACCTACTAGAAAATATCTAACTTGTTATGATAGATACGATTATACTTTCTGTATTATGTTTTTCTTTGAACTTATCTGACGGCTCTTCTTAGTGGTCGTCTATATTTATATGTTTCCCACTAAGCTTTATGCTTAGCACAGATTTTCTTTTAATCCTTGTAGGTACCACTGATCGGATCGTTCGAGAGTCCTTCCGCAGCAGTCCAGGCCAGTGGAAGACTATGAAAGGATTTTAGGATAGGATTTGTATAGTCTTCGAAATGTATACAAGATTGGTAGTTATAAATAATAAGTTTGTATAAGTGAATTTAGTTTTGTAAATGATCTATCTGTAGTAAATTCTGGAAAAGTAATACTTTATGGTGTGATTGTGTAATGAATTTAAAGTTAACCATAATGTGTTATTGAAAACGAAAGAAATTTTATAATTCATATTTTAGCTTAAAGGTTTATAAGTTTTACTTGGTTGTTCGGTATTGCCCTTGACCGTCGTCGTGAACCACCGGTTCACGGTATGGTTTACTACGTACGGGTAAGGGGTGTTACAGAAATGCTCCTGCTTTGTTCCCACCAGCGAGGTACAGGAAGAAGGTGAGGGCGGGCTGCCTGCCCCTGTGGCTAGGCCGCCCCTCACCCCCTTTTGTTTTTTGTCTTTTATGCCATTTTGACCTCTTTTCATCCTTTTTTTTTGTGTTTTTCAACCCATATTTTGCGTGGAATGTTTTTGTGTGATTTCAATTTTATTTTATCATGTTTATCTAAAATTTCATTATTTTATATGATAATATTTATTTTTATCATGTTGTTGATTATTTTTTTTTAGATTTATTCACTAACATTAGTTTTATTTTGTTTTTTTTTATTGTGTATGCAATTCTTATTTTTTGTGTAAGCATTTTTAATGGCAAATGGGGATCCATGGAGACTCGAAGGCGCCTTTTTGGTTGGATTTGCTATATTTTATTATTTTTTATTTATTTATTTTATTATGTAATTTGTAATAAATTTAGTTTATTTTATGCACGTTACAAAGAAAATCACAAAAATTATTTTTATTAATAAATTGAGATTTTTCTAATAAAATAGGACCAATGTTCTAATTTTTAACAAATAAAGTATCACTTTTAAAAAGAAGAGTTATTTTTTCCTAAAAATGGGATCACTCATCTCGTTGTTCTTAAAAATACCGCTTCAATCTTTTTAATGTGCACGAAGGAACCAATGTTCCTATTTATAAATAATACCCCGCTTGTGACATGCGCCGGATCCCCGCGGCCGCCCGTACGACCGCCCGCTCTAGGGCGATCGGGGCATTTGAGGGTCCGCTGACAGCTTGCAACGAATTGCAAGTGCGTCTATTTTGGGCAACAAGGAGGTTTCATGGAGTCGCCACCCAATAGAACATTGAAAAAGTTTCTCTCGCCTTGGAGAGCCTAAGACTGCGCTTATTATCCATTTTGGGCCAACCAAGGGGGTCTTGGAGGGTAAACCTCTCGCATTAAGGAGCTTAGGATTAACGTCTAAGTCTCGTGACACAAGAGGTGTCTTGGAGATCCCATTAAAATGGGTCTCTCGCCTCTTTGAGCCCAAAGACCAGAGATGGGTTCGAGACTTCTCATTTATTCGTACCTTGATTGATTTTACAATTCGGTTTTGAGTCTATTAGTTCGCTCTCTCTCCACACGATGTAATTTAATTAAAGCGCATTCATCCATTTAAGAGCATAAAATAAAATAGCATTAAAGTATAAAATAAATTTACAATAATACTAAGGGCAGAATACAACCCTCGTTTGTAAATGTGCGATACATGCATAAAACGGACTATTCATTAATAATAAGGACATTGGTCCTCGCATGCATTCATTATGGAGAACGATTTTTATGTGATAGTTTTATTGGGCAAAAATAGGACATTGGTCCAGTTTTATTTAGCAAACATTTTATTTAATAGAAAATATTTGTGTGGTGGTTCTTTTTAGAGCGGTCAAAAATCATTTTATTATTACAGACCACAAATAAATAAAATGAAATAATAATTACATATTTTCTGAATAAATAAATAAACTACTTGTCTCGACTGTGCTCCTCGAACGAGTCGCATTTGCCACTCTCGGGGTTACGGTCATGATAGGACAACAATAGCAATTAGTAAGGGATTGATAAATAATTGAATAAATAAATAAAAGCATATAATTGAATAAAATAAAATAAATTAAAGAAGATAATCAAAATTAATAATTAACTAAATTAAATGAAATAATAAATGAATGAATGAATAAATAGTTAAATGAATAATTAAATGAATTAAATAAATAACTAAATAAATTGATAATTAATTTGGTGTGGTAAAAATGAGATTAATGCATGTAAATGACAATTATGGTGATGAAGACCAATGAAAATAATATAAGACAAATAATAATATTAATAATAAATAAGCAATAAATAAATACAATAATAATAATAATAATAATAGAAAAATAAATAATAATAATAATAATAAATATATAGTAATAAATATACAATAATAAATAAATACATAATAAATATATAATAATAATAATAAAATAATATAAAACAGAATATTAATAAATAAACAAACAATAACAAAATAATAATAACAAAATAATATCAATAACCAATAAAACAATAATAGACAAATCCAATAATAGTAATAATAATAATAATAACAGAAAAATAAATAATAATAATAAAAATTCAGAAATTAAATAAATAAATATAATAATAATAATAATAATAATAATAATAATAATAATAATAATAAATCATAATAATATAATAAATATATAAATAATAATAAAATAAAAATAAAATAAATAAATAAAAAAGGAATAGGGCTTACCGTCGCCGGAGGCTCATCGGAGGGGAGGTGGTCGACACCATTGTCGCCGGAAGGTAGATCAGACTGCCGGGAGTCTGATGGCCGTGGTCACTCGTCGGAAGGTCGCCGGAGTAAGCCGAAAAGCGCGCCGCCTTGTCTTGGGTTCTTCTCTCTCACGCGCCGTCTGCCGGAGTCCGATGGAGGAACGGTGGGCGTCGCCTGAATCGTCCAGCTGTAGGGAGTGCGCCGGTGTGGCGCGTGTCGCCGTGTACGGCGGTGGTTGGCCGGCGGGAGCAGTACCCCTCCTCTCCTTTTTTCTTCTTTTTCTTCTTCTCTCCGACACCCTTGGGTCTGCTCCCATTGGCCCCTGTTCCACTCTTCTTTTTCTTCTTTCTTTTCTATTTTGCTTCTTTGGCTCTGTGTCTTCTTTGTGCTTAGCTTTGATCTTGCTCTCTCTTTTCTCTCTTTTTTTCTTTCTCTTTTCTTTTTCTTTTTCTTTGTTCTTCGGCTCTGTGTCTTCTTGCTCTCTCTTTTCTTTTCTATGGCTTTTCCTGTGTTTTTCTTACCCTCTCTTCTTGCTCTCTCTTTCTTTTCTTTTCCTTTCCTTTCTTTTTCTTCTTCTTTCTTGATCTGCCGAGAGAGAGAGCCCCCTTGAAGCTTCCTCTTCCTTTTCTTTTTATACCCTCAAATTAGGGTTGATTAGGTGCACAATGGTAATTTCCTCCATTTTAATTTCTCCTTTTCTCTTTTCTTAATTAATCTCACTTAATTCGAATTAATACACACATACTAATTTAATCAAACATTATACGTCAATTACACATTGATATAATTAATCTACATAATATATAATTTATCTAATTAATTAAACATTCTACATTTTAACTAATTAATCTTTAATTTTACATGCATTTTAATTAATACAATAATATTAACTAATTAACTAACTAACAATATTAACTAATTAATTACCTAATTTTACACGCACACATATTTATATATTTATTATATATAAATATTTTTTTTAGAGGGAATTATCAAGGATCCAAAATTATCATTGCCATTTTATGCCGGACTCGGGACCCGGTTTCTACACCGCTTTATGCATGAGTTGTGGGATTGTATTTTTGTCCCAGATTTTAATTCTTTTCTTTTCGGGGGATTGTATTTTTTGTCTCAATTTTATCTCTTATTTTTTCTGTAATTTACTTTATTTTTTTATGCTTGATAGGCACGTTAATTTTAATGCACCTCGTGTGAGAGAGGGATGGAAATTTAATATCAAAAACTCATTTATAATTAACCAAGGCATTAATAAGAATAAAGTTCCGAATATTTCTCTTGTTTACACCCCGAGGTTAGACGAACTTTTCCAATTTCTTGTAAATTGGTTGGCAACTCCAAAATAGCTTAAAGGTGCCTATAGGTTTCATGGGATTAGATGAACTTCCCTAATGTTCAATTGGGAAAAGATTCCAAAATATCTCATGTTACCCAAGATCAAAAGACGCGAACGCTCTCGGGCCCTAAAAGTGGGACTTCAGAGAAACCATTAGATTCGGCGCGCGTCATAGTGGCGACTCCATTAGGGATTTTGAAACTTTGCTTTGAAAGTGTCTTGGTTAAAAATATAATTGAGCTTTTTATAAATTAAAATTCTATCTCTTTTCGAAAAAATTGCATTGCATACATGCTATAACCTTAGATCTATGCTAGATGGTCCCTTATTACCTGGGTGTAATCCCGAAGCACGACCCTACATTCACTCAATGTCGAGAAGTGTTAAGGATAATCACCAGCTCAAGCCTAGTACCTTTTGGTATATTAAATGGAGACCCGATTGGTCGTTATGCTCGTGATGAACTAGACCCAGGGACCATGCTTAGGTAGCCCTAAAGTATAATCACCTTAGATTAAAGCTCATATAATGGCAATAGATACTTCTACTAGGTGACATATACGTTAATAATGTGCTTGCTATGTGGGCCATTATATATTGAGTAAAATGAACTAAATTAAATGGACATTCATCAAAGGCTTTCATGCCTCAATGGGCCCATCTTAATTTGATTGAAGCGTTCAAATATATAATGACCAAAGCCCATACGTATGCTCTTTAGATATAAGATGTTATGCTGTCGGTTTTTCACCGAGCACCATCATGCCCATTGGGTTCCCCATTAACCCATGGATCAAGCCCACTTAGGAAAGAGACCGCACGACCTCGTGTGTGAGAGTTATAAGGTGGGAAGGATCTAATCTGCTTACATGTGGTTGTGGATGTTGCATTGCATATTCTTGCATTACGTGTCATTCATGCACATAAAAATATAAAATAAAAATAAAAAATAAAAAATAAAAAAATTAATATCCTTTGTGTGTGTGTCTATCCTGTTCTGTGCATATTATTTTTCACATGTACATATCATCCTATTTATAAATATTTCCATGCATAACATGCATTATTGTAATCTCTTGATCTTTCAGTCATCGAGGACCATTTGTTGCATGGCATGATCATACATAGTATAACATTCATAATCATACATAGCATGACAATCATACATCATTCTAACTTCTTAATTTTTTGGGCCATCATAAACCATTTGCTTAGTTGGTTTAGGGGTTCCGACGGCTGCCTTGTCAGAGGGTTTTGACTGAGCAACCAGACTCAAAATCAAGTGCATTCAGAATAATTTTCAGAAATGGCCAATTTACTAAGAGAATCTGATGAGACTCGTGCCCTAATTGTACAAGAGATAGATAAAAGGCTCAAGGAGCTAGAAAAAAGGTTGTCAGCTATGATTAAGGAAAGGTTGCATGTCATGGCACTTGTTCTTCATGCTCAGCTTGTAGTACCTGCTGTTAACCGAGTTGAACCAGCCACAATCGGGGGAACTTTTATAGCAATGTCTATGACACCTCCACATGATACTAGGCCTAGAAGCAAAGTGCCACTTGAGTCACCAGTCAAGCAAAAAGGAAATAGGAGGCCTGCTCTAGAGTATAACATTATGCCTGAAGAGGGTGGAGACTCAGCGATGATGCATACTCTGAAAAATGGGAGCTTAGGTAGCAACGATAAAAGTAAGGGCAATGTTAGGGTTGCAGAGGTCCTAGCCACAAGGACAACTCAACGTCACCATATTATCTTAGGTAAACCGCTTTCTTGGCACCTCACCCGTCTCGTCAAGGAAGAGGAGTTACAACCATTGCTAACTGGGCCTACCCTAAGCCAAGGGCAACCTAGACATAGAATAGATTGGTATTGTGCGTATCACCAGCATACAAGGCATAGAACAGACTATTGTCGTCCTTTAAGAGATCGCATTCAAGAGTTGATGCCAGACCAAGAGAAAGAAAAGATAGCAGAAGTGCTAACCACGAAAGTGAATCAAAGGCACTATTCTAATGTGGACAGATCCTTGAAAAGCTGATGAAGGAGGGGATGATACAACCATTACTGGCTAAGCCTGCTAGAAACCAGGGGCAACCCAATCACTAGGCGGATCGGTATTGTGCCTTCCACCAGCACACCAGGCATTTGACAGATCAATGTCGAACTTTGAGGAATCGAGTTCAAGATCTCATTGATGGTAGGTAGATCTCTGACTCAGAAAAGCAAAAGAGAAAGAGTAGGATAGATTGAGTGCCTAAGTGGGGAAGGAAGTTTTGAAGTCATGCATACAGAGTAGAGAAGTGTCGGCTGCAACACCTCCAACGCTGGGAATAAAAGAGGTGGCCTTAGCAGATGGGCTTAGAGATTTCTTTTGATGTGTTTGTTTTTAACTATGTTATGCACTTGTTTCTCTAGTCATTTTAATAGTATGAGTTTTTCTTATGTATGCATTGTTATATCTTATTATATCATGCATGGTAATACTCATGATCAAGGCATTAGTTTAATAAAATTTTTATAATTCAATCTCAAGGAAAAACATCTTGGCTGCATCCAACCTAACTTTTGAAGAGAGAAAAATTCTGAGAGATAATAAAAATAGATAAAAAAAAAAAGAAAACAGACTTTTGCCTGGACCTGGAATGACATGCCGAAAATTGACAATGGCATTGCTAGGACAATGCTGCTTTAATTTGCCTACATGACGACGAACAAAATTTCAAAAGCCATTCCTTGCCTCCTTAACATCTAGGACGCATATAATGTAGCCAAATGAAGCCAAGCTCTAATTAATAAGGGGTTACCTCAGAAGCTGGACTATCAAATTCAAAACAAACAAAGTTTTGGGCCTTCACAAAAAGACAAAAAAGAAAAGAAAAAAAAAAAAGAAAAGAGGGAAAGAAAAAAAGAAAAGAAAAGAAAAGAAAAAAGAAAAGAAAAGAAAAGAGAAGAAAAAAACACAGTTTTGGCCTAAACCATCTGAGGCCAACCTGCAGCCCAATCTCAACCATTGAAAGCTACCTTAGAAATTGAATGGCTAAAATCAAATAAAATCAAAATGCAAACTTTCACAGTCAAGTTCCAAAAGGAGAGCTCATTGACTCAGCTAGTTTACACAAAGGTCAAGATTAAGCCTTTTGTGCTGTAAAGTCATTGTCGGATGAGGCAACTATTCCGGCTAAAACAATGATGAAGGATTCAAGAAATCAAGCAATGCCGACAGAATGACATTTTTTCAAAGGGTTTTTTTTTGGGGGAGATTTTTTAGATAGAGAAAACAAAAGTTTTTCTTATTTTTTTTATCCAATTTTTGTGAATCTTGACAAAGAAACAATTAACGATCTTGGCTTTTCAGATTGATAATTCTGAGGGTAAAGAATTCTAGGCTCAATTGCATTATTTTATATTTTTTTTCTTATTTTTTCACCATTGTTCTTTGTTCCAAAGCTTGAAATTTTATGTGATTAATCATTTGGTTTGTTATTTTTCTCTTATGATTTAAGTTAATTTAGTCGCGTTCCATATCAATATGACATAACATCACACAAAACTGCAGGTTTTGCTTGGAATTTGGAAGAAAATCGGAAGAAACGCTTCTATTTTGTTCCCACCCTCGAGGTGCGAGAAGAAGGTGAGGGGTGGGCTGCCTGCCCCTCATGGCTAGGCCACCCCTCACCCCCTTTTTTTTTTGTCTTTTATGCCATTTTAACCTCTTTTCATCCTTTTTTTGGTGTTTTTCAATCCATATTTTACGTGGAATGTTTTTGTGTGATTTCAATTTTATTTTATCATGTTTATTTAAAATTTCATTATTTTATATGATAATATTTATCTTTATTATCTTGTTGATTATTTTTTTTAGATTTATTCACCAACATTAGTTTTTTTTTATTTTTTATTGTGTATGCAATTTTTATTTTTTGTGTGAGCATTTTTAATGACAAATGGGGATCCATGGAGACTCAAAGGCACCGTTTTAGTTGGATTTGCTACTTTTTATTATTTTTCAATATTTTACTTTTATTTATTTTATTATGTAATTTGTAATAAATTTAGTTTATTTTATGCACATTACAAAGAAAATAAAAAATATATTTTTATTAATAAATTGAAATTTTTTCTAATAAAATGGGACCAATGTCCTAATTTTTAACCAATAAAGTATCACTTTTATAAAGAACAGTTATTTTTTCCTCAAAATGGGACCACTTGTCCCATTTTTCTTAAAAATAACCCTTCAATCTTTTTAATGTGTATGAAGGAACTAATGTTCCTATTTATAAATAATACCCCGCTTTATGCATGAGCTTTACTTAAGTTATTTTAATTTTATTTTGGGGGATTGTATTTTTGTCCCAGATTTTAATTTTTTTCATTTCGAGGGATTGTATTTTTTATCCCATTTTTATTCTGTAATTTTCTTTATTTTTTATGCTTGATATGCGCGTTTATTTTAATGCACCTCGTGTCAGAGAGGGATGAAAATTTAATATCAAAAACCCATCTATAATTAACCAAGGCATTAATAAGAGTAAAGTTCCAAATCTTTCTCTAGTTTGGACCCTGAGATTAGATGAAATTTCCTAATTTTTTATAAATTGGGTGGCGACTTCAAAATATCTCAAAGGTGTCTATAGGTTTCATGGGATTAGATGAACTTCTCCAATGTTCTATTGGGAAGGGATTCTAAAATATCTCATGTTACCTAAGATCAAAAGATGCAAACCCTATCGGAACCTAAAAGCGGGACTTCCGAGAAACTATCGGGTTCGGCGCGCGTCACACTTGTTTAAAAGTCATATATATTGAAGTAGGAAAAGGGCTTGAAAGAGAAAGGTTAGATGCTTCTATTTTCCCTTTTCTGCCTTGTATTTTCTTATGTCATGGTCACAACCATTTGGTTGTCACCATGAGATGCTTCTATTTTCCATTTTGTTTTGTATTTTTCGTATGTCACGGTCACAACCATTTGGTTGTCATGGTGAGGTACTTCTATTTTCGGATCTGCCTTGAATTTTCTTATGTCACGGTCACAACCATTTGGTTGTCACTGTGAGGTGTTCCTATTTTTGGTTCTGCCTTATATATTCTTATATCACGATCACAACCATTTGGTTGTCACCGTGAGGTGCCTGAATTTTATGTAATTCATTATGAAACACCATCTATTATTGTATAAGTGTTTAAAATGGAATTCAATCAAGTTTAGCAAAATTTAATGGAGATTATAATGTGTTAACCCATGTGAACATGTATAATGTGAATAATGAAATGTGGGCTTGTTTGACAAGCCATATGTGTATGCAAGATATCTAATGAGATTATATTGCTTCATGTGAATATATGAATGTTATATAATGCAAATATATGAACGTTAATTGGAATTAATAATTTAGCATGCAAGTCGAGTAGTGGATAGATAGGCATGCCTATAGGGTCAAGTGTTATAGCCAAAGCATTTTTTATTCCCATTTGGAATCTCTAATGCATATAGAATTTTGTTTGGATTCACATGAGTGCATATATATATGTGAATATATCGGTGCCTACGGGTACTAATGCAAAAGTGTTGTATCTATGAATACTAATTTGATATAGGGTACTTAAGAGTACTAAAGCGATACCTGTTATCCGCATCTTTGAATTGCAGACAAGGTAAATAATGAATGATAAATTAATAATAAGTAATGTGAATACTATGCGTTATGAGAATGTGATATGATATCTGAATCTAAAAGTATGCAGGCAAGGTAAATAATGAATGGTAAATTAAGAATAAGTAATGAGAATATTATACGTTATGAGAATGTGATGTGATATTTGAATCTAAGGTATGTAGGCAAGGTAAATAATGAATGATAAATTAATAATAAGTAATGTGAATATTATGCGTTATGAGAATGTGATGTGATATATGAATCTAAGAGTATGCAGGCAAGGTAAATAACGAATGATGAATTAATAATAAGTAATGTGAATATTGTGCGTTATGAGAATGTGAATGTGATGCGTTATGAAATTGTCATGTGATACCGGAATATATGAACATGATTTATTGATGGTGTTATATGTATACCGAGGTATGTTCATTGATATGTTTATGAAGCATGTATACAATGAAGTATGTTTATGAAACATATATATGATGAAGCATGAATATAAGGCATGTATTTATTGTTATACAATGATTGTCATGAATAGATATTTTATGTTATTTCCCCACTAAGTATTATCGCTTAGCACGGGTGTTAATCCGTGTAGGTTCTGAAGTGAAGTGCAATTGAATGACTGTCCCGCATTTTCTCTAGTCAACACACTAGGTTCTGCTATTTTGTGTAGGTCTTTTGTAATATGTATAATGTAATTATCAATTTTAGCATGTAAAAAGAAGTGATGTAATAACTTAAGGTTATATGTAAACATAAGTTTAGACTTAATTATATATATATTGATCGTATGAGTTTTGTAAAGTATTTCACTGCATTTAAAAGAAATTTGTTAATTATGGATTTTGCCTATAACTCAATTGTATGTGTATGTTAAAACATGGGGTGGGAAAAGTGCATTGTTATCGCATAAACTACATTTTTGCATCACTTTGCATATATAAATCATCATATACTCATTTCATTCGCATCCCTTGACCATGTGTGAAAAACATTTGCGTATGTGTCTCATTTGGAGAAAAAGCCGACGGGGTGTACATCGAGTGTTTGGTGTTAAAAAGGGGCTCATTGAGGAAGAGTGAAGTGTTAGTTAATGAAAGTATAAAGTATGAATAATCAAAGCTAAGAAGATGTAGTTATTTTCGAAATTTATATAAGAAAGTGTGTATAAGATTCCGAATGAGGAATAAGTAATGTGAGTGAAGAAAGTAATAGGTGTATCCTGTAAATTTAATGTTAATGAATTGTGCAGTGAGAGAATATAAGTAGAATTGTTTAAATGTGAAGTATATACGTTTAGGTTTCTTAATAGTGATAAAGATAGCAAGTGTTTTGATGATTATGTTTAACCTGGAAGTAATTTAATGGAAGGATAATTATCTAGGGTTTGATTGAACCAGTTTTTCATAAGTTTGAGTATGATTATAGAAAGAAAATAGTTGTGCTTAGAAGTTCAGAACAGTCTAAGTTGATTGTGAAGGGTGTACATTCTAATCCTTTTAATAGATGTAATTTCTGTTATGCAAGCTTATTGGTGTTTAAGGAAAGGATGCAAAGCTTTCTTAGCTCTTGTATTAAATTCGAAGAGGGAACAAGATAGAATACAGGATATAACAGTAGTGAAAGAATTTCCTAATGTGTTTCCAGAAGAGTTGATTGGTACACCACCTGTAAGGGAAGTGGATCTGTTGATTGAGATTGTGTTGGGTACCGCACCTGTCTCTAAGACACCTTATCATTTGGCTCCTACTGAATTGAAAGAATTAAAGACTCAATTGCAAGAGTTACTAGATAAGGGTTTTATGCAACCGAGTGCATCACCCTGGTGAGCTCCAGTTCTATTTGTTAAGAAGAAGGATGGTACAATGAGAATGTGCATTGATTACCGACAGCTTAACAAGGTAATAGTGAAAAATAGATATCCTTTATTGAGGATTGAGGATTTGTTTGATCAGTTGAAAGGAGCTGGTGTGTTTTCAAAGATCGATTTACAATCAGGATATTATCAACTATAAGTGAAGAAAGAGGACATTCTGAAGACTGCATTCAGGACTCGATATGGTCACTATGAATTCCTAGTAATGCCATTCAGGTTGACCAATGTGCCTACAGCTTTCATGGATTTGATGAATCTAGTGTTCAAGCTGTATTTGGTTCAGTTTGTTGTGGTGTTTATTGATGACATAGTTATGTATTTGAAGA
Source organism: Excoecaria cochinchinensis (assembly GCA_947683425.1). Taxonomy (NCBI): domain Eukaryota; kingdom Viridiplantae; phylum Streptophyta; class Magnoliopsida; order Malpighiales; family Euphorbiaceae; genus Excoecaria; species Excoecaria cochinchinensis. The sequence continues at coordinate 2,905,277 of CANTUQ010000023.1, read as the reverse complement.
ATGAGATAAAACACGAACAACATTTGAGAATTGTGCTTCAGACTTTGAGGGAGCATCAGTTGTATGCTGAGCTTAGTAAGTGTGAGTTTTGGCTTCAAGAAGTATCTTTCTTGGGTCATATTGTCTCTTCAGAAGGAATTAAAGTTGATCCAGCTAAGATAGAAGTAGTTGTGAATTGGAAACCGTCCAAAAATGTGCCTAAGATTAGAAGTTTCTTGGGTTTAGCGGGTTATTATCGACATTTTATAAATGGGTTTTCAGTTATCGCTTCTTTGCTTACAAGTTGCTTCGTAAAAGGGTTAAGTTTGTATGGTCAGATAAGTGTCAAGCTAGTTTTGAATAGTTGAAAAAGATGCTAGTTGAATCACTGATTTTGACTCAACCCATTTTAGGTAAAGAGTACGCTATGTATAGCGATGCCTCTAGAACTAGATTTGGATGTGTATTAATGCAAGATGGGAAAGTGATATCCTATGCATCGACACAGCTGAAACCGTATGAATTGAATTACCCAAAGCATGATCTTGAATTAGCTACTGTAGTGTTTGCTTTAAAGATTTGGAGCCATTACTTTTATGGTGAAAGATCCAAGATTTTTATTGATCACAAGAGTTTCAAATATTTTCTTACTCAAAAAGAGTTGAATTTGGGACAGAGGAGATGGCTTGAATTGTTTAAAGACTATGACTGCATTGTGGATTGCCATCCTAGCAAAACTAATACAGTAGCTAATGCTTTGAGTAGAAAGTCAGTCTCAGCTTTGACATTGCAACGTGGCAAATGGAGATTTGCATCTGATGGGGCTTTAATAGCTCAGTTGAGAGCAAGACCTATTTGAGGAATGAGATAGTGGATGCATATAAAGATGATCCTAAGTTGCAACAGATTCTGTAGTCAATCAGGAATGGTGACAGGACTGACTATTCAGTGAATAAAGAAGGAGTTTTGTATTTTCAAGATCGGTTGTGCGTAGCAAATAATAAAGAGTTGAAAAGGAAGCTTTTGTATGAAGCTCATAATACGGTCTTTACTATGCATCCAGGTGGCAATAAAATGTATCAGGATTTGAAATAATTCTATTGGTGGCCTAGTATGAAGAAAGATGTGGTTGAGTATGTTTCTAAGTATTTGACTTGTCAGCAAGTGAAAGCGAAACATGAAGTTCCATCGGGTTTTTTGAATCCTATTTCGATTCCACAGTGGAAATGGGATAATATTACCATGGATTTTATCACAGGTCTTCCAATGACATCTAAACAGCACGATTCTGTATGGGTGATCATTGATCGATTTTCCAAATCGGCCCATTTTATACCGATTCGACTTGATTACTGTACGGATCGTTGGTTGAACTGCATGTAAATGAGATTATGCGACTTCATGGTTTTCCTTTATCCACTGTATCTAATCGAGACCCAAAGTTTACTTTAAAGTTCTGGAAAGGATTGCAATCTACACTTGGTACATGACTACATTCAGTACAACTTTTCACCCATAGACTGATGGACAGTCAGAAAGAGTGATTCAAGTGTTAGAAGATTTGCTTTGAGCTTGTGTTTTGGACTTTTCCAAAAGTTGGGATAAGTACATTCAATTGATAGAATTTGCATACAATAACAGTTATCGAGTGAGTATCGGCATGGCACCTTATGAAGCTCTTTATGGTAGGAAATGTCGAACTCCTGTATGTTGGACAGAGTTGAACGAGCATAAGATAATTGATTCTAATTTGGTAAGAGATACTAAAAAAAAGTAAAGATTATTCAACAACGATTAAAAACTGCAAGTGACAGGCAAAATCGTATGCAGATTTGAAGAGAAAGGATATAGAGTTTGATGTGGGTGACAAAGTCTTTTTGAAGGTGCCTCCATGGAGAAAATTGCTTCGATTTGGAAAGAAAGGGAAACTGAGTCCGAGATTCATTGGACAGGCAACGATTAAAAACTGCAAGTGACAGGCAAAATCGTATGCAGATTTGAAGAGAAAGGATATAGAGTTTGATGTGGGTGACAAAGTCTTTTTGAAGGTGCCTCCATGGAGAAAATTGCTTCGATTTGGAAAGAAAGGGAAACTGAGTCCGAGATTCATTGGACCTTGTGAAGTGTAATGGCCAAAATAGTAGTCTAGTAGTATTCAGTGGATTTTTTAGAGTCTATAATGTGATTCCGGTATAAAGTGATGGCTTGAGTATCTTTTACTACAGTAGAGTTAAAAAGTTAAGCTGTAACGCCCCATACCCGCAATTGATACGGATATTGGGTGTCACAACACTCTTTCCGATCAATGCTTATGACAAAATGCAGTAAATTTTTTTTCTTTTCTTTCTTCACTTATAAACTTATCGAATTATTTATTCTTTTTCAATTTCATGTTACTAATACATTTCATTTAACACATCGTGTCATTTAATGATCATTATTAACATTCACTATGTCCATAATGCATATTACATATCATCAATTCTAACGTGTTACATATATATCAATGCTAACTCTTACATATACATGCCACTACCACCATTCATTCTATCAAAATTGGGCAACATAACATCTATAACATTAGCTACCCAAACCCTGCAATTCAACATCAACACAGCCCAACTCAGGGGCACAACAATTATAACTTATTACATATTCCAGTCTAATCCATATAACTAATCCAATACATATAACTCAACCCAATACAATAACATTTATCATATCATATAACTATTTCACTAACATATAACATTTACATATATATGCATCTATTTTCATAACATAGTCTAACTATACACATTCTACTAACAACAAACATACTATTCTTGACTTCGATCCAACAATCCAGTCTGATCTCCAAGTCGATAGTCTACCTGCTTCGCAGGTGCTCCCCTTCGTACCTACACGCAGTCAAAGAAACTACATGCTGAGCATTAAATATGCTCAGTGGTGATTACGAATCTAATAATTTCCAATGCTAACTTATGCACACACATGCATAAAACATTATATACTTAATCAATTCTCTAGTTACATTTAAATCACTCACTTAGTGTCATATTACACTACAATCCTTCGTTTAACCTTATTATGGGCTGTTTACAATTTAGCCCCTAACTTATTCAAGGCTTATCACATTACCCTTCCATTTCGCTAACTTATCATTTTACCCTTCAATTTCACTTTATTTACATATTTGTCATCAAGTAAATTTTCTCACCTTTATTTACTTAATGTACAATTTACCATTTAGTCCTCTGACTTTCATTCAAGTCCTTATTAGCTTATCACTTCACTCATTTAACCTCATATTACTATATTTTGCTATTCTCAGTACAAATCTATTCTTTTAACACTTTTCTGCATTTGACGTGTAAATTTACGTTTTAGTCCCTGACTTATTACTTTCATAATCATTTTGCATATTAGTTCATTTTACATCCTTACATTGCCTTTAAATTAATTACTCATTCATTTTATCATTTTATCATTTTATTCATTTCACTTATCATTTTATGTACAAATTACCGTTTAGTCCTTATTTTATCAATTTTCGGACAAATTACATTTTTGTCCTTTTTTAACGTTATTTACGAAATTGCCACTAGTTCATTTCTTTTTTCATTTTAAATCACTATTTGGCTTACAAATTACGTATTAGTCCTTGTTTTGGCATTTTGGTGGCAAATTACATTTTAGTCCCTGAACTTTGAACTTTTTATGAAATGGTCATTTTACTTTCACTTTTCATTTACATGTCATTTATTAGTGTACTTTTACACTTAATTATGGTTTTGCCCCTCCTTTTGTCAAATTATAATTTGGTCCTTCATTTAACATTTAAGTACAATTTTATCATTTATTCACTACATTTTTATATTTATTCACTTTTTATCTCATAATTTACCAATTAGTTTCACGACTAATTATTTTTGCGATAAATTACGTTTTGGTCCTTAGACTTTTATTTTCTTTCATATAAGTCATTTGTCATTTAAATTTTTATGTTCACTATACTTATTATATTTCTAGGTTATTTTCATCATTATGACCCGTTTGGCTTATGATTTGGGATAAATTACCATTTTGACCCCAACTTTTCATTTCTTTTCATTTAGGTCCTTTTTCGTATAACTATTCATTTTCATGTTACTTTCATATTTTCAAGTCATTTTACTGTATGTCATTTTACTTTTGACAGAATCGTGTCATTTTACAATTCTTCTTGTTACACTTAAGCTTACATATTAAGGTTTTATTCATTATACGTTTTACATATTATGTCATATTACATAATGTCGTATGACATTATGCCATTACATGTTACACTTTGGCATATTACATTTCATCATTTTACTTTTTATCAATAATACATTTTATTATATTACATTTTACCGTATTACATTTTATCATATTACATTATGCCTCATTACACTTATAAGATATTATATTTGATCATTTTACTTTTTACACTTTCAAAACATTTTTCAATCATATCACTTTTATGCCCCTAGTACAATCCTGGTAGAAAATTTGCAAACTGGATATACGGGATGTGGGCCCCAAGTCCCACTGAACTGTACTAGGGAATGACCCCAAAAGATCAATCCATCATGCAACATATGATGTGTGACGTATGACGTATGACATATAACAGAGGGCTATGAGAGACCATCGTGAATCTATCATAGCAAAGCAAGTCGTCATGACTTGAACCGCGGTATAGGTGTTCCTATGGCTAGCCAAACATATCATGGACTAGATTAAACCGCTAGACCACTAAGGGCAAAACTTTCACATTTATCAAAATTTACTTTTTCAAATAAACTTTCAAATCCACTTTTGTTTACATATAACATATAATTTGTTAATGCATTTTCATACTTTAACATTTTTATTTTGATTTCAGTCACTTCATTTTCATTTCTTTCACTTCATTATCAATTTAATGCCCTAATCGATCACTATTTCGATCAATTAGGCACAATTTTCACTATATACTTATTTCTCATAATAAGTATACTTAAGCCATGCAATGGCTATAAATTCATTTCAAAGCTGATTTCATTCATTTCAAATCATTTCAAATTCAATTATTCAATGTTTATCATTATTTTACTTTGAGCATAATATAATATCATACTCAAAAATATTCATATAAATTCCATAAATTCAAAATAAATTTATGGACACTCATTTTCATGTCTAAATTCATTTTAGATCATTATCTTTCAATTATACTTAAGAGATACCCTAGTGTACAATAGGGTACCATTCGGCCAAGGTGACCATTTCACCTTGCAAATTCTTTTAATTTCATTTTAACATTTTAAATGTCATTTTAAGGGTTCTTAATCATTTTTCTAAGCTTGTACTCAATCAAACTTACATTTAACATAAATTCATTTAAGTCAATTATTCACTTTTCATGTATATCTTTTCATTTAACTTTCCTTTACACTTCTAATTCACTCCTTTATCTAATTCACATCTCATATGACATATATATCATATAACCTGTCATGTTCTTCTCATTGAACCATTCGGCCCTACTTAGGGTTTGTCACTAACATTTTAGTTACCATGTACTTATTACTTATTACACTAAATTAAGCTCCAATTCATATGTATATACCATTTAATTTCATTTAAACACTAGGTATACCTCAAATATACCTAAGTACACCATTATGTTTTACTATGGCCAACACTTGCCATTGGTTTACTTTCAAACTAATCACTTTAATTAGCTTAGTTATCCTCCCTAAGCTTAATTATCACTTCAATTTCAATTATACATGCAAATCCCACGTAGTCACTATATAACATAATAGGAAACCCCCTTTTTTCAAAGGAAATGCATGGATTTAATAATCACAAACCCTATATCCATGCTATAAGCTCCTCAAGCTCCTCAATTGTGGTCCTCAACCTTTGAAAGGCCATTTCTCTCCATTTTTCCTCACATGGCCGAAATCACACAACAAACAATCATCAATTAATTTCTTTTTTTTATCACATATAACCTTATAAACATATTCTAGACACCCTAGAGTACTTATAGAAACCATCAAATCAATTTAATTCAACTTAAATCTCTTACCTCCATTTGAAGACATAAATTCTGATCCTCACTTTTGCTTGCTTCTAATCCATCAAATGGACACTAGAGACGGCTATAGACTCATTCAAGGGCTGAATTTTACTTGTGGGGCTTAGATTTGAGGAAAAATTAAAAGAACAAATAAAGAAAAGAGATAGAGAGAGCAAGGAGAATCATTTGGCAACTAAGGGAAGGAGAAGAGCAAAAAAGGGATAAGGATTATGCACCCACCAACTACCATCAATTGCTTTTCTAGTGGCCCAAATGGTCCAACCAAGGGTCCAACCTATAAAGCCCAATTGCACTTTTAAGCCTAATATGCAATTTTTCTATGGTTTTCTCACTTTCCAACTCCAAATCACTCCAAATTTGATTCCACAAATAATATCATGTAAAATATAGGCTGTGAACAAAATTTCAGCTCAATCGGAGTACATTTTCGGTCCGTTTCAATCAAATCGTTCCGATTAAAAAATTATCAGTGTTCTCAAAAAATTCCATTTTTAGTACCAAAAAATTATAAATATTATTTAAATCCTATCTAGAAATTCATACAATTTTTGGATATCATTTACTATTTTTAAAGTCTCAGTTAAACCTCCGGTCAACCGAGTACTATTCAAACCAAAAATACATCTTTTTCCTTACTTCCTAAGGTCAATTCCTCATAAAAATGACTCCACAAGTCTTAAAATATGTTCATTAGACTTCAATAATATTTTGGGGTCAATCATAAATTATTTCTCGGTCCGATAATTATTTACCAGTCCGATAACCTAATTTTCTAGTGTCGCCAAATTTTAATTTTTCATTAACATATGATTCTACTGATCAATACGAGTACGTCCATATTTTCAAATCATTTTTTTGAGGTCCATAACACTCTCTACGGTCCAGTCAAACTCTAATTCAACACAATTACTATTTACACCGAATCCGCTACTTTTTTGTATTTTCAACTTTTGAGGTCATATTTGACCTCAATTTTACTCCAAATTTTAACGTCGAACTTATCGTGACTTATATTTTCCAATAATTAAATAAAATATTTTTTGACTTCGGGATGTACTATTCACCTCGGTGTCACTATTTATTATCGGAAAATACTGTTCCTGACTAGCCCAGTATTGGGGCCATTACATAAGCATGCTCGAGGTATAACAATTCTAGAATGGGTGGCTTCGGGGTAGCCATACAGTTGAAAATGACAACAGTTATTGAAAAATTTTTAATTGGTAAATATGATTTGTGGGCTGTCAAGACTTTAGTGCTAAAATTTGGAGTGAAAATGAGGTCATTTGGGTTTCTGAAAGTTAAGTTGAAGTTTGCCTTTAATTCGGTTCAATTGAACCAGCGTTTGACCAAACTTTGACTTAATTTTTAAAAATAATAAATGAGATCTAAAGAATGTACTGTGGGTTCTGTAAAGGCTTAAAAAAGTTTTTAGAAATTTTTGACAGTATTAGATTAGTGAATTACGACAAAACCGAGCAGTGTTGAATCGGACCGATTTAAGTGAATCGGGCCCCAAACGGACTCCAATTGAGCTAAAATTTTGCAGGGAGGCTATTTTTTATATTCTAAAAATGATAGAATTTCTTGGGAGTGAAAATAAGTTGAGGAACACATAAATACTATTAAACAGTGGAATCTGGCCGAAAAACCAAAAAAATGGTTCAAACCGGTTCGGTCACTTTGGTTGGATCGGTTTGGTTCAATCTCAGCCTCTATGAGGCCTAAAAAAGCTAGAGTTCTGTAGAGAAATCCAGCAGCCACCGCCCCTTTCTCCTCCCTTCTTGGCCGAATTCATCTCTTTGGTTTCTCCTCCATTTTTCTTCATCTTTCCTCCAATCTTTCCCTAAAATTCAGCCTCCTAGATAAATTTTAGCTCCTCTACATCTTGAAAATAGTATTTGGAGTCCATTTGGTGTAACACCCCCTTCCCATACATAGGCGATCCCATCCGGTAAGGAGTGAGATGCCGTATGAGACAAGGTGTCACAAAGCAAAAACAAAGCAAACATACATTCATTCATTACATACATACAGAAATGCAGGATAATTAAAAACTTTAAGGAAACGAAAGCAAAAGCTGATCATACATTAATATAACAAACCATTACAATAATGTTCTGATCAACTAGCTGATACAAAATAATATTACATATACAAAAATATAGGTACAAAAGCGGAAGCTGATACAAAACTGATACAACTGATACACAAGAGTTCTATACAAAAAGAATCATCACTATTACAAAATTAAGCCCTACACTAAACCCTTTTTTGTTGGCTTGACGGTGGCGACTCTCAGATCAAAACTTCTTCCGCACCTGCACGGGTAAAAACACCGTGCTAAGCGATAAACGCTTAGTGGGGAAACAGACATAAATTATGGACGGCCATTCACAATGGTCGTCAAGGTATTTCACATACACAATGGCAAAATGCAATAGCTTAAACAATATCCATATAATCATGCTCACAAATTAAAGCCATACATTTGCACCACAAATACATATCCATTTCCATATTAATGGAACACATATCCCATCATTATACTCATTCAGATATCACATGTATATATCCAATTCAGAACAGAGCAATTCAATCAATTATTTAATGAACACCTGCTGACTCTAGATAGTGGATAACGAGTGTACTGAAGGTACCTTACGGGTACGAATCGAATACTGAGGGTACCTCACAGGTACAAATCAAAAGTCAATTCATTTTATCAAAGCACAATAATTTTATACTGAGGGGATCTTAAACAAGATCCTAATACTGATGGGTTCGCGAGGAACCAAACGGGGACCTGATCGGGGTCCAAACTGAACTGAGGGCTGCAGCTAAAAGACTATATTAGGCGTGCCTAACTATCCACTTACTTGACTCTAGCAGGCTAAAACTCATTCAAATCACAATTCAAAACATCGCGTATAATTCATCAGAAGAATCATGGTATCACGCATTTCAAAGCATATAAAAGTATGACATACATCATATAGCAGTATAAATTCATTCGAAGGAAAATACGGAATCCATTTATAAGTTAAAATCCGGGAAATTTTAGAAAATGGGCTGAACGGGATGACAGGCGAGGTTGGCTGGTCACGAGATGTGACTGGCCTCCTCACAAGGCTGGTCACGAGACGTGACTGAGGGTCACGCCTCGTGACTGGCTCTGTCCCTCGCGGATCATGCGGCGTGTCTCGCCCCTTACCTCTCGCTGGTCACGAGTCGTGACTGGGTGTCACGTCTCGTGACTGGCTTCCTCCTTTGGGCTGGTCACGCGACGTGACTGGCTGACGTAACTGGCCTCTCTCAGGCCGGTCACGAGTCGTGACTGGAAGTCACGCCTCGTGACTGCCTTCCTCATGGCCGGTCACGAGTTGTGACAGACAGTCACAGCTCGTGACTGGCTTCTATCTGGCAGGTCACGAGTCGTGACTGGAAGTCACGTCTCGTGACTTGCCTCTCTTCCTGGCTAGTCACGCGACAGATGGGAATTTCTACAGTAATCGATTTTCCCGATTTTCCAGAATTTCTCATAACAAAGAAATCAATCTAAATTTGATTAAAAGTCATTCAAACCTGTTCTTACTTCCCAGAAGATCATTCAAGCATCAAAATGACATAACAACGACTCAATTCAATATTTAAAACAACCAAATCAAAATCAACAGTAAATGTATTCAAGCTTCAAAGGAACACAAACCCTAGAATTTTACAGTAAGCTCAAAATCACACAAATCATAACAAACAATTCCCAAACCTGAATTCTAAGCTTCACTTCACTTAGTCCCACTACTCCCAGCAATCTCCTTGCCTTTGGGATCGCGAGGAGCCTCAGCTAAACACAAACATCCAACAAAGCAAACCCTAAGTTAAATCTAAACTCAAGGAAGAAGAAGAAGAGAAAGAAGAATAAGAGCAAGACCAAAATACGTACTTACCAAGTTAGGAGCAAGAGTGACCAATTTCCACAACCACAATTTGATTTACAGTTAGCAATAATTAGGAAAGGGAAAAGGAAGAAGAAGAAGATGGAGGTAGAAGGGAAAACGTGAATCTGATCTTCCTTTCACTCTTCCTTCTTTTCTTTATTCATTTTCCCTAACCTAATACACATGTCACTGAATGGTGGTGGAACTTGCTCACTCACACCTTAACTCTATACTACACACACATCTTATGCACTCCTAACTTAAACACCCTACAATGGTATGAACTCACACACACAAATACTTCTTAACTTAAAACACCATAATATGATATGCTCAAGTGCACACAAGCAATTCCCAATTAATACACACACTAATGTCATACGTGCAACCACATACTAACAAAATCCAAAAACATGCATTTTACTAAACTACCCTCATGATATGCTGAACACATGCACATGCATGCTCACACAGACAGGCTCATTCTACTAGGGGGCAAATGGGGTGTGACATTTGGAGTGTTGGAAGCATGGAAAACTAAGGATACAAAGTTTAGGTGTGATTTTGAGGTAAAGGATTTAGGTATTTTTAATTTGGTTTAAAGGTTCCTATAGATACTTTATGATATGTAGAACACGTTTTTGAAGTTTTATTGTAAAAAGGAAGCATGGAATTGATGGAATCTTGTTGGGTATATCCGGCCATGGTTAGGTTTACAAGGAGAGGAAGATTTCTCCTAAGACTAAGGCATCAAAAAGGACTCTTGATAAGTGCTAAGCAAGGATTTGAGGTTTGTAGTTACAAAATCCATTTATTTCCTTAGTTAATGCATGATTTTAGGTTATGCCTAAGTGTTAAGTATATGAAAAATGCATGTATCATTGAATCTAACCTCATAGCCATGTTTAGGAAGGTAAATACTGATGTTTTGAAAGGTTAGATTGAAAAGATAAAACTTTGGTGGAGAGTTTATACATGGGTCGATTAGTATACCTAGGAATAATATAAGTATACTTGGTTATTAAGGCATGTAAATGATAGTTAGATAATGGTTAATGTGATATTTAGTGAATTGAATGATTAAAGGAAACAAAAGTGAACTTAATGTGAATATGAAACCTAGGCCGAATGGTATTCCTACGGTAAACCATGTTAAACTTTGGTATTTAATGCATAAACATGGTATATTTGTGATTTATGACATGAGATCTAACTAATTGAGTGATTAAAGGAAAGAAAAATAAAGGTAAAGTGTAAAGAGAGCTTTGGCCGAATGCTATACTTAGGGTTTTATGTGAATATGTTATGATGTAATGTTAGTTAATGATACATCTAGGTAAATTAACATGTAATTTGGTTGAATAAATGATAAGTAAGAGAAAAATAGTTTTAGAGATGAAAATATTAAAGTGGCAGAATGGTAATCTTGTAATAAATGGTGTGTTACTTGATTATTTGTTAAGTATAATAGTATAAAATGAATAAAGAATGGAAAATAAGAATGTGTGAATTTACCTAGAGTTATAAGTGTGTATTTGTATATGTATAAAGTGAATTAATGCATTATGTTTACGATGAAAATAATTGAAAGTGTACATTTAAGTGAACTTATTGTGTTAATGATGTTTATATTGAATATTGAGTGGATTGGAATGGAATTAATGGAAAAAGAATGAAAAGGAAGTGAAACTGTATTGTATTGTTTGATATTGGAATTATTCATTTTTTACATGAAGTGGAAAATGAATTGAATGATAATTGTGCCTTACCCTTAGTGATCTGGTAGTAAATCTAGTTCAGGATATAGATGGCTAGGCATAGGGAAGTCAGTGTATGCCGCGGTAGCAAGTCATGCCGACTTGCAATTATAGACCAATGATGGTGTACTTATAAGTGTTATAGTGTAATGTAAAGTGTAGTGTTATCGGAGTGTAATTTGACCCCACTAGTGGTCACTCCGACACTACCGAAGTGTAATTTGACCCCCTAGTGGCCACTTCGGTAGGTTAGGGCTATAGAGCCCAGTCCTGCGTATCCAGTCTAGTGATTCCTACTGGGTGATACTAGGGATAAATTTAAAGAAATTGATTAAAAAGAGATTTCTTGTGAAATATGGTGAAAAAGTGTAAAGAAAGGATTAAATTGAAAGTAGATAAAAGTTTAAGGACTAAAACGTAATTTACCATGAAAATGATTGGTTAGTGGTTTAATTGATAAAATTATAAGTTAAGAAGTGATTAAATGTGAAAATTTAGTTAACTAATGGCATAATTGTAAGTAAAAGTAAAAAGAATAGCAATATTGTAATTTGTTAAAAGTTTAGGGGCATTATGGTAAATATGCAATTAAATTGATTAAAATAGTGAGATAAGAGAAATTAAGTGAAAATGGGCCTAAATTGAAAGAAATAGAAAGTTTAGGGGTAAAGCAGTAATTTTGCACTTAATAGTTAAAAATGGAAAAAAGTGGGTGAAAAGTGTAATTAAAATGAAAATAGTGTAAAGCAATTTAAAATATAGGGACTAAATGGTAATTTGGCCTGAAAATGGTAAATTAGTGACTAAAATGTAATTTGGTAAATTATGTAATGATTAAAATAGAAAAAAAGTGTAGATAAGGGTATTTTTGTAATTAAGATAAAATAAAGGACCTAATCGTAAATACTGAAAAAGATGAGGACCTAATCGTAATTTTTAAGTTTGTAAGGTAAATTGAAGGATTAAAGTATAAATAGTTAACAATTGGACTATATGAATGAATAAGTGATATTAATAATGAATTTAGTGTTTAATTGTAATTTTTGAATAGTATAAATGTAAAACATGCAAAAAATGAATTAAATGAGAGAATAAAGGTAGATAAGGGTATAATTGTAATTATGAAAAAGTTAAGGGTAGAATCGTAAATTGGTAAGAATAGAGGGACATAATTGAAGAATCTGACCGTAAAGTAGTTAGTTAATGGATCGAAACGAGATTATTAGTAAATAATAGTCGTTATTTGAATAAGTGATAAGCACGAAAAAAAATTAATGTGTATAAATGGATAATATTGTATGAAAATATATTAAAGTGTAAAATAGGTTAAGTTATATTAGTAAAGTGATAATTTATATTTGTGTGTGTAAACTTAATTTTAGTAGTGGAAATCCTTGGATTTGTAACTACCACTGGGTATATTTAATACTCAGTACGTAATTTTTATTGACTGCATGTAGGTACGTCTTAGGAGTAGAGCAGGCATACCTCAGTAACTTTTGGAAGCGCAGTAGAGAAGGAGTATTGGAGTTTATATTTTGTATGCAATATTAGTGGCATGTATATATATGAAGTTTGATACGATTATGTATGTATATGTATGACTGACATATGACACTGTGACAATGGTTATTGTGGATGTTAGTGACTGTGATTGATTGTGCTATTATTGTTGTGCCCCTGCGTGGGTTGTGATTTGGTTGAAATTGCAGGTGTGGGTAGTTAAAATTATAAGCCGTTATATTGCCGAAATTTTTATTAAATGAATAGGAACATTACACAGTTATAGGTCAATTGGTAAGATAGGAATAATAAGTGATGAATGAATAAGTGATTTCATTTTTAAGTGTGGAAAAAAAAAATTACCCGAGTTTTGCATCAAATTTTTAAGGCTGTAAATTTCAATCATGGTAATTGTATAGTATTATTAAACAGTGCATACGTTGGGTATAAGGGTGTTACATTTATTTTGGTATTAGAGCGAAGGTTTAGGCGATATTAAGATCGGAGTGGGGTTTAAGATTTGCCTAAGTGTATATACATGCCAATAAAAGAGTGAGTGGTGTATTATGGTCCTGATGTATGCTTGCTTCTTTGTTTATAGTGTATTATGGCGACCAATCAAAGTTACAGTGTTTGTGATGGTGAGAGTGGGGCTTCAGCCAGTGTAGGTCAAGCTGAGGCTCCACAACAGCAGGCTACTCCTCCAGTGGCTCCTCTTCCTCCACCACAGCTTGATTTCCTAAACATGATGGCGGATTACATCCAACATCATTTGCGTGTCGAACAAGCACAACAATAACAAGTGCTAGCGCAACCTCTTGCTCCGCCTAAAAGGAAGCCAATATTGGAACAATTAAAGAAAATGGGTGTAACACCCCTTACCCGTACGTAGTAAACCATACCGTGAACCGGTGGTTCACGACGACGGTCAAGGGCATTACCAAACAAACATGTAAAACTTATAAACCTTTAAGCTAAAATATGGGTTATAAAATTTCTTTCATTTTTAAAAACACATTATAATTAACTATAAATTCATTATAAATTCACATTATAAAGTAAACTTCTTCAGGATTTACTATAGATAGATCTTTTACATAACCAATATCACTTTTACAAAACTTATAATTTAAAATTACAAATCTTGCATACATTCCGAAGACGATACAAATCCTACTCTAATAACTCTTCATAAGCTTGCATTGGCTCGGGCTGCTGCGGAAAGACTCTCGAAAGACCCGATCAATAGTACCTACACGGATTAAAAGAAAATCCGTGCTAAGCATAAAAGCTTAGTGGGAAACACATAAATATAGATGACCATTAAGAATGGACGTCAAATGAGTTCAAAGGAAAGCATAACATATAAAATATATTATCAATTATAACAAAATAGATACTCTCAAGGAGGTCATCAATTAACCACTTACTTTGCAAATCAACGTTAACAAATCACTTATATTTTATTACATTTTCCTTACATCATATACATGTCACTTTGCTTACTTATTCACATTCCTTTCGGCTTCCAAAATTCATTTCACACATCTTACTTAGCACATGCTTTATCATGTAATTTATCCAATCAATAATGCATTTAGATTTGCAATAACAAAATACATAATATCATACAAGTCTTTACATATTTTCATCAATTCATAACATATTGTTTGATTCACATACTCTTGTTCATTTAATGCCTGCTAAGTCAAAAGGGTGGATAAGCGAGTAACACATAGATACCCGAGGGTATCACAATTCTTTCATAATGCATGGATACCCGAAGGTATCAAAATCATTCTTTTCTTTTTGTTTCAAAAACATTTTCACATGGGATCTTAAACAAGATCCAAGACAGAGGGATCACGAAGATCCAATCGAGGGACCTGATCAAGGTCCAAATCGCATACACATGGCTGCAGCAAACAGAACTCTATAGGCATGCCTATCTATCCACTACTCGACTCGCAGGCTATATTATTAATTTCCCAATTGGTATTCATTCATTCAATTACATAATAGAATAAACACATGGTTTCGTGGCAATTATCGTAGTATATATATATACCATTACACATTCCATCACGCTTATATGTTCTTGGTAAAATTCACTACCACAATTTCATATCATGCACAACAAGTTCTTATTCACCAACCGCATCATGCTATCCCATTAATATATAAAATGGAATTGGCTATTATATAGCTTATGAATAAATTCATAATTATTGATCATAATTATTTCTCACGTTAATCCGTAGCATTACGCAGACAATACTCCTCCTCAAATGAGGTTAAACTAGATTGAAATACTGATCATACATGTGCATTACATATGTCATTGATTAGAGTTGACAAGGCAAAGTAAGGGTACCTCACGGTCACAACCGATTTGGTTGTCACCGTGACATACCAATGGTACACAACAGAATGTAAGCTGAGGCACCTCACGGTCACAACCGACTTGGTTGTCACCGTGACATACTTCACACTACCATGAAGAATGTAATCAACGGTATTTCACACTTCATCATGTAATTCATAAGCTAAAAGCATTAAATCACATTTATCATAATATATGATCATTTCAAATATCCACATGAATTATTATAACATCATTAGATATCTTGCATAACAATACATTATAGTAACAACTATATCCATTTATGCATCATAATAATACTCTTAGGTAAATTCTTCAATCCCATATCTATTGAACGTTTCGCACTTATACATAATTATTACAGACCTATCATCATATTCTTACACATCTCATTCATTTCAGTCATACTCATCTTTTCTTTGATATCTTTCACATGTGTATAACTTAATTTCAACTCATAATTATGTATACTTGTTCATATTATACATGCTCATATAGATTAAGGTATTATAATTCTCAATGTTAATTAACTTGACTGAGTTATATTTCATGCAAATTTACATTATCAATTCATTAGTTTACTATAAATCTTAATCATATTCGGGAGTAATATCCAAGTGATAACTATTTTTATACTCATTTAATAACCCTAAACATGCATCGGATAGATCTTAGAAAGTTCCGGTGCAATACGGGTTCAATTCGGGAAGAAAAACATCTAAAAATGGTCAAGATAGAAGGGGTCACGGTGGTAATGAATTTGGTTACCACCGTGACCTATCAAAAATTTGCAAAACAGAAGCTAGGATTCAGGACTACTTCATAACTCCTTTTTGTTCAGCCTAAACGGGAATCTAAACAACATCTTTAGGCAAAATGTCCTTCTTAACAAATGTTCCCTAGGATGTTAAATTTCATATAAAACAAACGTCAGATCATTTGGACACCTAAATCTCCAGATATAAGCAAAATAACCTATACTGCTCCCCTGAACCCGGCCAGAGAAGATAGCTCTACTTCATGACCGGTAAAATTAGCTCAAACATATTTCTAAGACATTTATAGGAATATATCTTAGCTTTCAAACGGCACTGGTCTCATATCCATTGGAGTTTTAAAATTCACAATACGACCTAATAACCAAAAAAAGGTCAAGTGCATTCTAACCCAGTTTTCACCCAAAAACCTATTCACATGCACAAATGAACAATTTAAACCAACACTCACTACCATCATCAAAGATCATCATCAACACATCCAAATTACTTAAGTAACACATTAATATAATCAAAATCGTATATAAACAAAGAGTTTCCAAACCTCATGTGGTGACTCCTTCTATCTTCACTTACTTTCTATCCCTTCTTTCTCTTTCATTTTGCATCCAATTCCAACTTGCATCAATTGATTCCCTCAATTAAAACACATCACAACTCACATGAGTTCCCCTAAAAAACACATAACTTAAAATCTTATACAAAGAAAAGGAAGAAAGATAACAAAAGACCTAAAACTTACCTCAAAATCAATAACTCTTGCTTAATTTTTCCCAACTTCCATCTCTTTTTCTTTTACCAATTTAAAAGATGAAGAACAAAGAGAAAAGGAGAAGCAAAATTCTGAGTTTTTTTCCAGCCAAAGAACCCGTGTCCCCCTATTTCATTCTTTCCCTTTTACATACTTGGTCTATATTGAGCCACATGCCATGCTCCTATTGGCTACACTTAGATTTTTATGTTTAATATCAATTTAGTCCTTTATTCTTTTATTTCTTCATACATTTGGCAAATAACTATCTCCAATTAAAACATTAGCATACAAATCTTCTTAATTGTTTTATTTAAGTCACAATTTGGTAGATTACCAAAATACCCTTAACTTTTCACCTAATACCGATGACGTCCTTTACTACACTTAATCATTTCCATCATCCCATTACACATTTTAATCACCAAGAACAATTCTCTTCATGTCGTTTGAGGCACAATGATATAATTGTCCCATTTACAGAAACTTGCCGAAACTTTTGAATTAATGACGGTTGTATCCTTTTTAACACTTCCATTCATATCTCAACCACATTCGGTTTCCGTTACACCCTAAACCTACCCTAATCCGGCTAGGGTGTGTTCGGGGTGTTACAATGGGAGCTGAAGATTTCTTTGGGCATGACCCGATGACGCCAGAACAAGTAGAAGAGTGGTTGTTCCGTATTAATAGATTGTTCGAGATCACCCATAGCCCACCTGAGGAAATGTATGAGGGGACTGTTGCCTTACTTTAGGGTCTAGCATATTTCTGGTGGGATTCAGTTAGAAAACACACCCCAATAGACCAATTGACTTGGGATTATTTTCTGAACCAGTTCGAGAAAAAGTATATTGGATCTCATTACAAAGCTTCCATGCAAGATGCTTTCTGGAGGCTTAGGCAAGGTAATAAGACTGTTGCGGAGTATGAAGGAGCTTTCGAGCGTCTGAGTGCTTATTTAGATGATGCCCTGAGGACTGAAGATAGATTGATGGAGAGGTTTGAGCGAGGTTTACATAACCGCATTAGACAGATAGTTGGTGCACAGAGACACCTTGATTTGAGATCATTAATGGTAGCCGCTATTAAGGTAAAGGCGATCCAGAACTAATGAGGCTAAAAGACAGACTCGATTCCATCAGAAAAGGAAACCGGGTCAATCCAGTAGCACAGGTAGTAAGAGTAAGAAATCTAAAGGGCCTCCTTCACAGCATCATGCTCTAGCAACCTTTGGTTGTAGTCAGCAAAATCCATCTAGTAGCAATGTCCAGGCCACTTCAGTGGTTAGTGTACAAAAGGACTATAAAAGAGAAGCTATACCTATTTGTGAACATTGTGGTAGAAGACATCCTAGGGAATGCTGGACAATAACCGGAGCTTGTATTAAATGTGGATCGATGGAGCATTTTTGGAAAAATTATCCGAAAACTCAGTCAACAGCAACCATACCTACTAAGAAGTCGGGTGCTGCTTCTTAAGAAAGAAAAAGTAAAGGAACACAAGAACAGTCAAACGCCCGAGTGTATGCTGTGAAAGCTAAGGAAGATCAGAATACCTCAGAAACTCCTAGTGGTAAGATTTTTATATGTCGAGTTTATATATATGTGAAGTTTTGTTATTGATGCATGCAATAGATAAATTTCGTTCGATAAGTTTCGAGGATGAAATTTTCTTTTAGTGGGGGAGAATTGTAATGGCCCAAATACTAGTCTAGTAGTATTCAATGGATTTTATAGAGTCTGTAATGTGATTCCGGTATAGAGTGATGGCTTGCGTATCTTTTACTACAGTAGAGTTAAAAAGTTAAGCGTGCTCGAGGCATAGCAATTCTAGGATGGGTGACTTTCGGGAAAGCCATGCAGTTGAAAATGACAGTAGTTGTTGAAAAATTTTTAATTGGTAAATTTGATCTTTGGGCTGTCAAGAGTCTAGTGGTAAAATTTGGAGTGAAAATGAGATCAATTGGGTATCTGTAAGTTAAGTTGAAATTTGACTCTAGTTTGGTTCAATTAAACCAGGGTTTGACCAAACTTTGACTTAATTTTTAAAAATAGTGAATGAGCTCTAAAGGATGTAATGTGGGTTCTGTAAAAGCTTAAAATAATTTTTAAAAATTTTTGATAGTATTAGATTAGTGAATAATGGCAGAATCAAACAATATTGAATCGGACAGGTTTAAGTGAATCAGGCCCCAAATGGATTTCGATTGAGCTAAAATTTTGTAGACAATCTATTTTTTATATTCTAAAAATGATGGAATTGGTTGAGAGTGAAAATAAGTTGAGGAACACATAGATGCCATTAAATAGTGGAATTTGGCCAAAAAATAAAAATTTGGTTCAAACCGGTTGGATCACTTTTGTTGGACCGATTTGGTTCAATCTCAGCCCATATAAGACCTCAAAAGGCCAGATTTCTGTAGAGAAATTTAGCAGCCACCGCCTCTTTCTCCTCCTTTCTTGGATGAATTCATCTCTTTAGTTTCTCCTCAATTTTTCTTCATCTTTTCTCCTATATTTCCCTAAAATTTAGCCTCATAGATAAATTTCAGCTCCTCTAGATCTTGAAAATAGTACTTGGAGTCCATTTGAAGCGTTGGAAGCAAGGAAAACTAAGGATACAAAGTTTAGGTATGATTTTGAGGTAAGTGATTTAGGCATTTTTAATTTGATTTAAAGGTTCATATATATACTTTATGATATGTAAAACGTGTTTATGAAATTTTATTATAAAAAGGAAGCATGGAATTGATGGAATCTTATTGGGTATATCCGACCATGGTTAGGTTTACAAGGAGAGGAAGATTTCTCCTAAGGCTAAGGTATCAAAAAGGACTCTTGAGAAGTTCTAAGCAAGGATTTGAGGTTTGTGGTTACAAAATCCATTTATTTCCTTGGTTAATGCATGATTTTAGGTTATACCTAAGTGTTAAGTATATGAAAAATGCATGTATCATTGAATCTAACCTCATAGCCATGTTTAGGAAGGTAAATAATGATGTTTTGAAAGCTTAGATTGAAAAGAGAAAACTTTAGTGGAGAGTTTATACATTGGTGGAGAGTTTATACATGGGTCGAATAGTATACCTAGGAATAATATAAGTATACTTGGTTATTAAGGCATCTAAATGATATTTATATAATGGTTAACATGATATTTAGTGAATTGAGTGATTAAAGGAAAGAAAAGTGAACTTAATGTGAATGTGAAACCTAGGCCGAATTGTATTCCTAAGGTAAACCATGTCAAACTTTGGTATTTAATGCATAAACATGGTATATTTGTGATATATGACATGAGATATAACTAATTGGGTGATTAAAGGAAAGAAAAATAAAGGTAAAGTGTAAAGAGAGCTTTGGCCGAATACTATACTTAGGGTTTTATGTGAATATGCTATGATGCAATGTTAGTTAATGATACATCTAGGTAAATTAACATGTAATTTGGTTGAATAAATGATAAGTAAGAGAAAAATAGTTTTAGAGATGAAAATGTTAAAGTGGCCGAATGGTAATCTTGTAATAAATGGTGTGTTACTTGATTATTTGTTAAGTATAATAGTATAAAATGAATAAAGAATGGAAAATAAGAATGTGTGAATTTACCTAGAGTTATAAGTGTGTATTTGCATATGTATAAAGTGAATTAATGCATTATATTTACGATGAAAACAATTGAAAGTGTACATTTAAGTGAACTTATTGTGTGAATGATGTTTACATTGAATATTGAGTGGATTGGAATGGAATTGATGGAAAAAGAATGAAAAGGAAGTGAAACTGTATTGTACTATTTGATATTGTAGAATTATTCATTTTGTACATAAAGTGGAAAATGAATTGAATGATAATTGTGCCTTGCCCCTAGTGATCTAGTAGTACATCTAGTTCAAGATATAGATGGCTAGACATAGGAACATCAGTGTATGTCGCGGTAGCAAGTCATGGCGACTTGCAATTGTAGACCAATGACGGTCTACTTATAAGTGTCATAGTGTAATGTAAAGTGTAAGTGTAGTGTCGTCGGAGTGTAATTTGACCCCCTAGTGGTCACTCCGACACTAGCGAAGTGTAATTTGGCCCCCTAGTGTCCACTTCGGTAGGTTAGGGCTATAAAGCCCAGTCCCGTATATCCAGTCTAGTGATTCCTACTAGGTGATACTAGGTGCAAATTTAAAGAAATTGATTAAGAAGAGATTTATTGTGAAATATGGTGAAAAAGTATAAAGAAATGATTAAATTGAAAGTAGATAAAAGTTTAAGGACTAAAAGTAATTTACCATAAAAATGATTAGTTAGTGGTTTAATTGATAAAATTATAAGTTAAGAAGTGATTAAATGTAAAAATTTAGTTAACTAATGGCAAATTTTGTAAATAAAAGTAAAAAGAAGAGCAATATTGTAATTTGTTAAAAGTTTGGGGCATTATGGTAAATATGCAATTAAATTGATTAAAATAGTGATATAAGAGAAATTATGTGAAAATGGGACTAAATTGAAAGAAATAGAAAGTTTAGGGGTAAAGTAGTAATTTTGCACTTAATAGTTAAAAATGGAAGAAAGTGGGTGAAAAGTATAATTAAAATGAAAATAGTGTAAAGAAATTTAAAATATAGGAACTAAATGGTAATTTGGCATGAAAATGGTAAATTAGAGACTAAAATGTAATTTGGTAGATTATGTAATGATTAAAATGGAAAATAAGTGTAGATAAGGGTATTTTAGTAATTAAGAGAAAATAAAGGACCTAATCATAAACACTGAAAAAGATGAGGACCTAATCATAATTTTTAAGTTTGAAAGGTAAATTGAAGGACTAAAGTGTAAATAGTTAACAATTGGACTATATGAATGAATATGTGATATTAATAATGAATTTAGTGTTTAATTGTAATTATTAAATAGTATAAATGTAAAACATGTGGAAAATGAATTAAATGAGAGAATAAAGGTAGATAAGGGTATAATTGTAATTATGAAAAAGTTAAGAGTAGAATCGTAAATTGGTAAGAATAGAGGGACATAATTGAAGAATCTGACTGTAAAGTAGTTAATTAAAGAATCGAAACGAGATTATTAATAAATAATAGTTGTGATTTGAATAAGTGATAAGTATGAAAAAAATTAACGTGTATAAATGGATAATATTGTATGAAAATATATTAAAGTGAAAAATAGGTTAAGTTATATTAGTAAAGTGATAATTTATATTTGTGTGTGTGAACTTAATTTTAGTAGTGGAAATCCTTGGATTTGTAACCACTACTGGGCATATTTAATGCTCAGCACGTAGCTTTTATTGACTGCATGTAGGTACGTCTTAGGAGCGGAGCAAGCATACCTTAGTGACTTTTGGAAGCGCAGCAGAGAAGGATTATTGGAGTTTATATTTTGTATGCAATATTAGTGGCATATATATATATGAAGTTTGGTACGATTATGTATGTATATGTATAATTGACATATGACACTGTGACAATGGTTATTGTGGATGTTAGTGATTGTGATTGATTGTGCTATTATTGTTGTGCCCCTGCGTGGGCTGTGATTTGGTTGAAATTGCAGGTGTGGGTAGTTAAAGTTATAAGCTGTTATACTTCCGAAATTTTTATTAAATGAATAGTAAAATTACACAGTTATAGGTTAATTGGCAAGATAAGAATAGTAAGTGATGAATGGTTAAGTGATTTCATTTTTAAGTGTGGAAAAAAAAATTTACCCGAGTTTTGCATCAGAGTTTTAAGGCTATCAATTTCAATCATGGTAATCGTACAGTAGTGTTAAATAGTGCGTACGTAGGGTATAAGGGTGTCACATGAAGTGCTGGAAAGAGTTGGGACAGTGGCATACCTATTAGCTTTACCTCCAGCTTTGGCTAAGCTTCATGATGTATTCCATGTGTCTATGCTCTAAAGATATCGATAAGATGAGTCACATGTTTTATCTGTGCAAGATGTGCAATTGCAACTAGATTTTTCTTATGATGAGAAGCCTAAAGCAATATTGGCACAGGAAATGAAGCAATTTCGGAATAAGTAAGTTCCGTTAGTGAAAGTGCTTTGGCAACATCATGGGGTAGAAGAAGCGACATGGGAACCTGAATTAGTGATGCGAGCTCAATATCCTCATCTGTTCAGTACGATGTATGAATTTCCCAGACGAAATTATTTTTAGGAGGGGAGAGTTGTAATGACCCAAACTTTACCCTAGTAGCATTTTGCATAATTAGGGTAATTGGACAAGTTTGATTTAAGGTTTCTAATTTTGGAATTAAGTGTAATTGGAAAAGAGGACTTAATTGCATGAAATAAATAAGTTAAGTGACTAGACTGTAATTGTGCAAGATTAATTATGGGAAGGATTAATTAAGGCTAAGTGAGATTAGATTAACTTAATAAAGAGTTAGTGCTTTCCAAGTGTCTTGAGCTGGCTTTGCCAACTCATCTATTGCATGCAATATAAAGTGGTGGAAGAGGCAGATTTTGTCCCATTCTTGATTCCTCTTGTCTAGCCATTTCTTCTTTCATTTCTGTTCTACTTTTGTTCTTCATTCGGTTCTTCTCCATTTTTGTTCTTCCTCTTCATCTTCAGTTTAGTCCGTTGAATTCTTGTTGGCTAATTGGTTGAGTTGTGACCTATGTTGTGTGTTCTTAGCAAATCAAGGTAAGTAATTGTACTAAAGTCGTCTTCTTCTCCTTCTTTTCTGTGTTGATTTGGAATTGATTCCTTGTTCCAATTCTGGAAATTTGATGTGTATAGTAGTAGAAGAAATAAAAAAAGCTAAGGGTAAGGAGAAGCTTGGTGATCAAAGTGCTAAGTGAGCTCATTGGAGCAAAGGAATTGAGGTTTGGGAAACTATGTGTTGTGTGTGCTAAATTGATAATGGATATAATCTGAAATGCATAATTATATTTTTGTGTTAGATTGATTGTTATGAAGTTTATTGACCTATAAGCATGAAACCCTAATTTTGGGAAACTTGAGAATTTGTTGTGTAATTTATGAATGAATGGATACCTAATGTGAAATTTAATGTACCGAAGTGTTCATGTATATGTCAAGGAATTTTAATTTGACTTTGGTGAATTGGTTATGCCAATTTGGTTGGTTTCAAGATTGATGAGCTTTATAGTGTAAATTTGGTTTTGAAGTGCATCTTGATCTATTTGGACTGTTTATGTCATAAAATGTGTTCTACAACTCTTAAATGAATGAAGATAATTGGATTAGAATCACAATATCTATGCCTATAATTGTTGGAGAAATAGTTCTCTTGTTTTGGGGCTTTAACGTCTTTAAAATTGTCCATAAGTGTGGCTAAAATTCTGTAGGAGGGTTTTTGGAGTAAGTTGTGTTCCCTTGGCCATAACTCCTTAATTTTAAGTCCAAATGTAATGAGGTTTGTTTCATTAGAAATATAACATGTAGATGATTATTTAGTTAGAAGGCCATGTTGGCTGAAAATGGTGTTTTAATTGGTTTTAGAAGTCATATATATTGAAGTAGGAAAAGGGCTTGTTTAGAAGTCATATATATTGAAGTAGGAAAAGGGCTTGAAAGAGGTAGGTTAGATGCTTATGTTTTCCCTTTCTGCCTTGAATTTTCTTATGTCACGGTCACAACCATTTGGATGTCACCATGAGATGCTTATGTTTTCCATTCTGTTTTGTATTTTTCGTGACAGTCACAACCATTTGGTTTTCACCGTAAGGTACTTCTATTTTCGGATCTACCTTGAATTTTCTTATGTCACGGTCACAACCATTTGGTTATCACTGTGAGATGCTCCTATTTTTTGTTCTGCCTCATATTTGCTTATGTTACGGTTACAACCGTTTGGTTGTCACTGTGAGGTGCCTAAATTTTATGTAATTCATTATGAAACACCATCTATTGTTGTATAAGTGTTTAAAATGGAATTCAATCAAGTTAAGCAAAATTTAATAGAGACTATAATGTGTTAACCCATGTAAATATGTAAAATGTGAATAATGAAGTGTGGGCTTGTTTGACAAGCCATATGTGTATGTAAGATATCTAATGAGCTTATATTGCTTCATGTGAATATATGGATTTTATATAATGAGAATATATGAACGTTAATTGGAATTAATAATTTAGCCTGCAAGTCGAGTAGTGGATAGATAGGCGCGCCTATAGGGTCAAGGCTGTAGCCAAAGCATTTTTTATTCCCGTTTGGAATCTCCAATGCGCATAGAATCCCGTTTGGATTCACATAAGTGTATATATATATACATGAATATATCGGTACCTACGGGTACTAATGCGAAAGTGTTGTATCTACGGATACTAATGTGATATATGGTACTTAAAATACTAATGCGATACCCATTATCCACATCTATGAATTGCAGGCAAGGTAAATAATGAATGATAAATAAATAATAAGTAATGTGAATATTATGCATTATGAGAATGTGATGTGATATTTAAATCTAAAAGTATGCAGGCAAGGTAAATAATAAATGATAAATTAAGAATAAGTAATGTGAATATTATGTGTTATGAGAATGTGATGTGACATCTAAATCTAAGAGTATACAGGCAAGGTAAATAATGAATGATGAATTAATAATAAGTAATGTGAATATTGTGCATTATGAGAACGTGAATGTGATGCGTTATGAAATTGTCATGTGATACCGGAATATATTAATTTATTGACTGTTCATTGATATGTTTATGAAGTGTGTATATGATGAAGTATGTTTATGAAGCATATATATGATAAAGCATGAATATAAGGCATGTATTTGTTGTTATACAATGATTGTTATGAATAGATATTGTGTGTTGTTTCCCCACTAAGCATTTTCTGAAGTGAAGCGCAATTGAAGGACGGTCCTGCATTTTCTCTGGTCAACACACTAGGATCGGCTATTTTGTGCAGGTTTTTTGTAATATGTATAATGTAATTATCAGTTTTAGCATGTAAAAATAAGTGATGTAATAACTGAAGGTTGTATGTAAACATAAGTTTAGACTTAATGATATATATATTGATCTTATGAGTTTTGTAAAGTATTCCGCTGCATTTAAAAAAAATTGTTAATTCTGGATTTTATCTATAACTCAATTGTATGCGTATGTGTTATGTGTATGTGTGTGGAAATGCTTTTCGACTGCCATAGCGAAGCTATTGTGCGGTTGGGGAGGGGCATTACAGCCTAAATTTGCATCAAAACTCATGGCTTCCTTCATCATCGATCTGCTAGTTTTTGATGAGAAATGGCTGATGAGGGACAATACGCATTCATCTCAGCTTCAAGAATCTCCTGATGATGACCAAGTTGATAAATGAAGTCGGAGCCGGCTTCAAAATGAGCTAGATATTTTTAGTTAGAGGAGAGATAAAAAACATGGATTTGAAAAGCAGAAAGAGATGACGGAGGAGCAGAACAGTGGCCATAAGGAAGCGGAGCTCTCAATGGAGTGGTGGACCGTCGGTGGTCTTTGTGTTGTCAGAGAGAATATTGTTGATGGCCTTGGTGGTGGCACTGCTGGTGTTCTCCGGCATGTCTAGTGATGGGCAGAGGTTAAAGACAACCTCCTATATTTCATTTATTTTTATTATTTTTTACTTTTTCTTCTATTTTCTAGATTTTCTCTATTTTTTCTCATTCTCTCTTATTTTTTCTACATTTTCTCCCTAATTTATATATTTTTTTTATGTTTCTTCCTCTAATTCGTTGTGTTTCTTTCTTTAATTCTTTTTGTTTCCATAATTTTCTTTTTTTCTCTCACTGTTTCTCACATTTTCTTCCTATTTTTCTCCATTTCCTTTCTTCTTATTTGCTTCACTATTTTTCTTACATTTTCTCTAATTTTTGGTTAATTCTTCATGCATTTTCTCTTGTAGTTTATTGTGTGTTGAAAGGGAGAAAGGGAAGGGGGTGTTAAATTTTACTTAATGATTAAATTTATAGGTAATTATATTAAATTTGATTTTTCTTATGTCCATTTTAGTAATTTTATTTTTATTATCATTTAATGGTTTAAGTTTATGATTTTAATTTTAGTTTTTATTTATTGTCAACTTGTTGATCAAATTAAGGGCATTTTGGTCCATTTTAGTTATTTATTTTCCCTTTGTGTGTAAATGTTATTGTTTTATATAGTTTGATTAATTTTATTTTTTTTCATATTTACTAACTTATTAATTAACTAGTACTAATCTAAATAATTTAAGTGAAACTATTATTATTTTTTTATTTTCCTTAATTCAATTTTTTTTTTTAATTTTTGAGTGAGAAAAGGGAAATTATTTATTAAAGGGATAAAAATACGTAAAAATATTTTAAGTTGGAAAAGGGAAAAAATATCCGCATTTTACTGATATCATTATTTTGACCACAAAACTGAGTTGTATATCTACATGGGCTATATGGTATATCGCATTTTTGCGTGTATAACGTATTGCATTATTGCATGTATAAGTTGAAAAGCTTTATTTCAGAAATAATAGAACCTAGCCTCCTCCGTCCTTTAGGACCAACAAGGGTAGTACATGAATATTCACCTGTTGTCCACCGACTATGCCTTTCGGCCTGATCTTAGGCCCTGATTAGCCCTTCATGGACGAACCTTACGAAGGAACCATTAAGTTTTCGGAGCATTGGATTCTCACCAATGTTTGCATTACCCAAGCCAACATTCTCGCTTTTGCTTTATCAACCGCTGCTTGCATGGATGCTTCACTCTAAGGCAAAACTACTGATGAAGTTTTACATCCCACAGCTTTGGCACATAGCCCTGTTCATCTTTAGCACAAAAACTCTCAATCAGTGAGCTATTACGCACTCTTTCAAGGGTGGCTACTTCTAAGAAAACCTCATGGCTGTCTCTACACCCCTACCTCCTTTATCACTAAGCGGTCATTTAAGGCCTTAACTGGTGATCCGAGCTATTTCCCTCTCGTCGATAAAGCTTATCCCTCATCATCTCATCGGCCAACCTTGACCCCTATTATTTTGAGTTCATATTTAGTATTCAGAGTTTGCCTCGATTTGGTACCGCTTTTGCATCCCACATCGAAATGGTGCTTTACCCGTAAATGTCCAGTGCAGAGACTCAATGGAAGCTGTTCTAACAAATGGAGTTGTCTACATTGCATTAGTCAAGTAAAGAAATCCTTTTATCAAAACTCCAGAAAGGATAAAAGAAATGATAACTCTATTTTATTTATTAGAATAAATAACACTTTTAGGATAAATAAAAAATAATAGTAATTCTTTACCTTTACCCATGTAAAAGAAAAGTATCAATTATGATATGACAGTTTTTTTGACATACATAATGAAAGTCAATAAATCCATTCCAAAATGTACTAGCTAATCCAAAATGCACTAGTTAATGATTCTGAATTTTGAATAAAGCAACAAAAATAAATAATTATTTATTGTATTTTATCCAGGGTAAAATCATCTTTTTTTTTTTTATTATTCCTATCACTATCAAAATTCAAAATACTCATTTTGTTATTTAAAATTCTTTATCTATTATCTATGTATATAAAAACTTGTAATTAAAAATAAGTAATTAATCCAATAATAATTTATTCTTTTTAGTTCGAATAAGTTTAGTTAGAATAAGTATTTTTTTCCTAGTATTTTTATTTGATCAATTCTAACATTTTAGTTTAAATATATGAAGTATTTACATATACATATGTATATGGATATGTATATGTGTATGTATGTATTTATGTGTGTGTGTGAGTTAAAGTGAAATATATGGAACATTCATTTTAATATATGAAATATATGTTAAAATGGCATAAAGGCATCCATTGTCATTGTAAGTTATTTTAGTATTAAATTTTTTCTTTTTAGAAAAGAGGAATATAAACATTCAAAATTAACAACTAAAGTTGTTTTAATAAAATCTATAAGGCTACCATCCCAGTACATAGCTACAGATCAAGTTATTGAAATTCTTGCTCGAATATGGGCAACCTGATGTAAAGTTCAAAAAATTTAACACTATGAATATGTTTCATCAAACTTAAACAATTAAAGCAAAACCCTATTTGATAAAAGCAATAAAAATGATTTGGGAATCAATCTCAAAATAACATTGCTCATAAAAAATGGGCGAAGCAAGCAAATAAGGTCACCCAAATCTCCAAAATGGCATATCGTGACATCGCTCAACAACATTAAATAATGGCTCTAAGGCCACCATGTCACCTTATCAGACCGGCATGTAGACCATAGAGCCAGAATCCCAAGAGCACGAGACATCTCTCTAGAGTCATCAGAAACACAGTTTGGCACATATGGCAAGTCCCGACAACATAATTGGCACCCAAAATGGCAATAAGCTAATTAGGTAATAGGTAGGGCTCTTGGTGTGTAAATCAAAACACCTGGAACCATGGGTCCTAGAAGTGTACAATAGCATGGAGAAAGGGTAGACCAACCCTCACATGATGAAGAAACCCCAATCCCATGAATGGCGAACCAATAGGATTTCTCCAAGTTTGAGGATAATATAGCATCCAATTCATCCTTGCATTGAAAGAATCACCCATTCTAATCAAGAAGAAAGCTAAAAGGAGAGAATTTCAAGAGAAAAATGGAGAAGAAAAGATAAACTTTTTGATATCCAAATCATTTAAAAGCATCCATTATTTATAGAGAGAAATTTTGTCAATAACATCCACCATGGCCATGGGAAACAATACAACTGTAACACCCTATAATACAGAACATATAACCATATACAAATAGCATAAATAGTACGTGCATTCATTCAAGACTGTCATATCAAGCGGGGTGTCACACTATATATTCAAATTCCACATCAGTATCTCATTAGTACTAGTTACATTAGTAACACTACTTCCTGTTAATATACATAATACAAAATTTCTTTCAAATTAGAAATACCCTAAATTCCATTATTCATCTTATAGAAATTTCAGCAGCATTTCCCCAAAAAAAATTGTCTGTCCCTCTATAAAATTAAATGTTTTTAACTTCTAAAATTACATCTCCAACTCTAGAATTCCATAACAAACACAAACACAAGGTTACCCACCCTCCATTATATTGATTAAATAATATATATATCTAAGAAACTTACATGTCTTTTAGCCTTTGATACCTTATTTTAATTATGTAAAATACATAGGCTGAAATATCATACGCTTCTATAGCACAATATGGTTGTAACGCCCATCCCCAACTGCACAATAGCTTCGCTACGGCAGTCGAAGAGCGTCGCCACACACACATATTACATGCACATACAACTGTGTTAAATACAAAATCCTGAATTAACAAATTTCTTTTTATATGCAGCGGAATACATTTCACAACTCATACACATATACATATTGTCAACTTATTTTACATACGACATTCAGTTATTACATCATTTCTCTTTACATGCCAAAACTGATAATTATATTATACATATTACAAAAGACCTACACAAAATAGCGGACCCTACTATGTTTACCAGAGAAGATGCGGGACCATCCTTCACACGCGCTTTACTTTTGAACCTATATGGATTAACACCCATGCTAAGCGATAATGCTTAATGGGGAAACAACATACAATATCCTTTTATAATAAAGATTGAATTTCATCATTATACACATACTTCTTAGTAATATACACGTGTGGCATTGAGCATCATCATGTATATGCTTCATAGAATTGTACTCACATGGTATATTTATTATCATATCCATACATACATATATTATCATATGCTCACATTTTGCTATCGAATATCAATCACATCACACATAAGTTCACATTGCTTTATTATCAGTTCAGTACTCATTTAATTGTTCTCATAACACATGAAGTTCACATCACTTTGTTGACAATTCAACATTCATTTATTACTTTGCCATATATCGCATACCATTCTCATAACGCATATAATTCACAATACTTTATTAACAATTTATCATTCATTTCTTACCTTGCCTGCATACTCTTAGTAGTGGATAATAGGATGATCACTCTGGTATCCGTAGATATCTTTATATCACACTAGTATCCATAGATACTTTAAATATAGTCACACCTAATCGCTTTTGGGATCCATCGGGATTACCTATGACCCAAACGGGGACTAACTACGACCCAAACGGGGCCGAAAAATTAAAAGCGCTTCGGTTGCTGCACTTGACCCTATCGGCATGCCTATCTATCCACGACTCAACTTGCAGGCTAAATTATTAATCCATTTAATGTTTATATTATGGCATTGTACAACCTTCATACAACACATTAAACAATATCATATTATTGATACCTTGCACATTCATTTGGCTTAACAATTAAGCCCATATTTCATTATTTATATATTCACATGGTTCAACACATTTATAGCTTCCATATGCATAATTATTCATAAGCCAATACAATATTTCACACAAATTAGATCAACTATCGAACATTCATAAATCTTAACTATGTCGCTCTCATGACCCCCTTGTTGTGCTCGCGATAAACCCCAAATATTCTTCTGTCGTGCTCACGGCAGATGTTGCACTCGCGACAAAACACCCAACTGACTTCTATCGCGCTTGCGATAGAACACAATCTGGCAATTTCTGCCTACGGAGCCCTCTGTCACTCTCGCGGCCCTTGTTGGGCTCGTGATAAAGTATGAACTTTATGTTAAAAACTCCTACTTCACTCACCTCTTTTAAGTACTTTCCTGTTTCCACATATATGACTTTCAAAAACCAACCAAACATCATTTTCAGCCAAGATGGCCTTCTAACCAAATGTTCTCCTATGTTTTAACTTCTCAATGGCATAAACTTCATTACATTTGAACTCAAAATCAAGGAGTTGTGGCCAAGGGAACACAACTACTCCAAATGCCCTCCAACATAATTTCAACTACACCTATAGGCACTTTTGAAGACCTTAGAATCCTCAAATAAATAGGACTATCTCTATAGCAATTATAGACATAAACCTTAGGATTATAATCCAATAGACCTCACCCAAATCAGAGTTGTAAACCTCACCTTATAACACAAACAATCGTATTAAGTCAAAGTGACCTCAAAACCAGTTTTACACTATCAAGCTCATCAAGCTTGAAATCAACTAAATTGGCATGGCCAATTCTCCAAACTCAACCTAAACCACTATAACACTTGCATGGACACTTTGGAACATTCAGTTTCACAATAGATATTCATCAATTCAAGAATTACACAGCTAATTCTCAATTCTTCCAAAAATAGAATTTCATGCTTATAAATCAATAACTTTATAGCAATCAACTTACATGGCAATTACACATCTTCAATTCCATTCATCATACAACATAATTACACATTTCAGATTATGAAAACTATCAATTTAACACACACAACACTTAATTTCCCAAACCTTAATTCCTTTGCTCTAATGAGCTCACTTGGCACTTGACCAACCAATCTTCTCCTTTCCCTTATCTTTTTTGATTTCTTTCACTACAACACACCTCCAATTTCCAGAATTGGATAAAGGATCAATTCCAAATCAATACAGAAAAGAAGAAGCAGAAGAAGAAGATCAATCTAACACAACCACTTACCTTGATTAGATAAGAACTCAACACAACTTAGAAACCAATTGACCAATCAATCAAGGACTCGATGGACCAAAACTAGAGGTGAAAAAGAAGAAGAAGAACAGAAATGGAGAACAGGTTGGACCAAAGAAGCCAGACAATGAGAACAAATGAGATAAAATCTGCCTCTCCACCACTTATATATGCATGCAATGGATAAGTTGGCAATGGCAACACATGCCACATGGACTACACTCATTTTCCTTAATCATAATTAGCTTAAGCTAATCTCACTTGGTACTTAATTAATCCTTCGCTTAATTAATCATGCACAATTACACTTTAGTCACTTAACTAATTTATTTTATGCAATTTAGTCCTCTTTTCCAATTACACTTAAATCCACAATTAGAAATCCTAAATCAAACTTGACCAATTTCCTTAATTAAGCAAAATACTGCTAGGGTAGATTTTAGGTCATTACAATACTTATGTCAAAAACTAATTACATCAATTACAAATATCTTTTGCATAACCAACATTAAAAAATTATGAACTAACAACTATTGGAACACCCCTATGTGTAGTAGGAGGAATTGGTGTGCTACCCTGGACTCATGATTAAACATGTGTGAAGTTCAGTTACTTATTATATACCTTTATCCAAATTTTATCTTACAAGTTAAGAATTCATATGTCGGGTTTAATCTACTCATTTACCTGTACAAGTCAAATTATGTATTAATATTCACTTATTACATATTTGGGGCTTAAAACACATTATTTCATATAAACTATCATACTCAGGTTATTTTATATCTTTATAATAATTATA
Source organism: Excoecaria cochinchinensis (assembly GCA_947683425.1). Taxonomy (NCBI): domain Eukaryota; kingdom Viridiplantae; phylum Streptophyta; class Magnoliopsida; order Malpighiales; family Euphorbiaceae; genus Excoecaria; species Excoecaria cochinchinensis. Next base: position 2,871,677 of record CANTUQ010000023.1, on the reverse strand, counting down.
TATTCATTTTTGAATACTTGTACGAATTACTGTACTTCAATAATCTCAAGGTATAGTCCAACGAAACCTTACGTCGGCTTCATTCATAATGGTATTTAAAACTTTTGTATACCTATTAATTTTCTATGATTTGGTTCGGCCTTGGAATAATATTCCAAGCTTACTACGTATTCCAAAATTTGGAAATCAGAACCACGTAGTTCTGTATACTCTATTACATTATATTAGGTAATTTACATATTAGCGAGTCAATACATAACATAGTAGCATTATCATATAAATATAATTTGAACACATTATTCAAATGGGGCACATTTGCATAAACTTATATACTTGTATAAATACACAATAATCGTATAATATATATCATTTGTGATCATGCCATCATTTTCTTAAATACTAGTTAACCAAAATCACAAATTAAGCAGGACAACTGTTTTACTCTTATTTCAAGTGTGAAGATTTTATGATCCATAATCATGCTATGTTTTCAGTTCATTTTTCATATCATATACACTCATAACAGTTACTTATGACTAAGTACAGTGGCCAGGTTAAGTATATTAGTTCTGTGAAATCGGTACTTTCATAACTATTGACAACCATACAAGAGTCATAACCATGACATTATCTATACTAATAACCATAAGCATGCATATGAACCCATTTATGTATATTTAATCATACAAGATTTATAATTATAATTTATGAATTTTGCATGTTCATTATCTTGTTTATGCATAATCATATACCAGAACCTTCAATATCCATAACCTCATGCATCACATCCAGAACACATTACATAGCATTTGATTTGCTTGTTAAATATAACTCGTAAATAGGTCACATGTTCATTATATCTAGAATATAACATATTACACAATTCAAGATTCGACAGTTTTTCTATAGAAGTGGATAATGGGAAATCACGGTAGGTACCCATAGGTACAAAAATAAATGCCCGTAGGCAATAGTCAAGCTATGGCAGGTAGCCGAAGGTACAATAAATAAAGACATACCAATCTCAAATAATGACGCAAATGGTCTCCATGGTATGCTGCATTAACGGTAGTCCCTATAGGCATGCCTATCTATTCACATCCTAGATTTAATAGCATGCTATAATGTCATCTCAATATTATTCATATTTATATCATGTTCATATATGTTTTTATGATAATGGATTTGTCGTATCTAATATGGAGCATATAATATATCATTCTGACTAATAACATTAACTCAATATTCTTTTATGAATAAAATATACTTCATGTAAACCATAGTCATACAAATAGTCTCCTAAAACTCTAGTCTTATCTGAAATCATGCCAAAGATCAGAACATATATTAACTCATACAATTTCAGTACTCATGCCCTTTTCTTTTTCAATATTAAAAAACAACTAATCTTTGCACCTAACATAAAAATTATGTTTATGTTATTGTAAATAATAATCACGAATGATATACAAGCTTACAATAACATCACCTATTACCAAGTTATCTTATACAAGTATCATGAAATCGACATATATCCATGAAAAAATATGTATATGCCTTAAATTCACATTAATCCACATGTTCATGTTAAGTATAATTTCTTCTGTTTTAACTATGTATCCAACACTATTTCCCATATTAGTTCATATAAATTATATAAATATTATCATCACATATGGTATGCACATTTTAATAGTATATAAATAAGCAATATATCATCATTATGATCATGTACAGTCATACATTCATAATATATTGTCACTCATTCATTTGTGGTCACATATTCACCATACATTGTCATTCATACATGTTAAAATAATCATATAAGCATTAACATCTATTATAAACTTGAAGTTACAATTCTTGTAACACCCCTATATACCCTATGAGGAACTGGGTGTGCTGCTTTATTCTTATACTCAAAGTTAATCAATTGACAAATTCCATTAATTATTATGAACCATTTTATATCAATTATATTATAGGTTATGCCTTGTTATTTTCTTATAGCCTTCCACATGCTTTTCTTATATTATTATATAAAATACTACATTCATTCTTAAAATTAGATTCCATTATCACAATCTAACTTTACCCCTTTTTACAATATTCCACATTAAAATTATTTAACATAAGGTTATACACATTTAATTTTTAAAACAAGCTGTGTTTTAATATTCATTTATTAACAATCAAAACATAATCATACTACTTTATACAACCAGCATACCTATCAGTATTCCATTTAAACACTACTACACTTAACATTCTTACAACCAATATCATGCATAAACTTATGTCAGGGTTCTTTCATATTGTTATCTAAAATGTCATGCATTTGTCAATTACTATGGCTTGGTACAAACACATTTACATACCGCTTAATTTAAAATTAAGTACACTAATAATTTCCAATGATTTCGTTCAGACATAGAATAGAATTCTAAGCTTCCTATGTATCCCAATAATTTTGGCAATCAAAACCCCGTAGTTCTACATGCCTTATTTCATTATACATGATCATTAACATACACATAATTAAATATCAATAATATAAATATATGCTTCATAAACGTTAATCTATTGGAATATACATACATTTATTATTAATTCAATAATTCACATATTAATAATTTATTGCTATTGAACCACTTCCTTAACATATTCTTTAATTGTCTGAATTCTCACTAGAGTGGATAATGAGAAGAATAGATACCGAGGAAATAGTATCAACCACTAGAGATACGATGGTCTCAATACTCTAGGTACCAAACAGGTATCAAACACTAGACACCATGTGGTGTCATCACTAGCAATCGCAATCACTATCCTTTATAAGCATGCCCATCTATCCACAATTATGTATAATTCAAGTTTAAACTTAAAAGTTTCATTCACTACTCCATTTACACTACACTTATTCATATATTCTTTCGTATCACCGTATATTTAACCATAGTTATATAATCACTATACATATATGCCACATATTTTTAGTAATGTAAATGCATAAACATTAATCATAAACATATATTTATTTTACATATATCTTGTTTACATATGTATCTCAATGAATTTCCCCATATAAACATGCATATCTATTATAGCATGTCATACTATTTCATTTATCAATAATAATCATTTTTATTTATATTTTCATATAAATTCTATGTAAATTCATGTAACACAGACCACTCTATTAATTTCTTATCTTTTACTGTGATTAGTCAAGTTCCATTATCATTTAATTCAAATTAGAACTCAATTGATCAATATCTTCATCTATAAAATTTCTAGTGTTTAGAAGTCACAGGGTGGTGAGGAAATCCTAACTACTGTATGAATCAATCTGAAGGAAAACATTTGAGACCAGAATACATTTACACTGTGGAGAGAAAATTATGCCCACCATAAAGGTCATCACATGATGGGCAGAAAAGCCTGATCACTGTGTGGATCAACAAAACAACAAAGTTTTCTACCCATATTATAATCACACAATAAGCACAGAACCCTAACCTCCGTGTAATTGGGCAAATTCACGCACAATATGCTGCAAATTTCCCTGTCAACTTTGCATAACACCCTACATTTATCAAATGTCATTTTAAGCCAAATTTCCTTCATAATAACTACTTATATACCTCTTAAATTCATTATAATATAGAAATCATTCAATAAAAACAAATAACAAGAGGATTATTTTCATTCAATCATAAACTAATACTATAGCAAGAATAGAATTCACTACCTTGTATACCTCTATTCCATTTCAATTTCACCTATTTTAAGGACACAAATAAACTTTCACTTCTTCTGTACTTTCATTAATATACCTCTTATGAAACTATAACAACTAAAGTTAAGTCATTTAAAGCTCTATAATCAAAATTACACTTAAAATATCAGGAACTATTCATGTAAAGCAAAATAGAGTTCAATATCAAAATTCATTTCTAACTATATAAACCTTTAATCCTATCAATCTCCCATCAAAATCATGTTCATTACTTGATAAAATTCATTTTAAAATTATCAATCATACGTTTAATTCTCATATAGAGTTTCCAAACCTAGAAGTAATCAGTTACTGTAAACTTGCTCAAGTTAGTTCTTTCTTCTTCCTTTCCTCTTCATCTAAAAACTTTTCCTTCATCATATTTCAATCTTCTGACATTACATATATACATATAACCTGGTCCCAGTTCTTTCTTCTTGTATTAAAACTTAGATCAAATTTATCCTCCTCATTTTCTCTTCTGCCATTTCTTATATATGCATGTAAAACCTTGGCTGGCATTCTCTTAATTTGACATGTGAATCCCACTAACACACACAGCACACTTAGTTTAATCTAATCCCATGATTGTTAATTAATTAATCCTACATTTAACTCTAATCTTACATTTTTACACTTTAGCCACTTAATTATTTCTTTCTTTCAATTGAGTCCTTTGTGAACTTTTAAATCCTTTCAATTTAAACATTTTTTGTACTATTAAATATTCAAATTTTGATTCATTAAATTAATCTTTAAGTATAGGACTATTAAACACGCGTTAATATGTCTGTAGACACCGGGTTCTGAGGCAGTCCAGATCAAAGTTACCTGATGAAGAAATCGGTACCCGTTTTCGAGCAAATGGATGAAAGTTGAAGATTTTCGCTCTTCGCATTCACAAAGATTAAGGGTTTTCGGTGATGGGAGGTTTTTGTGCTTCGAAAGGAGTGTTTTGGTTGAAAATCTGGTGTTGGGCTTGATCGACGGGCTACCCATCGGTCAAGGGTGACTCGTCATTCGATCCGAGAGATGGCCGCTCCTTGCGCAAAGCGTCGCCTGTCACTTGCATTTGAGGGATGCCCATCCCTCGCGGGAGCAACCCCTATCCCTCGCGCTTACAATGCCTGTCGCTTGTGCTTGGGACGACCGTCCCTAGCAGGTGCAATGCCCTTTGCTCGAGCATGATGGCCCACCTCTCACAGGAGCGATGCCCATCGCTCACGCCCATCCCTTATGTAATCGCCCATCGCTCAAAATGATAGGGGCTACCCTTGTGACCGACGTCCGTCGATATGCCGAGCAATGCCCGTCGATCGAGGATCTGCTGTGGATTGCGGGGATTTTCAAGGAGATTTCACGGGATTCTTCAAAATATTATCCAAATCAATAGATTTTTATTTGATTTCCCTAAATCTTTCAAAATATTTGATTTGATTTCCAAATATTCTCCAAAATCTGGTGGTTTTGATTCGATTTTGTAAATCTTTTTCAAATTTAAATTAAAAATTTAAAAATTTTTGAATTTTTTAATCTTAGTCTATAAATAGGGGGCTAAGATACATTTTCAAGGGTTGGAAAATTTGTCGAAAGGTTGGAAAAATTTTCAAAAAATCTCGAAAGAATTGTCAAAAGTTTTCTTTTTATTTTTTTATCAAAATTTTACTAAATCCTTTAAAGATAAGGTGAATTCGAGAAAGCAAAATCAATTTGTTTTTACTCGATTTGTCCTTTTAACATTCACAATTGCTACGAAAAATTTCAAGAAGGAAAAAATAATTTTCTTTTCTTGATTTGATTTTGAAAAATAAAATTTTATGATAGAAAATTTCTCGAAATTGCACATTACCAATTGATCCTTGTAGAATTCAAGGGAAAAGATCACACAACATTCACCTTTAGAAGGTAATATTTTGAGGGTAAATATTCTGAATTGACCAGCAATTTATTTTATTGCTTGATATTAATTTATTTGTGATTAATTGCCTAAAAAATTGAGTTTTAATTGAATTTTCTTTGTTTTTTTTCTGGATCAAGGGCGGCCGACGGGTTAAAGCTCCACCGATGGCCGTTGCTTAAGCGAGCGACAGAGGGGCTAAGATACATTTTCAAGGGTTGGAAAATTTGTCGAAAGGTTGGAAAAATTTTCAAAAAATCTCGAAATAATTATCAAAAGTTTTCTTCTTATTTTTATATCAAAATTTTACTAAATCCTTTAAAAATATGGTGAATCTGAGAAAGCAAAATCAGTTTGTTTTTGCTCGATTTGTCCTTTTAACATTTACAATTGCTACAAAAAATTTCAAGAAGGAAAAAATAATTTTCTTTTCTTGATTTGATTTTGAAAATTAAAATTTTGCGGTAGAAAATTCCCCGAAATTGCACATTGCCAATTGATCCTTGCAGAATTTAAGGGAAAAGATCACACAAGATTCGCCTTTAAAAGGTAATATTCTGAGGGTAAATATTTCGGATTGACCAGCAATTTATTTTATTGCTTGATATTAATTTATTTGTGATTAATTGCCTAAAAAATTGAGTTTTAATTGAATTTTTTTTGTCTTTTTTCTGGATCAGGGGCGACCGACGAGTTGAAGGTCCACCGACGGCATTCGCTCAAGCGAGCGATAGACCATTGCGAAAGCCTTCTTCTGCCTGTCGGTCAGCCCAGAGACAGCCGTCGCTCAAGCGGTTTGGGCCATCCTTGGGTCCTCTTTTCCCTTTCTTTCGTTATTTCATTTTTCCTTTTCTCTTTAATCTTATTTTCACCTATTTCAAGGTAATCTTTTTTTTATAATTCGGATTATTTCCTTTTTTTTTCCTTTCCACTATCATTTTGTTTTATTATTTTACTAACTTGTTCTTTGCTTTTATGATTTAATTATTTCTCTTGGATTCAGGGTGTTAAGAAGGGAGATCCCGCTAAAACGATTCGGGGACACCAATCGATTTTATTTTCCTTACCCTATTTGCTTTTACTTTAAGTTTCAATTCTGACTTATTAAAAATATCCTTTTTGAACCCGCTGATGTGAAAATGATAAAAGATTTATACAAATAAGCGAAATATTTCTTAAATAAATAGGATCAATGTCCTGAGTTTTCATCCAAGCAAAACAAACATATTAATATTATTCTTTCTTTAAATATACATGCGAGGACCAATGTCCTCATCCTTAATGAATACCCCATTTTATGCATGATTCGCATTTACTTTTATTTTGGGGGTTGTATTCCGGCCCTAGTTTTGTTGTAATTTATTTTATTTTTGTGTACCATATTTTAATCATGCTTTATTTAATGCTTTCCGTTATCTGATTGATCTGAGCTTTAATTTCCTGCATTGAACTGAATGAGAAAATGAAATGAAAATTTTAACTCTAAAACTCAATTATAATTTAATCAATGTATGAATAAATAGGAAGTCCCGAACCATCTCTGGTCTTAGGCTCAATGAGATTAGATGAACCTTTCGAATGTTTTATTGGAAAGGGAATTCCAAAATATCTCTTGCTGCCTAAAATAGGCCCAAGTTGCATTGTCTTAGGCTCTACGAGGTTAGACGAACCATCTTAATGTTCTATTGGGGTGGGGACTCCAAAATATCTTTGGCTTGCCCAAAATAGACGTATATGCATCGTCTTAGGCTTCACAAGATTAGATGAATCCTTCCAATGTTCTATTGGAAGGAGGATTTCAAAATATCTCAGATTGCCCAAAATAGACACACCTGCACTGTCTTAGGCTTAGTGAGGCTAGACGACCTTTCCCAATGTTTTATTAAGTGGCAACTCCAAAACACCTCCTTATTGCCCAAAATAGATGCCCTTGTAATCTCTTACAAGTTCTTTGAACTTCTCTTGAATACCTTAAAAGTGGGTTTTTGGGAGACGGGGTTCGGCGTGCGTCACAGTAGCGACTTCATTAGGGACACTAGAGACTTCGCTTCGAAAATACCTTGGTTAAAACATATAATTGAGTTTTAATTTAAAATTTCATCCCTTTTCGAAATTGCATTGCATATCACTATAGCATTAGATCTATGCTAGTTTGAACCCTCTATCAGCCCCTGTACATTCCCGAAGCACGACCTTATGTTCACTCAATATAGGGAATTATCAAGGATAATCACCAGTCCAAGCCTCGTACCATCATAATATATTAAATGGAGAGCCGATCGATCATTATGCTCGTGATGAGCTAGACCCGTTGGCAGGGACCATACTTGGGTAGACCTAAAGTATCATCACCCTAGCCAAAGCTCATGTAATGAAAGTAGATACTTCCCCTAGGTGGTATGAACCATAATACCTTGCTTGTTATATGGATCATTATGTATTGGATAAACCTAGATAGATTGGTTAGTCGCCAAATCAAAGGCTTTCATTCCCCTATAGGCCCTTGTCAATTTATTCGGACTGCCTAAATACACAACGGTCAAAAGTCATACGTATGTACATTAGATAAGAGAGGTTATGCAGCTAGTTTTCGACCGTACACCATATGCATCCATTGGGTTCCCTATTAACCTATGGACCGAGCCCACCTAAAACAGAGACTGCACGACCTCGTGTGTGGGAGGAATAAGGTTAGAAGGGTATATTTGCTTGCATGTGGTTGTAGATGCTGCATTGCATGACCATACATCATATGTCTTCATGCATTATCCTGACCAGGTACGTTTTGTAGCCATCATAGATCTACCTAGATGGTCAAGCGGTCCCCGCGGGCGGCTACACAGAAATTTATTCTTTGAGTTACCAGAAAGGGTAGAATATTTAGACTCACTTTTTGGGAGCAGTCAAGCTACCTCCTCTCAGTTTTCCATAGACGGTGAAATGGCCAATCCACTAAGAGAGGTGGATGCCAATAGGGCTTTGATAGCCAAACAAGTTGGTAGACGATTTGAGGAGTTTCAGAATAAAATGATGGCCATGATGGCGACAATGGCCTAGCCCACCCCACAAAACCCAGCTGCCCCTTCTATGAGACAAAATGAACAGGAGGAGGCTAGAGAATACCCACTTGAGGAGATTCATCCACCACTAGTGGATTTGAGGGCTACCATATCTGCGGGGCAGAGAAGAGGAGTAGCCCGTAGAATAGAGGATGACTTGGAAGAGGATCAGTACGAGGAGCCTGTATCAATGAGAGGAAAGGCACCTCAGATGGAGGAAGCTATCTGAATGATGATGGAAGAAAAATTTTAAGTAATGTCAAGGATGCTGACAAGGGGGCGAGGGATGAACCCCGAAGATAAGGAATTAGAGGGAGAAGATCTGATCCCTCAGAATTTTAAGATGCCGGATGTTCCAAAGTTTGACGGCTCTTCAGACCCCACCGCGCATATAAAGCAGTACTCGTTGGTGATGAAGGGTACTACTTTGACGAAGAGGCAAAAGATAGAGTACTTCTGCTTGAGCCTGACAGGTCTCGCAGAGGACTGGTACCATGGGTTAGACCGAAGAACCAAGGAAGACTGGGACCTACTAATAGAAGAGTTCCTTAGGCAGTACGATTATAGTATGAGGATGGAAGTGATGCTAAAGGATTTGGAACTCTTACAACAGAAATTCGGTGAATCGTTTCACGAGTATCTGACCCGATGGAGAAACCGGGTGATAGAGATGAAAAGAAAGCCAGATACCCAAGATCAGATAAGGCTCTTTATCAAGAATGCTAGCCCATATCTGAAGGATGGGCTAAAAAGGAAGGGTTTAAAAGATTGGGAGTTGCTGAAGGAAATAGCCATTAAGGCTGAAGGTAAGTATCTAGCGAGAAGGGCGAATAGTAAGGCATACAATAAGAAGAGCAGTGGTGGTCAGGGGGCAAGCAGACCAGCAAGTTCTAGTAGTGGTAGCAGAATAGGCAGGATCTGATCGATTCCAAGTAGATCACAGATCCAAAAAAGAGAAGGAACCAGAAGAAGCCAGGATATAGTATTATGCCCCCACCTATGTTCATGATCGAGTCTAGCTTGCCCAAATAGTACATGTTGAAGGATTTGTACGAAAGTTAGAGCACTGCTATCACTTTCCCTGAGGGGGCAAGTGAAGAAGGTATTCCCATGGTAGCGATAGACTATTGGTCCACTGATGAAAGTGGAAATGATAATTATAATAATGAAGGATCTTCCGACTCGTGGGGTTTGGAGGAGAAGGAAAAGAAAAAGGATAAGAAGAAGGAAGTCAAAGCAGGGACCCAGAGCGAAAGGGTAGTTCCAAAGATAAAGAAGCCGCAAGATCCCGCGGCAGTATAAAAGGAAAAGGAGCAAGAGAAAGACCAATTAATAAAGCAACTAAAAAGGACAATGGCTCAAATTTCAGTATGGGATCTGCTGAGGCAGTCTCCTTCTCATAGGCAAAAGCTAGTGGAAGCCCTATGCAAATCTAAGGTGGCAACCACCATCTCCCCTATGGAACTGTTAGACAAAGTAAAGGGAAGCGCCAGAGAGAATGTGGTGTTTTCAAGTGTTGACTTGCCGGCAGAGGGCTGCAACCATAATCGCCCCTTATACATAAGGGCTCAGATAAATGAGAAGCAGATAGCCTACGTCATGGTGGACAACGGTTCATCTATAAATGTCTGCCCTTTAGTGGCAATGGAAGCTTTCGAGGTGTCAGAGGACATGCTAAGCAAGTTTCACCTTATAATCACAGCCTATGATAACTCCCATAGATAGGCATCGGGGACATTCAAGGCAATGGTCAAGACTGGGCCGATTGAGAAAGAAGTGGAGTTTGTGGTCCTCCCCATTCTGGCCAACTTTTCAGCACTTTTGGGCAGGCCGTGGTTCCACAAGCTTGGAGGACTGCCATCCACTTTGCATCAAATGATCAAGATCCCACATAAAGGTCAAGTGGTGACAATTAGAGCCGCAAGGGAGAATCAGGTGTCCATTCTGAAAATTGCAAGGCAACCCTTCAATGGGTTCCATGTAGCTATGATTGGTGAGGAAGAGCACATCGAGGGGAGCCCTCAAGTGGTAAACATGATGAGAAGGATTCTTTCCTCCCTGGAGCGGGTTTGGATAAAAAATTTTAGGGGCCGCAAGCTGCCATGGCTACAAGAGGTCAGAAGGATAGGAGAGGCCTCGGGTATAAAGGCACCACGATGAAGAGCAAGAGGGCAGCAGGTGAGGTCCCTCATATTAAGGAGAGCTTTGTGACGGCCATTTCAGTGCATGCCTATGTAGGGGAAGCCGAACCTCAGTGGGTGGATGGAAGAATTGTACCAGGATTCGAGGTCTTTAATGATCTCTTCAATTAGGACATTAGAATGATCAAGCCAGCAGAGGGTTTTTGGGATGAAGAAATCATGAGCAAGAGGACTATCTGGGATCGAGAATCACCCGAGGAAATTATCACCGAGAGGTTGATGGCCACCCGAGTAAAGGGGAAAGAGAAGATGGAAGATGAAGCTATAGGGGAACAAAATGAAGCCACACAGTGCCAGTTCAATACACAACTATCGGCTGCAACATCTGCATCGGTAGAGAAAGAAGATGATGATAATTTAGATTTTCTTTTTATGCTAGAACTCTTTAATAATGTTAATGACTTTTCTAGTCCAATTAATAATATGAATAATTTTTCTTAGTTGTGCGATGCTTCTGATAATTTCACAATGCATAATCATGATCATTACTCATTCATATTTGATATTGATTCAGCTGATGCCATTCCATTTAATCTCGAAACTTCAGAAAACCTGAAGGAAATCTTAATAGCATCTAATGTAACTCTTGAAGGAGATTAAAATTTGAGAGAATCTTAAGAAAATATGAAAAATTCTTTGCCTGGACCTATGAGGACATGCCAGGAGTCGATCATGAAATCGCCGAACACGCCATCCCAACGTATCTGGATCATAGACCAGTCAAATAGAAGCTTAGAAGACTTAGGCCAGAATGGGCAGAGAAAGTGAAGGAAGAAATCCACAAGCAGATTGAGGCCACATTTCTTATTGAGGTCCAATACCCGACTTGGTTGGCTAACGTCGTTCCGGTAGCCAAAAAGAATGGCAAAGTACGCGTATGTGTGGAGTACCAAGATTTGAACAAAGCTTATCCAAAGGATGACTTTCCATTACTGCACATCGATGTATTAGTAGACAGCGTCGCAGCCTGCATGATGTATAGCTTTGTGGATGGATATGCAGGGTATAATCAGATTCTCAATAAGATAGAGACCGGATTAGAACAGCCTTTATAATGGAGTGGGGAACATTCGCCTACAGAGTAATGTTGTTTAGGTTGAAGAATGCAGGGGCAACCTATCAGAGGATGGCTACTCGAATCGTTGATGACTTGATTCATAAAGAAGTTGAAGTATATGTCGATGACATGATGATCAAGTCAGCCACCAGAGAAGGTCACTTTGAAGCTCTAGAGAAGTTATTTTAGAGGATCAGTAAGTATAATTTGTGGTTGAACCCTCAAAGTGCATTTTCGCAGGAAAACTGTTGGGGCACATAGTCAGTTAGAGAGGGATTGAGATCGACCCGGACAAAGTCAAGGCCATTAGGAAAATGCCAGTGCCTCAAAAGCATAACACATAGTCAGTCGGTTAAAGTATAACTCAAGTCTTTAAGGGTAGTCACGGAAGCACAAATTCCAGAAGCCGACTGGGCATAGTAACAGGTGCAGCAGTTAAACATGTCAGACGAGAATAGGTTGCGGGCTTATTATCACTGTCAGTTCTATTAGAAGAGACTTGCCCGATCATTCAGCAAAGAAATCAGAAAGCACCCGCCAAAAAAAGGAAATTTAGTCTCCTAGCAGACAAGACCAGGTGTTTCGGACATACGGAGTAAATTCAAGTCGACATGAGAAGGAGGCCATCTTGCAAAAATTAAAGGCTGAGAGAAAATATTCAATCAAGAAAATCTGAGAGTGCTGATTGATAACAGGAGTCGAATGCGCCCGAAGTGTTACTCCCTGAGATTGAATAAAACTTGTGCTTTTGCACCACATGTCTAGACATGATTATCATTGTTGCTATACGGTGCATATAAATAGGAAGACATGCATAAGTTAGGCATGAACATGCGATTAAATGGTTAAGAGAAACCTGTGGCATGCATAAGGACATATGCCGAGACAAGCCTCATTCAGGGCCATGATGATAAAACTTCATTTGACAAATGCTTCTCCTCCTACCCTTAAAAAAATAAAAAAATAATAAAATAATAAAAAAAAGCTCGTTAGAGGTGAAAACCGTGATGGGCTCTCTAAGCAAAAGTGAGGCTAAAGGGTAGGGTGAAAACCTAGAAATAGACAGTCTGTCCTACAAAAAATGAAATGAATAAAAACTGCTGGATTGGGTTGGCTCCATTTCAGGCAAAAATAAGGCACAATAAAAGCTAGTGTGAAAATTCACAAGGGACGCACTACCTTTAATCAATGACCTCCGATACCTGGAGCGATAAGGCAGCATTACTTAGGATGACCTCCCTTCGGGTAGAAAGTGCATGAGTTAGAATCATGGGGGTAAGATGTTGTACGTCTCATAGCAAAAGGGTGCATGCTTGTTGAGCGAGGGGCGAAGATGCACACCGGACGGTTCTCTCTGAAATGATTATGGGTCAGAGTTCCTAAACCAAGATGATACTCTTCTATATCACTGGGGGCATCAAATAGTATGAACAGTATCCTCAATGAGTCCCTTAACTACCTAGGATATGGTCTATCCATTTTTGCATCTCACATGCATTCCATGTTACAATCTTTCGCATAACTTTACACGTGCATGGCATTTGACAATGCCGAACGTGCATTCACATATGCATGAACTTTGTATATATCTTGCATATGCAATTTTTTGCGCATATTTCGTGCACATAATCTCTGCATACATGCAACACATAATTCTTTGCACATGTTTAGCATGCATATTACGTGCATTTAATCCTTGACATGTATAGTTGTGTACACAAAATTTTTATGTGTTAATCCTTAGCATGATTTGTGTGTATAGCTTTGCACACACATTTAACACCCATTATCTTTAAGTCATTTTTCCAAGGCATTCTCAGTCTATTCGGAGCATTTTCTTTAAGTCCTTTTTCCAAGGAATTCTCAGTCTCTTCGGAGCATTATCTTTAAGTCCTTTTTCTAAGGCATTCTCAGTCTTTCCGGAGCATTATCTTTAAGTTCTTTTTCCAAGGCATTCTCAGTCTCTTCGGAGCATTATCTTTAAATCCTTTTTCCAAGGCATTCTCAGTCTCTTCGGAGCATCATCATTAAGCCCTTCGTCCAAGGCATTCTCAGTCTCTTCGGAGCATTATCTTTAAGTTCTTTTTCCAAGGCATTCTCAGTCTCTTCGAAGCATTATCTTTAAGTCCTTTTTCCAAGGCATTCTCAGTCTATTCGGAGCATTATCTTTAAGTCTTTTTTCTAAGGCATTCTCAGTCTCTTCGGAGCATTATCTTTAAGGCCTTTTTCCAAGGCATTCTCAGTCTCTTCGAAGCATTATCTTTAAGTCATTTTTCGAAGGCATTCTCAGTCTCTTCGGAGCATCATCTTTAAGTCCTTCGTACAAGGCATTCTCAGTCTCTTCGGAGCATTATCTTTAAGTCCTTCTTCCAAGGCATTCTCAATCTCTTCGGAGCATTATCTTTAAGTCCTTTTTCAAGGCATTCTCGATCTCTTCGGAGCATTATCTTTAAGTCATTTTTCCAAGGCATTCTCAGTCTCTTCGGAGCATTATCTTTAGATCCTTTTTCCAAGGCATTCTCAGTCTCTTTGAAGCATTATCCTTCGAAGCATTAAACTTTCTTCTAAAATATTCCAAATCTTTTCAATCCATGAGGATGTCTGCATTTTATAAGTCCGGAGCAGAATCGGTACATCGCCATCTAAGGATGGTACTCGTACTTCGTAAGTCCTGAAAAGGCTCGGTGCAACCAAAAAGGATGACAATCTCTCCTAAAAGGAAATGTTTTCCTTCTTATGGCAGCAAGAAGGTCGCCGCCTCAGGTACGTGCTTCTTTCTTCTTTTCTGAATTTTGGCTCACCTAGGCACCTGAGTTCTAAGTTTTCCAAAATTGGGGGCAACTGTAGACACCGGGTCCCGAGGCGGCCCAAGATCAGGATTACCCGATGATGAAAATAATACCGGCTCACAAGTAAAGGTGTCCAAAATGATATTTTTCTTGTCGAGACCCTTGTTTTTTAAATAAAAAATAGACAAATAAATATATATAATTAAAATTATATAAAAAATTATTATAAAAAAATTTTATAAAAATAAAATTAGGAAGTGTTATTTTGTATATATCAAAATTTTGATTAAAAATATTTATATTTAAAAAGGGAATTAAAAGTAATTAATTAAAGATTTGATTAAAAAAATAATATTTAATTAATTAAAAAAAAAGTATTTTTTGGCATTTAGTGGCCGTGTGTGGAGAGCCTCCACACACGGCTATATGTGGATTTCCACATGAGGGGCCGTGTGTGGAGGCTCTCCACATGCGGCCCTCCATGCCACTTCCGCACGTGGCCACTCTTTTGCTGCGTGCTCTCTCTCGCCTGCAAAATTAATTTTAGGACTGTAAAAAAATCAGTTTTTTTTTCATATTTTGGGTTATTTTGAAAGAATAAAATTAGGAAAGTCAATTAGGTTTTTTCCATTTTGGAAATATAGTGAAATTAAATGGGATTTGGCTCTCATTTTTCAGGGGGCTGCATCTTTTCAAAGAAAGAAAGACATAAGGTTTTCTCTCCAGCAAAAATAGAGATACGAGATGTTTTCAAGGGAAAAATATTAGGAATTTCAAGATTTATCGTTTTCTTCTTTATTGCTAAAACGATTTATTCCTGGTTTGGTTTAAGTGAAGAAAATTAATTTCTTTGGCTTGATCCTTCCATCAAAAAATTATTTTCTTAAAATCTAAAAAAAAAATTAGATTTTTCTTGAGTTATTTTTTGTGTTTATCACCGCAAAATCGACAAGGAGAATGGATTGAGACATCCTATTTTTCGATCTATAAACTCTGAGGGTAAACATTTTTGGACTCGTCCTCATTTATTTTTTTATATCATTTATTATTGTTAATATTATTATTTTCTGTTATTATTATCATATTCATAATTTATTTCTAGCATTTTTAATGTGATTATTATTGTTGACATGTTATGTGGTTTCAATTTGATTTCTTGTTGTTTTAATTTTGTCACTGTTGTCGTCCATCATCATCATCATCATCATCATCATCATCATCATCATCATCATCATCATTATTATTATTATTATTATTATTATTATTATTATTATTATTATTATTATTATTATTATTATTATTATTTATACTTATTTTGCAATATCATTGTTTATTATTATTATTATTATTATTATTATTATTATTATTATTATTATTATTATTATTATTATTATTATTATTATTATTGTGCAATTGTTATTATTATTATTATTATTATTATTATTATTATTGTTGTTGTTGTTGTTGTTGTTGTGTTAATGTTATTGTTATGATTATTATTATGACTATTATTATTGTGTCATATTATTATTGTTATTTATTGTTATTATCAATATTATTATTTCATGTTTGTTTTACTCTGTTGATATTATTATTATTATTATGTTATTGTCATCATGATTATATTGTTTCCCTTTTCACCATATTTTTTATTTTTGGCATGACTTGTGTTAATTTATTTGCATGTAAATGTTTGTACATTAAATTAACATGTCTCATATTTATTCCGCATTCGTTTGATTAATCTGCTTGGAATTATTACTAATAATTTTAATATATTATTTTCTGTCTGAGATTAAAATTTGAGTTCATTATTTGAGCATTCCAGCGACCACACGGAGGGGGTCGTAACGCATGGGAGGCTATGTCGTTTGGTGAGACCTTTCCTATCCCTTCATGTGTTTATATTTGCTTGTAAATAAATATTTTATTTATGCACTCGTGAGATAAAAAATCACAAAAACATCTTTATAATTAAATTGGAATTTTTACTAATAAAATTGGGACCAATGTCCCTCATTTTAGCCAAGGAATGTAAAATGCCACAATAAAACGAAGAGTTAATCTTCTCCAAAAATGGGATCACTCATCCCGATTTTTTAAACTAGTAATCGAATAACTCTTCGATCCCTTTTCAAATAAGCGCAGAGGAACCAATGTTCCAAACCTAAACGAATGCCCCGATTTATGTATATTTTTCTTATATTTGATTTTGTTTGTTTGTTTAAATTTATGTTCATACATTTTATGCCCTTGTAATTAATTTTGGGGAGTTATTATTTAGTTTTCATTTGGGATTGTATTCCATCCCAATTTACATTTTTAATCTTCTTTTAATTAAGGTTGTATTCCGCCCCAATTTCTCTTGTAATTGTGTGCTTAATGTGTTTATTGCTTTTCTTTATCGCTTTATTTACCATTTCCTTTATAGCTTTTATTTATTGCTTTTGAATGCTTGCGATGCGCTTTTTATTAAATGCATTAATCGTGTGAGATAAGAGGTAGAATTTTAGGAAATTAAAAACTCATTTATAATTAACCAAAACATAAATAAGAGTGAAGTCTCGAACGCCATCTCTGGTTTAGACTGTAGAGGTTAGATGACCTCTCCCAATTTCTCATAAATTGGGTGGCGACTCCAAAATACCTCAAATGTGCCTAAAGGTACCATGAGGCTAGATGAACTCCCCAATATTCTATTGGGTAGGGATTCTAAGATGTCTCATGGCACCCAAGATCAAAAGACGCGAACCAATCCCTCATGCCCTAAAAGCGGATCTCGTCAATGAGGGCCTTTGCTAGGTTCGGCATGCGTCACAAGTGGGCTGTAAAAGAAAAGCGTCTGATGCCCTATGTGAAGCACCTGAGTAGTTTAAGCAATTAGTTTGAGGTGTGCACCTTCCACTTCATCCCAAGGGATGAGAATCAGTTAGCGGATGCCCTTGCGACCTTAGTATCATTATGGGATAACCCAAAAGGGGTAATTATTAACCCCGTCTTAATCTCCAGTTCAGAAAAGCCCAGTTTCGAGTCTAATCCAATCGTGGAAGTCGAAGTTATTAACGAGAAGCCGTGGTACCATGACATCAAGAATTACCTAGAAAGGACGTTATTCCCAAAAGAAGCTACTAAAAAGGACCAAAGATTGATCTGCAAGTTGTCCACTCAGTTTATCTACATAGATAATGTGTTATAAAAAAGGCAGGTCAATGGCATTCAGTTGAGATGTCTAGATGAGAATGAAGCCGATAAAGTTATGGAGGAAACCCATGCTGGATTTTATAGGGCCCACATGAATGGGTTAATACTGGCAAAAAAGATCCTGAGATAAGGGTTCACTGGCTTACAATGGATACAAATTGCTTAAAATATGTAAAGCAATGCTAGTTATGCCAGCAGTATGTAGACTTGAGGCATTTACCAGTTTCGGAGCTACACAGTTTAACATCACCTTGGTCATTTGCAGCTTGGGGAATAGACATTATTGGGGAGATATGCCCTAAGCCTCTAATGGACATAAATTCATCATAGTCGCTATCGATTATTTTACTAAGTGGGTAGAGGCTCAATCCTTTAAGAAAGTTGACGCCTATGGCCAGGTTCATTGAGAAGAATATGATATGCAGATATGGTCTCCCCCATCACATTGTGTCCGATAATGGAGTGCAATTTATGGCTGAAATGAAGAAATTGCTCCAGACGTATGGCATTGAGCATCATAAATCCTCTCTATATCGCCCTCAAGCTAACGGGGTAGTAGAAATGGCAGAGAAGTTGCCATTCGCGCTCTGGGCTATAGAGCCACTGTCAGAACCTCTACAGGGGCCACGTCGTATTCTTTGGTATATGGGATAGAAGTTGTATTGCCAGTTGTGGTAGAGCTCAAATCTTTAAGGGTGGTCATGGAAGCAGAAATTCCAAAAACTGATTGGGCCCGGTAACGGTTGCTTCAACTGAATATGCTAGACGAGAATAGGTTGCGAGCCTATTATCACAATCAGATTTATCGAAAGAGACTTGCTCAGTCATTCGGGAAAAAGGTCAGAAATCACCCGCTGAAAAAAGGGGAGGGGATTTGGTTTTCAAGCAAATGAGATCAGGTGCACCGGATATATGGAGAAAGTTCAGATCGACATGGGAAGGTCCCTTTGTTCTCAAGAAGCTACTGATGAAGGGAGCAACGATTCTGGCAAATAGTAATGGGAATGAGTTCAAAGAACCGGTCAACACTGACAGACTCAAAAGGTTCCATGGCTAAAGACGTAAAAATCAAAAGAAGGGAATAGAAGCCCCACAGGTCAAAAATCAAAGAAAAGGTGGCCTTGCTAAAATTCGGCTCATCGTTAGGGTGAAAACCGAAAAAAGGCACCCTGGGCAAAAATTAGAGGCTCAAGAGAAAATATCCAATCAAGAAAACCCAAGAGGGCTAATTAGTAATAGGAGTTTGATGCTATTAATATCTACCCTGACAATAGATGTAGTTTTGCATTATAAATCTATGTTAAATGATGATCATGTATGGTGAAATCATATCGAAATGTACACAATTTTGCAAAAAAGGAATAAAACAGAAGACATTCAACTTATATGTTCATTATTTTCAGTTCTTTTGTAAAAAGAAAGACATCATTCATTATAGAATGCATGTAAATCTAAATTATACTCTACTACTGCTCTCGCCGGCCAGGTGCTTAAGTCGGTGGGTCCTATTATCGACTACAAAGCTAAGCACCCATCTCTTGTAGGCACTAGTGGAAGTAGTGGAGCAATCCCTAACGGAAGGTATGATGGTCTTCACTGGCAGCCTTGCCCAGAGACTATGATATCTAGAAGTGAAGGCTGAAGATAAGATGTTGCCCTAAAAGGACAAAGGGAGCCTCACAACATCCTGAATCATCCCGAACTGTCGGGAACAATGGGCCGTGATGTAAAAGGTAGCCTCATAAAGCCCACACAACGGAACACACCCCGAAGAGCCATCGGTGGTCATAACAGAAAGAGAGAGCCAGGGGCTCATAAAACTGATGTCCTCGTCCACCACCTCACTAAATCTAGCAACACCCTCGTTGGGAGAAGCAAAAGAGTACAACAACTGTCGGGAAAGAAAATGCCTCAGTCAATACTTGCCAATCTAGGAGGGGGCTCTGATAATAGCCTTAGCTTCTCTTGCAGCCATACCTGGAAGACAGAGGAAAATAATAATAAAAGAAAAAGAAAAAAAAGAACAAAAGAATAAAAGAGAAGAAAAAAGAGAAAAAAAAAGCCGTCGGAATGGTAGGGTCCACTCCGGGCAAAAATTAGGCATAGGGTTATATGAAAATCCGAAAGGATGCATCTCCCACTAAGAAAAGCTAGTGTGAAAATCCACAAGAGATGCACTACCTTTTAAAATAAAGACGTACCTGGAGTAACAAAGGGCTACCATGAAGGCGACAGAAGGGTCGGCACAAACAGAATCCAAGCCTAGAATCTTCTCAACCAGAATCAAGGGGAATGGGGTCAACCTGCAGTGGATCCCGTCTACTATCCTAAACAACCTAAAATTGCTGGTCAACTCGTCAGAAGTCACTGTCAAGTACCTAAAAAGGCAAAACAGAAGGACAACACTGGCCCAATAAGTCAACATAGTAGAGAAGCCCTCTAGTGCCTCGGTCAAAGGCTCTAGAGTAAAGGTGCTCCCCCGAGGAGCCAGTGTTGTACCGACTGAGGAAGAAATGCCTAGGGCCAATGCAATGTACCTCTCATGGATAAAATCGCAGATCGGGATACAAGGCGGTGTGCCAAGTGGAAGCCTCGCTTCGATAATAGTGGCAAACTCTTCAGGCAAGGGGCATAATTCTTGGTAGGTAAACCTAAAGACATTGAAACGAGGGTCCCAGAAGCGGGATGTAGCTAATAGAAGGTTCCATTCCATTCTAATCCTCCTCAAAAATCTCAAACCAGAATAGGGGGTCAAAGTGGTATTCTCCCAAGTTCGGGGGTCATCCAGAATTTGGTGCATCTTATTGAGGATAGGGGATGACATTTTTTTGAAGGTTTTGGAGCAAAAAGTAAAATTAAATGGAAAAGTAAAAGACAAAAAGAAGAAAAAACCTAGAAAGGAAGCTCTAGTTGAAGTCCAAAGAGATGAATGCACAAAATTCAAGGAAAAGATGGGATATTTAAAGAAAGCCGCGACAGACAGGCTGCCCATCGGTTGATTTTTCGACGGGAAGTCCGTCGGTCAATTGGTTGACCGCCTGGGAATATGTTCTCCTACACATTTCATGCATTTCATGCACATAAATATTTTACGCGTATTTTTGCCATTTTTAATTTTACATAAAAGTAAATTTGATGAAGAAGTGTACCGTGCACGGAAATCATTGGCAAAATATTCAGGAAGTGTTTTCTTTTCAAAAATTTGAGAAAAGAGGGAAAAAGAAAGAGAAAGAAAATTGATGGGAATTTTGAACGACCGACGGGATGCCTCTCGTTCGGTGTTCCGATAGGAAGCCCGTCGGTCAGCAAACTCTATATAAAGTGCACGTAACCACGCGTCTTTGGCTATTCTTTTTCTCTTTTTTTTTCCTTCTTCTTCCCTCTCTCTCTCAAACCGATGGGACCTTTCGGTTTTCCTCCCTTTTCTCACCCATTTTTCACCCATTTTGTGCACCACTTGCGCCAAAATGACCCTCGCACGCATAGGACCAATTTTTTTACAGTTTCTTTGAGTTTTTTTCAATCTACTTCATCGACTACCAGGTTGGTTTTACTGCATTTTTCTCCTTCTTTTTACTTAATTTTTGTTCTAAATGCATGATAGATGTATATGTTTTAAAATGTAGAATAAATTCTGTCCGATTATTTTCTGCATTTTAGGACCCTATATAATGACAACTGAAGTGCAAATGGATAGTGAAATAATAAATAATAGTAAAATACTAAATAAATATAGGACATAGAAATATGCTCCAGTATGACTGATGATTAGGGAACCAAAGTAGACTAAATTGTTAAATAACTGATCATCATGTAATATAATTGCACCAATAAAATTGTTGCTTGGGGCCTGAGGCCTATCCCTTTATTCGTGTTTTTATGCAGGGAGTTGGGCACATTCTTACTGAAATGCTGCCCAAATTTTTTTAGAATTTTTTGGATAGGCACATCCTTGACGGGATGCTGTCGAAAATTTTTAGTGGGCACATTTTAGTCGAAATGCTGCCGAAATTTTCAAAAATTTTGAAATTGTGCTTAGCTTACCTATGATTATTATACAAAACTAACTCTTTTCTTTTTTTAGGATGCCTCCACGATGCAACATTCGCTAGGATCAGCCCCAGCATCAGGCTCTCAAGTGGATGAGAGCCGATATTAGGGAGAGATTCCAAGCCTTAGCTCGCATACAGTTTCATGTAAGCCGCTTTATCTCCAGGCCTTTTCTACAGAGTATGGGGATGCAAGAGGAGGTCGATGCACTCATAGGGGCAGCAGGATGGACGGAGGTCCTTTGGCCCTCCTTTCAGACCCACCTAGAGGTTGCTAGAGAGTTCCTCGCCACCTTCTACTATAGGGGATTTCAGAGATCAGACTCAGAGGAGGGGGGTCATCCAGTTTCAGGTCAGGAGGCAACACTATAGTACCACGCGCCAGGTATTTGCATAGGCCATGGGGCTTTCTCATGGGGAGGATGTGATGATACCCCAGAGAGCCATTCGGAGGCAGTACTAGGAGGCTATCGCCATGCTGGGGGTACCCTATGACCATGACACGACAAAGAGCACTGTGCTCTATTCTCATGCATTGCGATACATACACAGAGTCCTCTCCAACTCATACTTGGGTCGAGCAGGCAACCCAGGGTCAGTGAACGGGGCGGAGATATGGAGCTTATGGGCGATTGTGGCAGGCCGGTGCCTTAATATTAGCCAAGAGATACTGGCTAATCTGGTCAGAGTAGCACGGGGGACAACCCATTCTATATGGGTTGGGGGAGTGATTACCATGCTTCTTTTGCATTAGAGAGTTGACCCAGGGAGCTTTGAGCCTCCACTCAATAAGGGTCTTTACGTGGATACGGCAATAGCTCAGACCATGGGCATGATTTCATGGATAACCAGTCACCTAGAGGAGTACCGGCTACTCACGATGGCAGAGACTCAGCGGCTGTTCCATCTAGCTCCGCTTCAACCAGATGAGAATAATCAGGGAGTGCCCCAGGAGGAAAAGTAGCCTCCGCAGCAGCCCCAGCCTGAGGTGCAGCAGCCTCCACAGCTGCCTTCACAACAGTCTCAGCCTGAGGAGAGTTGGCCTCGTACCCCTTTTAATATGGACATAGAGTTTGATGTGGATGATCTGCTGAGCACCCCACTATCACAGAGAGCACAGAGCCTCACTCCACAACCACCACTGCGGGTCCAGCGCTCTGAGCTTTGGGAGACCGGGAGATATCATTTATACAGCAGGCCAGGAGACCTAGGGGCATCTTCATCCACAACTCCTCTGCCATCATAGCCTCAGGCACAGTCAGCACAGCCTAGTCCACCGCTGCCTCCTCAGTCGGCACAGCCGGATATCATCGTAGCTATGACTACTGCTCTCGCCACTATGGAGCGACGGCAGGAGGAGAGGGATCAAGTCTTCCTTGAGCACCTAGACCGGCAAGGGAGGATCATAGAGGGGTAGGGGAGACAGATAGAGGAGCTGAGGCAAAGTCTAAGTGCTTCACAGGCAACGATGACCAAGAGGGTTGATGAGGCTATTCAGATGCTTGATGAGTTAATTACTACCCTCAGATTCCAGGTGGAGGTGTTAGAAGGCTCCATACTGACTATATCTGGATCCATCAGGGAGCTGAGGGAGTAAACAGAGACTAGGCTTGCGGATATTAGAGATATATCCAGACTCCGGGATTTGGAGCAGACATAGGCTATTAGAGGATTGGGAGGGGTGATCAACAAGACTTTATAGTTTTTCAGGACTTGTGCGCAGCCATTTCTGGACGGATGTGCTCAGGTCCAATTTCAGCAGGCCACCCGAGCAGCGCAGCAGGCAACACCAGCAGCACTGCCACCGATCATCATTCATCCTCAGCCAACTGTAGGAGTCGGGACATTAGCCCCTACTAGTCAGCCTCCAGCCTCTAGAGCTAGATCATTCACCTCCACAGTAGGACCATCCTCATCCGGTGCTCAGCTTATCCCTGTATTAAACGACGAGGAGGACCCAGAAGAGCCCACAGATTATTCACCCTTGTAGCTTATATTCAGGGAGTTTTTGTATTTTTTCTATTGATGTACAAAGTCTACATTCTATTAGTGAAATATTTATGTTGTTAAAGTGTAAATTTATTTCAGCTATTTGCATATTTTTGTTAATATTTCATGTTTGGCTTCAATAATGCTTGATGCATCAAAATAACAAAACAAAAAGAAATTAGCGAAATAAAGAACAAAAAGGCTAAATGATAATAAACAAAGATAAAAGACATAAAGTCCACGCTTTAAAAAGATCCGATCAACGCAATAAGTTAACAAGATCTGTTAAAATTACAGGTAGAATATACCAACAACACACGATGCGCAAGTCGAAGTCATCATCAAAAGAGTCTTCCGCCATATGAGTTATAGCAGAATATGCTTACGGCTCGGCAAGCAACTCAAATATCACGCCAACCGGATGGTGGTTAGTAATCAGATGCCATACTGACTGAATGGCAGTCAGTAATTCAAATATCACGCCAACTGGATGGTGGTTAGCAAATCATATGTTATACTGATTGAATGGTGGTCAGCAAATCAAAATCACATGCCTTGCAAGCCGAATGGTTGTTAGCAATAACATACCGTGCGGGCCGGATGGCGACCAGCAAGATAAATGCTGTATATCAAGTGAGTCGCAGCAGAACACACTACAATTCAACGATAATGATCACGTGCCTTGCAGACCAGATGGGGGTTAGCAAGGGTATGCTGTGCCGACTGAATGGTGGTCAATAAGATAAATGCTGTATATCAAATGGGTTGCAGTAGAATAAACTGCCTCTCAATGATAATCAGATGCCTTGCAGACCGAATGGGGGTTAGCAAGAGTGTACTGTACGGACCGGATGGTGGTCAGCAAGATAAATGCGGTATATCAAATGGGTCGCAGTAGAATGCACTGCAGCTCAACGGCAACGATCAGATGCTTTGCCGACCAGATGGGGGTTAGTAAGAACAAGCCGTGGAGACCGGATGGGGGTCAGTAAAACGATTCTAAGCGAGTCATAGTAGAACACACTGTGGCTCACCGGCGACGATTAGATGTCCTGCAGACCGGATGGGGGTTAGCTAGGACACGCCGTGCAGGATGGAGGGTGGCCAGCAAAACGATTGCAAAGGAGTTATGGTAGAATACACTACAACTCAGCGGCAACAAGCCACAAGCTTTAACACAGTAAAAAGGTAAGGACTGCCTCAGGTATGCATTTCCTTCCTTCTTTTCTGAATTTTGGCTCATTTAGACACTAATCCACTAGTTTCTCCAAAATTGGGGGCAACTGTAGACACCGGGTCCTGAGGCAGTCCAAATCAAAGTTGCCCGATGAAGATATCGGTACTGTTAGCTTATTTTCTAAGTACTAATTCCGCAAGTATACGGTGTACCGGTTATAGTACAAAAGATATCGATCCCACGAGGAATGTGATAATTATTACACACTATTACTACTCAATTTTAATTTTGATTACAATGATCATTAATTTATGAATCAAAGTGGAAATACTATGTCTAATATTATCTAATCTAATTATTGATTATCAGAGAAGACAAATGATTAATGATGATAAAATAATAAATATAACTTGAATTGATTATTCTTAATTATAAGTAAATTCTTGTCATGCAAGCGAAGTTGAATAAGATTCCAATTTACTCTCTCGAGATAAAATAGAGTGCTTAAAACATACATTTATAATTCTAATCACAATTTTCATTAATGAATTAGAGGGTTATACATGCAAATTTCAAGAATAATAAACAACCTATAACAACCATCTAACATTACAATTTCTCAAATAATGCTTCAATGATGAACTTCTATTAGATGTAAGTAAGAATTCATCTTTCAATTAAACTCTTACTTATAATGATCATGCATAAAAATACTAATAGAAAATTCTACAAGCAAAAATATTAAATTTATATGAATAATAAAATATAACATTAAATACTCAAGTTCATAAATTGCATCATTTAATAGTTACAAAGAAGAAGTTAAAGATAAGAAATGAAGAAGGAGATTCCTCAACCCTTTTCCCTTTCACAAAGATATCTTCTTCCTTGTAAGAATTCTTCTCTTCAAAACATAAAAATCCTAACTTAAAAACTTTAACTAAAGAACTTTTAGAAAATTAAACAATATTTAACTTATAATAATTCTCTCCCTAAAATTACAGTTGAGTTACAAATTTATAGAATTCCAAAAGTTGTGTTCCCTCCTTCAAAAGTTGCAAATATTGGTGAAAAATTATGCCTCTTCAAATGACTTTTCATAGAAAACTACCCCAACGGATAGTTCTATCGCGCTCGCGACAGAACACGGAGCTCTTTTCTTTTTTTCTTTCTTTCTTCTTTTCTCTTCCTCCTCTCTGGTCTCTCTCTCGCCATTCACGACTCGTGATCCCCTTTCACGAGTCGTGCACTCTTCTTCCGAGTCGTGCGTTTGGCTCACGTCTCGTGCTCTGCCTCCCTTCCTTCTCTTCGTGCTCTTTCTTTTCTCGCTACTCTCTGGCCCTTCACGACTCGTGTTCATCTTTCACGAGTCGTGTTCCACTGGTTTGCCTTCTTCCTTTTCTTTCCTTCACGAGTCACACTGACATTCACGAGTCACTCCTCCCTTCACGAATCATGTTCCACCATCACGACTCGTGCACATCCATTTAATCTTCTCTGCTTTATTCGTGCATCTTTTCCTCCTTTTAACTTAAATCACCCTATAAAACACAAAAACAAATAAAATAAACAAATTACATGAAAAATACATATATTTACATAATTAATTCTTAAACTTACATAAAATATATACTAAATAATGCGTCAATTAGGCACTTATTAAGTACCCATTTTCGGGCAAATGGACGAAGGTTGTAGATTTTCGCCCTTTGAATTCACAAAGATTAAGGGTTTCCGGCGACAGGAGCTTTCTGTGCTTCGAAAGGAGTGTTTTGGTTGAAAATCTGGTGTTGGGGTTGACCGACGGGCTACCCGTCTGTTAAGGGTGACCTGTCACTCAATCCGAGAGACGGTCATCCCTCGCAAAAATCGGTACCTATCACTCGTGCTTGAGGGACGTCCGTCCCTCGTACAAGCGACACCCGTCCCTCACGCGAGCAACGCCCGTCGTTCGCGCTTGGGACGACCGTCCCTCGCAGGAGCGATGCCCGTCGCTCACACCCATTCCTTACGTAATAGCCCATTGCTCAAAATGACCGGGGCTGCCCTTGCGCCCGACGCTTGTCGATACGCCAAGCGATGCCCGTTGGTTGAGGATCTACGGCGAATTGCAGGGATTTTCAAGGAGATTTCATGGGATTCTTCAAAATATTTTCCAAATCAATAGATTTTTATTTGATTTTCCTAAATCTTTCCAAATATTTGATTTGATTTCCAAATATTCTCCAAAATCTGGTGGTTTTGATTCAATTTTGTAAATCTTTTTCAAATTTAAATTTAAAAGTTAAAACTTTTTGAATTTTTTAATCTTAGCCTATAAATAGGGGGCTAAGATACATTTTCAAGGGTTTGGAAAATTTGTCGAAAGGTTGGAAAAATTTTCAGAAAATCTCGAAAGAATTTTCAAAAGTTCTGTTCTTATTTTTTATCAAAATTTTACTAAATCCTTTAAAAATAAGGTGAATCCGAGAAAGCGAAATCAATTCGTTTTTGCTCGATTTGTCCTTTTAACATTCACAATTGCTACGAAAAATTTCAAGAATGAAAAAATATTTTTATTTTCTTGATTTGATTTTGAAAATTACAATTTTGCGGCAGAAAATTCCCCGAAATTATACATTGCCAATTGATCCTTGTAGAATTCAATGGAAAAGATTACACAACATTCGCCTTCATAAGGTAATATTATGGGGGTAAATATTCCAGATTGACCTTCAATTTATTTTATTGCTTGATATTAATTTATTTGTGATTAATTGCCTAAAAAGAGAATTAATTGCCTAAAAATTGAGTTTTAATTGAATTTTCTTTGTTTTTTATTTTAATTAGGGGCGACCGACGGGTTGAAGCTCCACCAATGGCCATCGCTCAAGCGAGCGAGCAACCATCGTGGAAGCCTTCTTCTGCCCATCGGTCGGCTCAGGGACGGCTGTCGGTCATGCGGTTTGGGCCGTCCCTGGGTCCTCTTTTCCGTTTCTTTTGTTATTTCATTTTTCCTTTTCTCTTTAATCTTTTTTTCACCCATTTCAAGGTAATCTTTTTCTATAATTCATATTATTTCCCTTTTTTTTCCTTTCCACTATCATTTTATTTTATTATTTTACTAACTTGTTCTTGGATTCGGGGTGTTGAGAAGGGAGATCTCGCTAGAATGATTTGGGGACACCATTCGATTTTATTTTCCTTACCTTATTTGCTTTTACTTTAAGTTTTAATTCTGACTTATTGTAAATATTTTTTTTGAACCTGCTGATGTGAAAACGACAAAAGATTTATACAAATAAGCGGAATTTTTCTTAAATAAATAGGACCAATGTCTTGAGTTTTCATCCAAGCAAAACAAACATGTTAACATTATTCTTTCTTTAAATATACATGCGAGGACCAATGTCCTCATCCTTAATGAATACCCCATTTTATGCATGATTCGCATTGACTTTTATATTGGGGGTTGTATTTTGCCCCTAATTTTGTTGTAATTTATTGTATTTTTGTATACCTTATTTTAATCTTGCTTTATTTAATGCTTTCTGTTATATGATTAATCTGAGCTTTAATTTTGTGCATTAAACTGAATGAGAAAATGGAATGAAAATTTTAACTCTAAAACTTAATTATAATTTAATCAAGGTATGAATAAATAGGAAATCCCGAACTATCTCTGGTCTTAGACTCAATGAGGTTAGATGAACATTTCCAATATTCTATTGAAAAGTGAATTCCAAAATATCTCTTGCTGCCCAAAATATGCCCAAGTTGCGTTGTCTTAGGCTCCACTAGGTTAGACGAACCATCTCAATGTTCTATTGGGGTGGGGACTCTAAAATATCTCTGGATTGTCCAAAATAGATGTATATGCATCGTCTTAGGTTTTATCAAGATTAGATGAATCCTTCCAATGTTATATTGGAAGGAGGATTCCAAAATATCTTTGATTGCCCAAAATAGACACACTTGTGCTGTCTTAAGCTTAGTGAGACTAGACAACCTTTCCCAGTATTTTAGTGGGTGGAGACTCCAAAAAAGCTCCTTGTTGCCCATAATAGACACCCTTTTAATCTCTTACAAGTTCTTTGAACCTCTCTCGAATATCCTAAAAGTGGATATTCGGGCCACTCAGGGTTCGGCACGCGTCACAACGTCTAAGGTACATTTTGGGTCCTTACAACCCTTAATTTCATTTATATTTCCTGGGGCTTCTATTTAGGAGTAATTATAGGTTCACATACACTTATACAGAAATTACAATGACTACCCAATGTATATATATTATTACTACATAAACATTCCTACCAAAAGTGCAAGTTAATATTCTTAAGTTTCATTTGACTATCTATAATATAAAACATTTTAACATCATAACTTAACATGTACCAACACATATACAACTTAAGCATATATATATTAGCAAGTTTATTTGTGATATTCCTGAATATTTCACCTTCAAGCTATCCCTGATAATTTTTGTGTTAATTCATGTATATTGCATATGTATATATATAAATATCATTGAACAAACATTGGGCAGGTTTTTGCACATTTTCTTAATTTTAACCTACTTAAATCTGTGACACTATCTTACCACCATTTCAAACATAATGTATTATTATCAAGTAAATGAAAATCTCATTTCATTATTCAATTTGAAATCACGTAACATATTTTTGAGCATTTAATTATGCATTTATCAAATTAATTTCACCAAACCCTAATTATTTTATAAACACTAATCTATTCATAATACTAAAAAATTTATGGAAAATGTAGATCTAACAGAGCACTTACTATTTCGGAGTCTTTTTTTTCATTTACCAGTCATTGTGGTTGACCGATCACCGAAGTTTCACCAGCGGAGCACCACCACTACCGGAAAGGAGCTGGAATCATCGCGAGTCTGTTGGAAGTGGTCACACGCTCTCATGTGACACGGTGTGGCTAGAATCTACACCGGACAGTCTCGAGTTCCTCAACTCCGATCTGCCATCGCCAGCGAGTGAAGATGATCAATGGGTATAAGGAGGAGCACCTAATTGCAAGGAGCCCGATGGTACCACTCCTGTCGCCACCGGATGTCGAAGGTGTTCAAAAAATGGAGATGAAACTCTCGATAGGAGAGAGAAAAACACACATAATGGTAGAGTAGAACTGATAGAGCAAGCAGCGTTGGCTGCCGCCGGTGCTGATGAGCCGTCTCTCCTTCCCCGATGAGGGTGCACTGGAGCTGTCTCCCCTTCCCCTGCGTTC
This sequence comes from Excoecaria cochinchinensis, assembly GCA_947683425.1. NCBI lineage: Eukaryota > Viridiplantae > Streptophyta > Magnoliopsida > Malpighiales > Euphorbiaceae > Excoecaria > Excoecaria cochinchinensis. The sequence continues at coordinate 2,841,236 of CANTUQ010000023.1, read as the reverse complement.
TTGATTTTTCCTTCCCCCCTCTGCATTTTGTTTTATTATTATTTTCCATCCTCCCCTATATGAATGCATGGAGAATGTGGCTTATTATTTGTGTGACACATCTATTCCACTTACATGCCACCAAACTTGATTTTTTAAAGTGACATTCATTTATTTAAATTAAACTCTCATTAATAATTTAATAATGACATTTTTTCATTTTAGTCACTAGATTATTTATTTTTATTCAATTAAATCCTAATCTCTTATAATTCATTTTACAATTTACCTCAAACATGGCACATTACTACCAAGGCATATTTTGGGCCATTACAACCACCACGGATATATTACCTAAAAAAGTTAGAAGATGGTAAAAAATTAATCAAAATAGAATATGGCCATAACAAGTACCTAATAGGGTTTAGATTTTACATGTTTTTCAGTATGATTTAGGTATAATTTACTTAGTTTTTATTAGTTTTATGTTTGATTCATTGTGTTTTAGGTAATTTTGGTTATTTAATATTTTTATTCTAATTTAGTATCTTTTTTGTTGTTTTTATAGGTTTTTAGGTAATTTTGAGAAATTCAATAATTTTAGGCGCTTAAAAGGATATTTTAATTCAAGATTTTTAGAGATTTGAGACATTCAATAATTTAAAGAGCTTTAAAGGATATTTTACTTTAAGATTTTCAAAGCTCAACAATCGTTTTAAAGGTTGAAAGTGCATTAAGATACAATGGTTCTCAACAGTTGTTGGAAGAAGTCAATAGGCATTGGTTTTCAAAGAAACAAATATGCAATTAGAAGCAGAATACATCAATAGCCATTGAAAAAGCAAATAAACATTGTGTTTCAAAGTCAGAATATGAAGGAAGCATTTCCAACAACAATTGGTAATGATGAACAACTGTTGGCTATATCATATTTGCATATTATTCTTTTTCCTGATTAAAGTCGAATTGAACCAAATGTTCCTAAGTTGATTCAAGCTTCCTAATTTGACTCAAGACGGCTTAGTTGGAGGATTTCGAAGCTATTCTTGTCCAATGAGGATTGTGTTCTCTTCTTTAACCTAATTGTAATAGTATAATTAATAATCTTTTTGTTAGTTGTGGTGAGGTTAGCAGTTTTAAACTTTGATTAGCACTAGTCCTAATTTCGAATTTTGATCAAGAATTGCTATTGAAGTTGAAGTCAAGTGTGTTCTTCTTCTAAAGTAGTAATGATGAATTTCTTCTCATTCTCTTATGTGTTTTACATCAAGATGAGTGAGTAGTCCTTTTTGTTAAGGGGATTTTTGAATTCCTAGTGACTTTATGTATTTGAATTATGAGTTAATATGATTTGATTTTAGACTTTTATCTCTTGTGGGCATATCGCGAATAATTATATGAATGTTTATGTTAAATACATACTAGAATAACTAGTTTAACATATTTCATAAGTATGAATGTTTATGTATGCTTGAGTTTAATTCATATATGTTTTCATATTCTTAATTGTTTGCCACAATGGTTAATTAGGAATTTGATAACATGGTTATTTTATATTCATGTGTTCAAGAGATAAAATTTTCCATGATTAAGTAATTGTTGGAAGGTTGGCCAATTTAGGAATTTGGTTTAGGATTTAGTAACTTGTTCACGCTAGTTTGTAATTTTTTTTTCCTATAATAGGGACCATGTAATGGCATGAATACCGGATCAGTAATGATCACTGAAATCTGTAAAATCTATACTGTGAATTTCGTACGAAAATATCAGTGACTATGCCTAAAAAGGCAGTAAAGGTGTAACACCCCCTACCCATATGTAGGCGAACCCATCCAGATAGAAGTGAGATACCGTAGGAGCAGGGGTGTCACACCAAATAAAACGAGGCAAAGCAAACATTCATACATTATAAACATATGGAAACACAGCGGAAATTAAAATTTTGAGAAACCACAACTGATCATACATTAATATAATAAAATCATTACAATAATATTCTGATCAATTGCCCAAACAAAAGAATTACATATCCAAAAACACACAGAGCAGAAGCTTACAAAATTACTGATACAAAGAGAGTTCTATTACAAAAAGAATCATCATAACTATTATAAAAATAGCCCTAACACTAATCCCTTCTGTGTTGGCTTGACTGGCGGCGACTCTCTCAAAACACAGCACCTTCCGTACCTGCACGAATAAAACACCGTGCTAAGCAATAACGCTTAGTGGGGAACACACAACAAAAGAGTGGACGGCCATTCACAATGGTCGTCAAAAAGAATCACATACGATATGACAAATGCGGATCATCATGCCAGATATATATAATCATACTTGCAGAATAAAAACATACATTCAGAAGCTCATATCCACATTCATATACATACAAACTGATTTCTCATATTATCATGCTCATTCGGATTTCACATTCTGATAATCATGTCAAAGCAAATCAAAGCAAAAAGAACGCCTGCTGACTCACAGTAGTGGATAACGAGTATACTAACAGTACCTTAAGGGTACGAATCGAATACAGACAGTACCTTATGGGTACGAATCGAAAAACCATTTATTTTATCACATTCAAAATAATTTTTTGGAGGGACCTTAAACAAGATCCAAAATTCATAAGGGTTCACGAGGAACCAGACGGGGACCTGATCGGGGTCCAAACTCAACTGAGACTATAGCTAAAAGACTCTATTAAGCATGCCTAACTATCCACTAGACTGACTCTTGCAGGTCATGCATAAAGAAATTCACACATTGAGTTCATAACTTAAGGTAATAAATGACCCATTTGGATTCAACTAACATTCAATAATTTGATAGAGCAAAATACCAATTATAAGATAAGATAAATAAAATAAAACTAAATAATATTTAAAACCAATCATAAGTGAAAAAGGAGTGAAAACGAAGAGAATAAAAAATCATCTAAAATGGGGACAGTAGCGTTTTACACGGCGGCATGGCCAATCCATACCGCCGTGTAAGACACCTTACACGGGGGTATGGTGTAGTCCATACCGCCATGTAACATGCCCAACACGGAGTTGGAGCTGGGCAGAAGCATTTTCCACGAGGGTACGGGTAATCCCATACCGCCGTGTAAAATGTCCAGTTCAGCCTCCCAGAAGAAGCCTCACGATTCACACGGTGGCAAGGCCCTCCATACCGCCGTGTGAATCACCAAATTCCAGATTTTTGCAGAAAAACAACCCAATTTCCAACCCAAAACAACACATTCTCAAAACTCACACATTCAAACCATAAAATCAACCCATAAAACTCACCTTTCAGCTCAACATTCAAGCACCACATGCAATAAACATACTTAATAAATCCATCATCCATCCAATTTCAAATCCACAATCTAATAAATTCACATATGCATATTCCATCAAAATCACAATCTCAAAATCACAAATTAAAATCTTAACTCAACATACCCAAACCTTAAAGCATTAAACTATCATACAACTCATTATAACTCCATAAACCAAATAATTTTCTAGAAATTCATGTCAAACTCCAAATCATCAAATTCAAAGAAATTTCCCAAACCTTTGCTCCTATGCTCCTATGCTCCAAATCACTTAGTGCCACTTCCCGACGCCTTCTCCTTCCCTTTGGGATCACGAGGAGACTCCACTAACACCCAAAACACACAACCCAAAGAAAGACAAACCAAGCATCAAACCCTAGACCACAAATATAGAAGAAGAAGATGAAGGAGAAAGAACAAGAACAAGAACAAAATGCAGCAAAACTTACCAATAAACCTCTTAGAATTATCAAGATCCACCAATAAACCAACCCAAAAAGAGTGAGCCAAGGTGAGGAAGAGGAAGAGGAAGTAGAAGGGAAAGCAAAAGAGAAGAGAAGGGGAGAACGGGAATGAGAGAGCAGATTTCTGCTCTTCTCTTTCTCTTTCCTCAATAATACACCTTCCCCTTTCCACATGGCACACTACTATTGGTGGGTCTTAATAACTCACACCTTACAAGCACACATCAAACACACACAAGACTCTCCCAACTTAGGTACACCCTACCAATCTGTGAGCATAACACACAAACATAACTCACTCACTCACATCCTATAAACATGTGACAAACACACCCAAATGCAACCTAACCAATTCGCACCCTAATATCATATATGCATACACATACTAGCAAAACCCATAAACATGTATTTTACCCAAAATAGCCTTGTCACATGCCAAAACACATACAATGTTGTAGACACCGGGTCCCGAGTAGCCTTGATCAGGATTACCCAATGATGATAATTGCCTTCACAGGCTTAAAAGGTTAAAAGTGATGATTTTCTCGTCAAATTTGCATTTTAGAGTGAAAAATTAGAAAATAATATAAAATATTTAAAAAATTAATTTTGAAAAATGGGGGCTTAAAATTATGGTTTTTTTAGTCAATTTAAAATTTAAAAAAAAATAGAAAAAAATAAAAAATAAAAAAAAAAATTTCGGACCGCGAGTGTCAGGCGCGGCAGCGCGCAGGCGCGCAGGCGCCCATCGCGCTGCGGGCGCAAAGGTGACGCTCAGCGTCGCCGATGCTGCGCGTCGCTAAAGGCGCACGCAGCATCGCGCACGCTGAGCGCCGCACGGAGCGCTCGTGCGCGAGAGCCAGCGCGCGGATTTCGCGCGATTCTCGCCTGGTTGCCGCTCCGACGCCCGCCCCTCTATAGCGACGGGAATGATGGCCGTCGGTACAGGGTCTGATGCCCTATTTCCCCTTTTTCAGCCTTTTTTCCGATTTTTTCACCCAAAATTCCGTTTTTTATCCCATTTTTTGGGGTTTTTGACTTCAAATAAAATTCCAAATTATTTTTTATAGATTATTAATTAATAAAACTTGATTTTATCCCCAAAAATAAAGGAATTTGAATAAAATTAGGTTTGTTTTCCTTAATTAAATTAGGGCAACATTTCCTATTTTATCTTATAAATAGTTTATGATGAAATCAAAGGAGGGGCCTCCACTACTATTTTTTACATCAGAATTTCCAGCATTTCTCTTCCTCTTTGATTTTTCTTCTAAACATTTTGAGATTTCTCTTTGAATTAACAAGGTTTAATTGAGATTGAAAATTAATTTTCAAGACTTAATTATTCCAATTGATTCTTTTGGAGGCTACACACATTTTTTAGACCTAAAAATTTCTCTTCATCTTCTTCTTCTTCCACTAAAATTCCAGATTTTTTCCCCAACCAAAAATCAAAAAGAAAAATCAAGTGTTTCATTCTTTTTCCAACATAATTTCTTCTAAACATATTTTTAGAGGAAGTTTTGTTGTTGGATTTAATTTTTGAGACAAATAGAATAATTATTTGTTCTCAAAATTGTTTTTCTTCTTTTATTTTGGGTTCAATAAAACTCTTTTCATTGATTTTGTTTTGAATATCTTTTTGATAAAAAATTGATTTTGAGACAAATAAAATAATTGTTTGTCATCAAAATCTAATTTTTATTTGATAAAACTTCAATCAATTTTTCTTTATTTTAATCAATAAAACTTTTTTTTGATCAAAATCATTTCTTTAGGCAAAGGTATCAATTCTTTGTTCTTAAAGAATTTTTGATCATTTTTATTTTCAAATTCCAACATTTTCATAATATTTCACTCTAATATTGTGAATCATCAAACAAAGAAATCAATCATCACTTTTCCTTCATCAAATCCAATATTCTGAGGGTAAATATTCTTGGCTCCATTTCAATTTCTATTTTATTTCATTTTATTTATTCATGTATATTTTATTGTTTTTATTGATTTATTTATTATTTTAATTTATTCATTTGTTGTATTGATTTTATATTCGTTCTATTTAATTGTTTATATATGATTTGATTTTTATTCATGTGAATATCGTTTTTTTAATTCCTAACATGTAAATAATTCATTTATTTTGATTTCTCATTATTTTTAACATGCAAATAATTAATTTAACTTAAATTAATCTTTTTGCCATGTAAATAGTTTATATTAATTATGAACACATCAATTAACCTTGTTATATATCATTATTATTTTCATCATTCTTTTGTTTACTAATTTTTATTATTCTTTTTATCATTGTTACATGATTGATTTATTTATTATTTTTCACTTTTCATCACTTTTCATCATGTTCATATTTTTACATGTACTAATTAATTAACATGTTTTATTTTATTTTCAACACATCATTTAATCATTTGTCATATATAATGCATGTTTCTCATTTATTTTGGTTTGTTAACATTTTGATTTCATTATCATTCTTTTCATATCATCTTATTTTATTTTAATTTGTTATTCATTATTTTGTATGTTTAATTGATTTAATTGATTTAATCACTAACATTGTTTTAATTGTATTTTGTTTTTATGTCTAAACTCATTTTTTTCGCTTGGGCATTTTTGCGAGCACATCGGGAGGTCCAAAAAGGCTCATTTGATTTGTAAATATTTTATTTAATTTTGCCATATAATTTTCTTGTAAAATTCTTTATTTAGGCACGCTAAAAAGAAAATCACAAAAACATTTCTATTAATTAACTTGACATTTTTTCTAAATAAAAATGGGACCAATGTCCTAGTTTTTCATACCCAAATAAATCATCACATCAAAACTGTTTCATAATAAATATGCATGCGAGGACCAATGTTCTCACTATTAATGAATAACCCGTTTTATGCATGTATTTCACTTTTATAAATGGGAGTTGTATTCCGCTCCTAGTGTTATTGTAATTTATTTTTAAAATGCTTTATTTTGGATTTTGCTTACATTTACCGCTTTTGATATGAATGATTGCGCCTTTAATTTAAATTGCATTGTGTGGAAAGTTGATGAAACAATGAATTCAAAACTTAATTATGATATTAATCAAGGTATAAATAAATGAGAAGTCCCGAACCAGCTCTGGTCTTTGGGCTCAAGAAGCTAGAGGTTTACCCTCCAAGACACCTCTTGTGTCACGAGGCTTTAGCGTTAATCTTAGGCTCCTTAGGGCGAGAGGTTTACCTTTCAACCTTTGGCTGGCCCAAAATGGATACTAAGCGCAGTCTTAGGCTCTCCGAGGCGAGAGAAACTTTCCCAATGTTCTATTGGGTGGCGACTCCATGAAACCTCCTTGTTGCCCAACATAGACGCACTTGCGATTTATTGCAAGCTGTCAACGGACCCATAAATGCCCCGATCACCCACGTGCGGGCGGTCGAACGGGCGGCAGCGGGGATCCGGCGCGCGTCACAGTGGCGACTCCACTGGGGACATACTTGAGACTTCGATTCGAAAGTACCTTGATTAAAAATCATAATTGAGTTTTAATTTAAAATTTCATCTTCTTTCAAAACTGCATTGCAACTCATTAGAGCCTTAGATCTATGCTAGTTTGGTCCCTCTTTTAGCCCCGGTGCGTTCCCGAAGCACGACCCTATTTTCACTTAATTTAGGGAAGTGTTAAGGATAATCACCAGCCCAAGCCTCGTACCATCATGGTATATTAAATGGTGACCCGATCGGTCGTTACGCTCGTGATGAGCTAGACCCGTCGGCAGGGATCATGCTTGGGTAGCCCTAAAGTAACACCACCCTTTGACCAAAGCTCATGTAATGGCAATAGATACTTCCCTTAGGTGATATGAACCGTAATACCTTGCTTGCTATATGGATCATTTTGTATTGGACAAACCCAAATAATTTGATTGGTCACCTAATCAAAGGCTTTTATGCCCCGATAGGCCCATGTCAACTTGTTCGGGCTGCCTAAATACATAATGATCATAACCCATGTGCTTGCACATTAGATAAGAGATGTTACGATGCTGGTTCTTCACCGAGCACCATACGCATCCATTGGGTTCCCCGCTAACCCATGGATTAAGCCCACCTAGGAAAGAGACCACATTACCTCGTGTGTGGGAGTAATAAGGTTGGAAGGATCTACTTGCTTGCATGTGATTGTAAATGTTGCATAGCTCACTATCATGCATTGTATGTGTAATTCATGCATCATCCTAACAATCTAATTTTTTTTAGCCATTATAGATTCATCTAAGTGGACTAAAGGTTCAGACAGTCGGCTAGTAAGGACAAATTTGCTCTCCGAGTTGCTAGAATTTGTGTCTGACGGGGATTCTGAGCTACTCTCATCCCGTGAGTCCTCTCTAAAATTATCAATGGCAGAATTACCACAAGAGACTGGTGCGTTGACAATATAGGACCTAAATAAGAGGCTCGGCGATTTTGAAAGGAAGATGTTAACCATGATGGAAAATATCGCCTCTCAAGTAGCATCAAATTTCAAGCAACTGCCTACAGCCCCTTCTGTTAAACCATTTGAATCGCCTGTCAAGGAAGAGACTCCTATAGCATTCACTACAGTACAACAGCCAGATTTTGAACTCAGAGCAATAACACTTATTGAGCACAAGAAGACCCTTGATGTGAAGGGTGATATCATGGGAGAGGAAGAGGATGAACCAATAATTCCATGGACTATCATGAATGAAGTACCTGAGGGAGAGGATGGTGCAGTAAAGGAGATAGAACGAGGGGTTAAAAACCATAAAACTCAGACCATGGCTATTATGGAGAATTTAGTTGTGGTGCCACCTACTGGACAACAGTTTGCTGCTCTTACCAAATTGCAAGAAGAGTATGATTCACCTAAAGGAGTGCACCTACCACCAAATGGACCTGAAGGAGAGTCACCCGCTGCTATGTCACCCGAGCGAAAAGGCAAAGGGCATGTTTTAGAGAATGGCCTTCTAGCAGTGACACGGGGCCTGAAGAGAAGGATGGATGTCCTCGAAGAAGAAATTTCAAAGTCTAAACTTGCAATTACCCTGGCCGCCCGGGAGAAAGTCTCTATGGACCTAAAGAATGGGAGTCAACCGGATAGGTGTGACATCTGTGCCGGCACTCAAGGGATAAAGGAAGCATCAACGGTTAGAACAGCTCAGAAAGGTCATCTCAGCATGGACGAATCTTTTCCTCAAGTAGGGGAGGGGGACCTGAGCTCATGATTAGCTAACCCAGCCAGAAATCGAGGGCATAGGAAATGTCGTCGGCACGCTAGATATCTGAGGAGTGATGGCCAAACCCCAAAGTTTCATGTACAGGATCTTGGCAAGCAACCGCTCGCCCTTGAAGGAGGGGGCAACATCATTGAGGGTAATAATCAGGAAAGCTCAAGTCTCGACGATAACAGCGTGGGGGGTGTTGGGACTACTAAGGTTCCGAACATAGGAACTACTCAAGGCTCTTATACCATTTGTGAAAAGCCTTTATCTGAGCTCCTTTTCTATTTCATCGATAAAGGGAAACTACAACCGAAACCTGCAAGACCCGCCAAGAGCCAAGGATTCCCTAGTCACCGATCGAATTTGTATTGTGCTTACCATCAGCATACTGGGCATAAGACCGATAGATGCCGAATTCTAAAAAAGCTTATTCAAGGTCTCATTAATGAGGAAAGGATGGGGCAAGAGAATAGTTCCCGGGGGTGATAGACTGTCGGCTACAGCATCCATGTTGGCGAGAAAGAAAAGATGTTAGCTATTTAGATGCTCTATTTATTTTTGAACTATCTAATGATGATGTTTTAACTCTACTTTTATGAAATAAAAGGAATGCTTTTGTGTTTTTGTTTATTTGTGTGATATTTCTTGTGATTTCACTGTGCATAATCATGATTGACATTTATTCAATTAATGCTATTCCGTTTAATCCCAGAACTTGGGAGAACCCAAAGAAAATCTTGATAGCATATGTTATGACTCTTGAAGAGAGATTGAAACTTGAGAGAATAAAAAAAATGAAATAAAAAAGTCTTTGCCTGGACCAGTGAAGACATGGTAGAAGATGATTATGAAGCCACTAAGCATGTTATGCCAAAATCATGGACAGGTGCCACAGAAGCTCAGAAGACTCAAGCCCAAGTGGGTAGAAATGGTTGAAAGGAGAGATCCGCAAGTAGAAACAAGACCTAATTTCTTTTTTGAAACACAACGCCGAACTAGGTTGGCCAATGGCATCCCGATGGTTAAAAAGAAAAGTGCGGGATTTGAGCAAAGCTTGCTAAAAGAAGGAAAATTTGCGGCCAAGCTTTATCCAAATCTCGCGGGTATACACATACCTGCACCTTGTCACTCTATTTGGCTACTGAAAGGAACCAGAAGACTGATTCGCAAGTTATCCACCCAGTTAATTCATGTAAAGGATGTGCAATACGAGAGGAAAGCTAATGAGATTCTAGATAGGAAAAGGCCAAGAAGATTATGAAGGAGACCCATGCAGGGGCTTGCAATAAAAAAATCTTTACACGTATCACACTTTATTCCTCGAGGCATGGGGTAAAAGCAATACATGTCGAAGCACTTAAATCTTAAAGGGCAATCATGGGAACGATGCTACAGCGGTTAAACACATCAGACGATATTGGGACAGTCATAGAAATAGTTTTGCAGCAGCTAAGCACATCAGACTAAAATAGGTTATGGGATTACTATTGCAAATAATTTACTTAATCATTCGGGAAGAAAGTCAGAAAGCACCTACTGAAAATAGTGAGATTTGGTATTCAGGAAAATAAGACCAAGTATTCCAGATGAACGAAGTAAATTCAGGCCAGCAAACGAAGACTTGTTTGTTCTTGAAAAGTCATTATCCCAAGGAGCAGCGTTTCGACAAACAGTAAAGGAAGCAAGTTCGATGAAGCAGTCAACCTCAACAAACCCGAGAAGGTCCATGGTAAAGACTAAAAAAAAAAGAAGAGAATTAATGCCCCGCGGGTCGAAAATCGAAAAAAGGCGGCCTTGCTAAAATTGGGCGCCTTGTCAGGGTGAAAACCGAAAAAAAGGCACTCTGAACAAAAATTAGAGGCTCGAGAGAAAATATCCAATCAGGAAAACCCGAGAGGGCTGATTGGAAACAGGAGTCTAATGCTTTCAAGATCCATTCTGAGATTAAACGTAATTTTGCATTTTGAATCTATGTTAAATGGTGATCATGTACGGAAAAATCATACCAAAATGCACACAATCTTTGCAAATGCATAAAGCAGAAGTAGTTTTAACTTATCATTTCCTAGTTCTTTTATAAAAAGAAAGATGTCATTCATTATTGAGTGTATAAAATCTAACTGGCTATAATTTGCTTCTACTCTAGCCAACCAGGTGCTGAAGCCGTTGAGTTTTATTATCTACCGGAAGGTTATGTATCTTTTTTTTTTCGCAGGCACTTATGGAAGCAAGGATGTAGTCTCTGACCCACAATATGACAATTTTGGGAAAGCAATTGTGTCCAGGGGCTGTGGTACTCAGGAGTGAAAGCCGAAGACAAGATACTGAGGAAACCTTGACAATAGTTCTAATTTTTCAAGTCGTCTCAAAAAAAAAAAATAAAAAAAAAAAAGCCGTTAGAGTGAAAACCATAACTGGCGCTCTAAGCAAAAATTAGGCAAAAGGATAGGGTGAAAACCTGAAAACAGGCAGTCTGTCCTTCAAAAAAAATAAGAAAGAGAAAAGCCGCTGGATTGGGTTGGGTCCATTCCAGGCAAAAAAAAAATAATAATAAGGCACAGGGTTATGTGAAAATCCACAAAGGACGCATCTCCCACTAAGAAAAGCTAGTGTGAAAATCCACAAGGGACGCACTACCTTCAAATAATGACTACAGGTACTAGGTGAGAATCTCACAATCCCAAAGGGCATGAAATTCAAAAGCAGCTCAAAAGGCATCAATTATATCACAAATCGCAGCTAGCCCGGCATCATCTTCAAGTTCACATAGATGAATTTTTATCCTGCATTCCTGCATTACTCATGCATTTCACTTGCATGCTCACCATTTTTGCATAGTTTAGTTTCCTTATTTTGCAGAAAGAAAGGCTTGAGGCGGACACCGGCAAAAGCCGAGTGATGACATCGGTCAAATCATCAATCAAAACCTCAACTCATTCATCAATCCAGACATCGATCAAAACATATATCCAAGTCTCAACTCAATCATCAATCCACATACCAGCTTAATCATCAATCCAAGCACCATCCAATGACCTCTCAGGGGGCAAGCAAACCAAAGACTTCTCAGGGAGCAGAAAATTGAAGACTTCTCAGGGAGCAGAAAATCGAAGACTTCTCAGGGAGCAGAAAATCGAAGACTTCTCAGGGAGCAGCAAACCGAAGACTTCTCAGGGAGCAGAAAACCGAAGACTTCTCAGGGAGCAGCAAACCGAAGACTTCTCAGGGAGCAGAAAACCGAAGACTTCTCAGGGAGCAGAAAACCGAAGACTTCTCAGGGAGCAAAAAATCGAAGACTTCTCAGGGAGCAGAAAACCGAAGACTTCTCAGGGAGCAGAAAATCGAAGACTTCTCAGGGAGCAGAAAATCGAAGACTTCTCAGGGAGCAGCAAACTAAAGACCTCTCAGGGGGCAAATGATCAATAAACCGAAGACTTCTCAGGGAGCAGCTAACTGAAGACCTCTCAAGGGGCAAACGATCGATGAAACGAAGACTTCTCAGGGGGCAATCAACCGAAGGGCTCACAGATAGCACCACTTCAACCCACAAGATGTTGGCACGACCACAGCACTACCAAAATTCACAGCGGTTAGCACGATGGCGGCACAACCCATAAGAGGTTGGCACGACCATAGCACTACCAAAATTCACAGCGGTTAGCACGATGGCGGCACAACCCACAAGAGGTTGGCACGACCACGGCACTACCAAATCACAGCGGTTAGCACGATGGCGGCACAACCCACAAGAGGTTAGCACGACCACGGCACTACCAATTCACAGCGGTTAGCACGATGGCGGCATAACCCACAAGAGGTTAGCACGACCACGGCACTACCAATTCACATAGGTTAGCACGATGGCGGCACTACCCACAAGAGGTTAGCACGACCACGGCATTACCTGTTACAACCAAAAGACAGCAACAGCTATCATCATAACTCCATCCAGCAGGAAGATTGCCGCGTCAGGTACGCGTTTCTTTCCTTTTCCTGAATTTTGGCTCACCTAGGCACCCATGCACTAGCCTCTCCAAAATTGGGGGCAACTGTAGACACCGGGTCCCGAGTAGCCTTGATCAGGATTACCCAATGATGATAATTGCCTTCACAGGCTTAAAAGGTTAAAAGTGATGATTTTCTCGTCAAATTTGCATATTAGAGTGAAAAATTAGAAAATAATAAAAAATATTTAAAAAATTAATTTTGAAAAATGGGGGCTTAAAATTATGGTTTTTTTAGTCAATTTAAAATTTAAAAAAAATAGAAAAAAATAAAAAATAAAAAAAAAATTTCGGACCGCGAGTGTCAGGCGCGCTGGGCGGCGCCCATCGCGCTGCGGGCGCAAAGGCGACGCTCAGCATCGCGCACGCTGAGCGCCGCACGGAGCGCTCGTGCGCGAGCGCCAGCGCGCGGATTTCGCGCGATTCTCGCCTGGTTGCCGCTCCGACGCCCGCCCCTCTATAGCGACGGGAATGATGGCCGTCGGTACAGGATCTGATGCCCTATTTCCCCTTTTTCAGCCTTTTTTTCGATTTTTTCACCCAAAATTCCGTTTTTTATCCCATTTTTTGGGGTTTTTGACTTCAAATAAAATTCCAAAATATTTTTTATAGATTATTAATTAATAAAACTTGATTTTATCCCCAAAAATAAAGAAATTTGAATAAAATTAGGTTTGTTTTCCTTAATTAAATTAGGGCAACATTTCCTATTTTATCTTATAAATAGTTTATGATGAAATCAAAGGAGGGGCCTCCACTACTATTTTTTACATCAGAATTTCCAGCATTTCTCTTCCTCTTTGATTTTTCTTCTAAACATTTTGAGATTTCTCTTTGAATTAACAAGGTTTAATTGAGATTGAAAATTAATTTTCAAGACTTAATTATTCCAATTGATTCTTTTGGAGGCTACACACATTTTTTAGACCTAAAAATTTCTCTTCATCTTCTTCTTCTTCCACTAAAATTCCAGATTTTTTCCCCAACCAAAAATCAAAAAGAAAAATCAAGTGTTTCATTCTTTTTCCAACATAATTTCTTCTAAACATATTTTTAGAGGAAGTTTTGTTGTTGGATTTAATTTTTGAGACAAATAGAATAATTATTTGTTCTCAAAATTGTTTTTCTTCTTTTATTTTGGGTTCAATAAAACTCTTTTCATTGATTTTGTTTTGAATATCTTTTTGATAAAAAATTGATTTTGAGACAAATAAAATAATTGTTTGTCATCAAAATCTAATTTTTATTTGATAAAACTTCAATCAATTTTTCTTTATTTTAATCAATAAAACTTTTTTTTGATCAAAATCATTTCTTTAGGCAAAGGTATCAATTCTTTGTTCTTAAAGAATTTTTGATCATTTTTATTTTCAAATTCCAACATTTTCATAATATTTCACTCTAATATTGTGAATCATCAAACAAAGAAATCAATCATCACTTTTCCTTCATCAAATCCAATATTCTGAGGGTAAATATTCTTGGCTCCATTTCAATTTCTATTTTATTTCATTTTATTTATTCATGTATATTTTATTGTTTTTATTGATTTATTTATTATTTTAATTTATTCATTTGTTGTATTGATTTTATATTCGTTCTATTTAATTGTTTATATATGATTTGATTTTTATTCATGTGAATATCGTTTTTTTAATTCCTAACATGTAAATAATTCATTTATTTTGATTTCTCATTATTTTTAACATGCAAATAATTAATTTAACTTAAATTAATCTTTTTGCCATGTAAATAGTTTATATTAATTATGAACACATCAATTAACCTTGTTATATATCATTATTATTTTCATCATTCTTTTGTTTACTAATTTTTATTATTCTTTTTATCATTGTTACATGATTGATTTATTTATTATTTTTCACTTTTCATCACTTTTCATCATGTTCATATTTTTACATGTACTAATTAATTAACATGTTTTATTTTATTTTCAACACATCATTTAATCATTTGTCATATATAATGCATGTTTCTCATTTATTTTGGTTTGTTAACATTTTGATTTCATTATCATTCTTTTCATATCATCTTATTTTATTTTAATTTGTTATTTATTATTTTGTATGTTTAATTGATTTAATTGATTTAATCACTAACATTGTTTTAATTGTATGTTGTTTTTATGTCTAAACTCATTTTTTTCGCTTGGGCGTTTTTGCGAGCACATCGGGAGGTCCAAAAAGGCTCATTTGATTTGTAAATATTTTATTTAATTTTGCCATATAATTTTCTTGTAAAATTCTTTATTTAGGCACGCTAAAAAGAAAATCACAAAAACATTTCTATTAATTAACTTGACATTTTTTCTAAATAAAAATGGGACCAATGTCCTAGTTTTTCATACCCAAATAAATCATCACATCAAAACTGTTTTATAATAAATATGCATGCGAGGACCAATGTTCTCACTATTAATGAATAACCCGTTTTATGTATGTATTTCACTTTTATAAATGGGAGTTGTATTCCGCTCCTAGTGTTATTGTAATTTATTTTTAAAATGCTTTATTTTGGATTTTGCTTACATTTACCGCTTTTGATATGAATGATTGCGCCTTTAATTTAAATTGCATTGTGTGGAAAGTTGATGAAACAATGAATTCAAAACTTAATTATGATATTAATCAAGGTATAAATAAATGAGAAGTCCCGAACCAGCTCTGGTCTTTGGGCTCAAGAGGCTAGAGGTTTACCCTCCAAGACACCTCTTGTGTCACGAGGCTTTAGCGTTAATCTTAGGCTCCTTAGGGCGAGAGGTTTACCTTTCAACCTTTGGCTGGCCCAAAATGGATACTAAGCGCAGTCTTAGGCTCTCCGAGGCGAGAGAAACTTTCCCAATGTTCTATTGGGTGGCGACTCCATGAAACCTCCTTGTTGCCCAACATAGACGCACTTGCGATTTATTGCAAGCTGTCAACGGACCCACAAATGCCCCGATCGCCCACGTGCGGGCGGTCGAACGGGCGGCATCGGGGATCCGGCGCGCATCACAAATGCACATGCACAAATATGGCTCAAACTTTTAGGGGGCAAATGGGGTGTGACAAAAGGAGAAAATTAAACGTGCTTAGGCCAGGAAAGCTCCTGATGGGTGACCTCCCGGAAAGCTGGCAATAAAATGTATTTTATTGGACTGTTGGAAAGTACAAGTTATAAGGAGTCTTGTGGTATAATTTGGAGTGAAAATGAGGTCAAATAGCTCTCCGAAAGTCAAACTGAAGAAAAACCTCTGGTTCGATTCAAATAATAACTAGATTTGACCGAAATTTGATCGACGCTTTAAAGTTACTAAATGACCTCTAAAAAGTTATCTGAAGGCGTAGTTAGACTCAAAATAATGTGTAGAATAGTTTAGTAGTGAAAAAGTAATTTTATATTGATACTGAAAAATAGATGAATCGGATCGGTTCAATTGAACCAGACTAGATAAGGACCCTGAATGAGATGGAACGAAGGTTAAATGAGTTATTAAGAGTAAAATTAAGGTCAAGGATGAAAAGTGAACCGAACCGGTTCAACCAATGAATCAGCCTGATCGGACAAGTTGACTTTGATTTGACTAGTTTGACTGAGGTTTGATCGGCCTGTTAAAAATAGCAAATAATCTCTAAAAATTTCCATAAGCTCCATATTTTCTGTCACACCCCAAATCGGGCCTAGTCGGAATTGACTAGCTAAGTCGGATAAGTGAAGGGCATTTTGGTAATTTTGTTCATGAAGAAATTGGATAATAAGGACTTAAGTGCAAAGTATTTAATTAATTATGTTAAGAGGGGGAAAATTATAAGGTGTGCATGTGTGTATGGATGTAGGGTACTTTAGTTTTGGCATGATCTAGTGGTATTAGTGCATGGTAACTAGGATGTAAAAGTGTTTCATGGGAGGTTATATGGTGTGAGTTGAGTGTGGTGCCTTGGGTTGTTAGTCAAGATGAGGTCATTAGGGACCAATAGTGGGGTGACATGTGTAAGGTTTGTGGGAGCATTGATGGGGATTTGAAAAGAGAAGAGAGAGGGATTGAGGGACTAGCTTCCCGTTGAAGCCAAAGGAAGTTTTGCCTTCCCTTTTCCCACGCCTCTCTCTCTCTTTCCCATCTACATTTCTGCTCTCTCTTCCTTTCATGTGGGTTTTCTTCCACCTTTGATCTAGGGTTTGAGCTTTGAAGGTTCTATAGGAGGTAAGTGGCTGTTTTGCTTTTAGTATACTTCTTCTTCTTCTCCTTTTTCGGATTTGAGTGGGTTTTAAAGGTTATGTTCTTTGGTTAATGAGGTTTTGATTTGATTTGGTTGCAAGAATTGGAGGAGAAGGGAAGAGAAGGTTGGATTTTGAAGTGTTCGGTTTGAAGCTTTGATTTCCAGGTTTGGGAGCTATGTGTTATATGATTTTGATGTATAAATGATGCATGATTAGGTATTGGATAATTTTTCATGATTTCTTGGATGTGTTAGACTGTTCATATAGCTTTTGGAGTGTAAAGTATGATTTTGGGGAAATTCTATTTAGTTTTTGCCAGACCATTGTGTATTTCTTTTGTCATAAGTAGAGTTATAGACCTCCACATGGAGTAATTCCAGTTCCATTTGAAATATAAGATATAGATCTAAAATTATCTCTGAAGGACCAGGAGCCAGTTCTGGCTCTAAGACCCTTGAATAAGCTAAAATCTGAAGTGCTTCTGGTTGGGTCGGGTTACTGGACCAGTGTTGATGTTTTAGCTCATATATGGAGTTACAGATGTCCTTTTAATCTGAAATTTGTTTCATTTGAATTTTAACATCCTATGGAAGATTTGTTAAGAAGGAATGTTTGCCTAAACATGTCATTTAGATGTCCGTTTAGGCTGAACAAAAATGAGTTCTTAAGCAATCCTGAATCGTAGCTTCTGGTTTGTAAGTTTTTGGTAGGTCACGGTGGTAACCAAATTCATTACCACCGTGACATATGTAAATCCTGGACAGAATGCTTTGTTTGGGACCTCACGGTGGTAACCAAATTCATTACCACCGTGACCCCTTCTGTTTTGACCATTTTATGTGTTTTTCTTCCCGAATTGAACCCGTTTTGCACCGGAACTTCCTACGATCCATTCGATGCATGTTTAGGACTATTAAATGAGTATAAGAATAGTTATCACTTGGAAAATAAATGTGAATAGGATTAAGATCAATACAAACTAATAAAATAATTAGGTGTAATTGTATGATTAGTATATAGTCAAGTTAAATGACACTTAAGGGTTGTAATACCTTAATCTGTATGAGCATGTGATATTGAATGTGAAATGTATTATGCATATCTGTACTTATGATCCTTCTTTAAGAATATTATGCTATGCTTAAGTGTAAATTGTACCGTTGCATGACTAAGACTTTGCATTGTTAAGTGTTAGCAATGAATTGATGTAATATGATGCTGTTCTTCGAATTCATGTGTAAGACTTATTAATGGCATGATTCAATGATGTTTGATTTGGATTTTTATTGCTATTGGATTGAGGATATGTTGTTTGAAATGAGAACTTTGGGATAGTTGGTTTGAATAACCTGGAAATCGCCCTCAGGAATCGCATCTGGCATGGGTCACGGTGGCAACCAATTCGGTTACCACCGTGAGGCACGAACCAGATGCATTTCTGCCGTGAGTTTGAATAGGTCACGGTGGCAACCAATCTGGTTACCACCGTGAGGTGTTCAGACCTTAGATTCTGTTCTGGTTTGTGGGTATGTCACGGTGGCAACCTATTTAGTTACCACCGTGAGGTACCCCAGACTTGCTTTCTGCCGAAGATCCTTGGTATGTCACGGTGGCAACCAGTTTGATTACCACCGTGACCTACCCTGTTTTTGCAATAAAATCCTTTAATTTTTGTATGTGTTAGGAATGTTTAATTGTGGATTTTAGCATGCGTTACCACCTGATATGAGCTATATTATGTATGTACCGATTCATCAAAGTAAGTGAACTCTTTGCGTGTTATAATTGAACTATGGCCGTAAACTGTGTAATTCTCCGCCTGCAAGAGTCAGTCTAGTGGATAGTTAGGCATGCCTAATAGAGTCTCTTAGCTGCAGCCCTTTGAATGTCTGGACCCTGATCAGGTCCCCGTTTGGGTCCTCGTGAACCCTTATATGTTCGGATCTTGTTTAAGATCCCTTTTGAAAATGTTTTGTAAAAGTTAAAAGTATCTTGATTTATCGGCTCGTACCCGTAAAGTACTGTCTGTATCGGCTCGTACCCGTAAAGTACTGTCTGTATCGGCTCGTACCCGTAAAGTACTGTCTGTATCGGCTCGTACCCGTAAAGTACTGTCTGTATCGGCTCGTACCCGTAAAGTACTGTCTGTATACTCGTTATCCACTATTTTGAGTCAGCAGGTATTCTGTCTGTTTTGCCTAATGTGAACAAGAGAATGTGATATTCGATTAAGCATAACTCTGGACATGTGAATCGGTTATGTATCCGAATGTGATTATGAATCTCTGAATGGGTTAAGTGTGACCTAAACATGTGAATTAGACATATTTATCTGCATATATGGGTATATGCATAGTATATTGTGAATGTATGGTATGCCAACGGTTGTGAATATAGGTACGGGAATTAAGATGTGCGTGACTGTGACCATGATCTTTTAAATGCCATGAATTCGATTAGTAAGCATATGCAACCATAATTTTGTACTTTCGACGGTTATAGTGAATTATATGAATCAAGATACATAATGAATGTGCTCTTGACCTTGGAATGTATATATATATATTGTGTTATATTACGTGCCTCCTCTCTCTAGTTTTCCTATTGTAGTGATTTCAGCGTGTGGTGATGTATTTACGTTTCAAGGCATGATAAAAGTATGTTTAGTTAACTAGCGTTCTCGGCATGATAGTTGGGTGCGTATTGCTTGATAATTGTATTGTATGTGAATGGGTTTTTCCGTTAATGCATGAGTACTTGGCATGATAGTCATATGTGTATTATCTCTCGTGACTATGCACGGTAGGGTACTGACACTTGATGCCCCGGTGCCTATATGCATAAGAGTCTGTATGTATTCTTACATGAATATTTGTATCTATTGTGATCCCTTGTCTGTTTGGGGCTTTGCTTAATATGATATAAGAGTGTAGAATATGATATTGAGGCGAGCACTCAGGTAATATGTACAAGTATGTGTATATGAACTTCCGAATGCATGTCTTTCCTATGCAGGCTTATTTATCTATCTGTTGTGATTATTTGTATATGCCATTTGTGTATGTAATTTATTCTGGCGACCATTGTGAATGGCCGTCCATCTTGCTTGTGTGTTCTCCCCACTAAGCGTTTATCGCTCAGCACGGGCTCTTTTCCCGTGCAGGTGGCAGGTTTGGTTCGGTTCGAGTCGCGCGTCTGCAGGGTCGGCCACATAGGAGTTAGAAGTGTTATGTTATTCTGTTCAGCTTCTGTATTTTGATTTCTGTAACTTGTAGCCTTTTGATTATGTAAGGATCTTATTGTAATTAAGTTTCAGTTATTTCTCCACTTTATGCTTCCGATGAATGATCATATGTATGCATGTGTATATGTTTTGGCTTAGTGCCTGCGTGTATGTGAGTTAATGTATGTCCAGTTTTACTTCTCAAGATAAGTTTTTAATTTCCAGTGTTTTTGCATGAACGTATGCTTTTGCTTAGCGTATGTGTGCATGTATGTGAGTGAGCATCGGTAGCACACCCGCGTCCTTCCAATGGGGACGTAGGGGGTGTTACATTTTCTCTAAATAATATGTAGAATTATTTGGCAGTGAAAAAGGAATTTTACGGTGACACCAAAAATTGGCTAATCGGACTGATTTAAGTGAATTAGACGGAGAAAGGTCTCCGATTAAGGTAAAATTTTATATGGAGGTTAAATTATATATTTTAAGAATTATGGAATTAATTTTGAGTGAAATTGAATTTGGGAAGTGAGGGAAATTATTTTTGGTTGGAAAATGGGCTTAAATTACTTAAATGGGCTGTGGTTTGGCCCAATTGATTGACCCATGGCTTGGCCCATTAGGAGATGCTATATAAAGGTTGAAATATCAGATTTCTTTAGAGAAACCAGCGGAATTCTAGCAGCTCCTCTTCCTCCTCTCTTAGCCAAATTGCTCTCTCTTTCTTTTCACCAAATTTCTTCATCTTTTATCTGATTCTCTCCCTAAATCTAAGCCTCCTAGACAAATTTTAGCTCCTCTACAACATGGTGATGGTGATTGGAGTCCATTTGGTGGATTAGAAGTGAGAAAAAGCAAGTGATAAAGGTTATGTCCCAAAAATGAGGTAAGTGATTTAGGCTTCTATAATTTAATTTAAAGGTTCCAATAGGTGTTTTAAGGTATGTAGAGTATGTTTATGAGCTTATATTGAATTTAGAAGTAAAGGAAATTATGGTTTTGTATCCTTGAAGATTCGGCCACTTAAGGAATTTTTATGGAGTAAGGTGTTTCAAAGGATTAAGGCATGGATAAGGGAGCTCTAAGCATGGAAAGCAAGGATCTAATGTTAGTGGATACAATATCCTTCTTTTTCCATTGAAAAAGTATGATTTTAGGTTATGCTCATATTGTATGTATGTGATTTATGCATGTTTAATTGAAACAAATTTGATAGACATGTTTAGGAAGGCTAAAAATGAGATTTTGAATGATTAAAATGGAAGGAAATAAATCATATACCATAGGCACCATATAGGCCGAATGGTATACCTTAGTATACAAGGGTATATGTTGTGCATTTTCTATAGATGCTAATTATACCGCAAGTATACGGTGTACCGCAATAGTACTTAAGATGTCGATCCCACGAGGAACGTTTTTACACACTATTACTAATTGATTTTAATCTTGTTTACAATGATTAATTAATGGTAGAGTTGATTTTAATCTAATCTAACATGTAAACTAAATATACCTAGTTAATGATAGTCAAAAGAAGATAAAATAAATCATGAAGAATTAAAGACAATGAACTTGATTCCATCAATTTGTAACATCTTTCATCTTTTTATGTAAGCCAAGTTAGAATCAATTTTTAACTCACTGTCTCGACATGAATTAAAATGCCTAAAACATACAATTAAAATTCTAACTCACAATTTTCATTAATGAATTAGAGGTTTCTAATTATATATTTTAAGAATAAACACTAACTTATAGCAATTATCTCAATATACCGATCTCTCAAATATACCTTGATAATGAAACTCTATTAGATGTCAGATAAAGCAAACTCTCGAATTACTTTAACTTATAAAAATCATGCAAAATATACTAATAGAGAATCTACATTGAAAGACTATAAAAGTAGATGGAAATAGAAAGAATTATAACATGCAAATTCATTGAAATGATATTCATAAAAATATTGGAGAAGAATTAAAAATAAGAGAATAAGATAGAAGCCTTTCAACCCTTTTCTCAATCTCTTGAAATAGATTTTCCTTCTCCTTGATCTTCTTCTTCAAATCATAAAACTAAATAGAAATTTTACTAAGAAAAATTTGTCTTGCAAAATACAGAAAAATTACTTAACTAAAATTCATCATCCTAAAATTACAGTTAAACTACATATTTATAGATAATAATCTAAAAATCGTGTCCCTTGAGAATGGTTGCAAAGTTTGGTGAAAATATGTGACTTTTCAAATGACTTTTGGCTCAAAACTGTCCAACGGTCATCTCTATCGCGATCGCGACAGAACACGCTTGCCCATTTTCTTCTTTCCTTCTTTCTCTCGGTTTTCTCTTCCTTCTCTGGCCAGTCACGAGACGTTACTCCCCATCACGTGGCATGACTCTCCATGTGTGGCGTGACTGGCGCTCACGTCTCGCCTCCTCCTCTCCTTTCTCTTCTCTTTCCTTTCTTTCCTGGCCTCTCGTCACGTCGCGTGACCTTTGCTCACGTCGCGTGACTCTTTTCTCGCAGCTCCTTCTCTTCTTTCTTCCTTCCTCTTCTTTCTTCTTGATCCAGTCACGTCACGTTACCTCTGCTCACATCGCGTGACCGCTTGTGTGAGACGTGACCTGCTCCTCTCTCGTGATCCTCTCCTTCTTTATCTAGTTCTTCTCTTCACTTTTCACCTAAAAACAACAGTAAACACAAAAACATGCAATCTAATACAAATAATCATAAACTAACATATCACATTAAATTTACACACAATTTCATGATTAATTACATAAACTCATACAAAATAAATACTAAATTATACCTCAATTAATCTCCTATCAAATTCCCCCACACTTAACCCTTGCTTGTCCTCAAGCAAGAGAAAAGAAATAAGCAAATTCAATAGCCAGTAAACATCATTATAAAATATACTGTTCATTTAGCATATGTAATAGAATTGAAAAGAACCAAATATCTCATATACCCATAAAAAGATCAGTAAGTCAAAATTTTAAAGTATGCATCCCAAATTTAACAAATTACTTAACTTTACTAATTTCAACATAAAGAGTATGAAGTCTATCAAAACTAAACATGACTTAAAAGAAAGAAAATTAACCATAAAGTTAAAATTCTCAAGTAACTAGCTGCACTTAGGACATTTTGAGCTCACTTACCCTTAATCCAATCTCATGGCATTTTTAGACTTTGCTTGTTTTACTTTTCTTTTGATTTTTCTTTTCTTTTGATGTTTCTTTTGGTTTTCTAGCAAGAGAAAGTTATATGGGTGCGTTTTACGCTCCATCCCATACATTTTAATTTTGAATATACATCTTGCTTTCTTTTTTTCTTTTTATAACTTAAGTGGGTGCATTTTATGCTCCATCCCACTTTTTTTTATTTTTAGTCCTCATCCATTATTGAAAAGATAAAAAAGGGTAAGTATTATGGCTATAGTTTCCTTAAACAACTAAAAACTTAAAAATTCTAACTAAATGAGTAAATTCTAACTTTAATCCCATGGCTAGTTAAAAAGACTAAATAATCTATAATGTTGAAATAAGTAAAAGAAAATAACTTGAAAAACTTAAAACACATGCTAAAAAAAATTTTGAAAAACTGATAAAAATGAGCATAGAGAATAATTGACTTAACAACCTATATAATATACCAAATAAACAATGCCTCATAATAAAGCTTACTAAAAACTTAATTAAAATATAAAAACACACAACAAACATATAAACAACACATACATAAACATATAAAACAATAATCAAACAAGCTAACTCACTCCCCCACACTTAGAACCAACATTGTCCTCAATGTGTAGGAATGACACACAAAAATAAGTAAAAGAAACAAATAAAATGAAAGGAAATAAAAACTCCCCTATCATGGTGAAGGTGGAGGCGATGGAACCACAAAATCCGCTTGTATCATGAAATTATCAAATTTATACTCCAACCTCCTTTGACGTCGCTCAATAGGAGAAAGTTGTTCTTGCATATCAGATAACATCGATGGAATGTTATGGCTAGATGAGCCAACCTCAGGAGCAGCAGCCATAACAGCTGGAATATCGGGCATCACTTCATCTTCACTTGCCTCCTCATCACCACCTTCTTCTTCTTGTGCCTCAACTTGTGGCTCAGAAGTTCAAGCAATATCCCTCCAACATGATCGAGCACGAGATGGAATTTCCTAAAAATTATTACCAACAACTTCCCCACGAACTAACACATTCTTATTAAAATAAAGGCAAGGAAAAATGCGATAATAAGCATCAAGATCCACATTTAAATTGCTTGCAATACTAGAAATAATATGTCCATGAGTTAAAGGTGAATCATGCTTATTAACACATTGCAACAATTGACTAACTATCCAAAAAGGCCAACAGACATCCTTACGTCTATGTACACACCACATCAAAAATAACTCATTATATGAAACTCTATTGAATTCAGACCTATTAAAAACTAAAGAAGCTAAAACCCTATGCAAAATCCAATATCTCAAATCTTTAATAAACATGAATTTAGCATCCCTAGCCCTATAAGGTGATTGCAAATCAGTTAAAAATGTCCAAAATTCATGTGGCTTAAAAGATTTAGGTGGATCAGTTAAACCAGTTTGAGAAAATCGAAACATCCTATTCATCATAAAATAGGTTAAAGTATAAGGTTTACCAACCATCCTAAAATCTAACCAATTCTCATTACCATCATTCTTTTTCAATGTGGTGTAAAATTCTAAAACTAAATCAGGACGAACTTCTTTATGCATAGATGCAAATTTCAACAAGCCACAAACTCTTAACATGTCATTAACTACATCTAACATGCCAATTTGAATAAGCAAGGAATCAGGAAAATACTTACATTGCATCGAATGCCTACCACGAAGAGTTAAATACCTACTGCCTTCATCTACCGAAAATATAGGAAACAAAGTACCATAATGAGCAGCAATATTTACCTCTTCAGCTTCCTGCTCAACCCTTGAAGATGATGGGTTTTTTGTTCTCACCATTTTTGAATGTGTTGGGTAAACAGAGAATGAAAACTATAGGGAAGTAAATCTGAAGACAATGGAAGAAATTAACAAAACCAAATACACTAAAGGAAAACAAAAAAGATAAAAGAAAAAAAAAAGAGTGTAAACAGATAATAAACGAAATGTTATTTAGTTATGAAAATAACTAAAGGTGAAAATGCCGAAATTAAATGTGTTAGGGGAAAGAAGAAATGAAAAATAAAAATGAAAATAAATTGACAAACCTGAAAATAGAATGCAAATCCCGTAATCCCTAAAGTCTATTGAAGAAAAGAGAAGAAAAGAAATAGAAATAGAATGATGAAATGTAAATCGAGAGTAACGAAAAGAAAACAGGGTATGGAAGTTCGAAAAGTCTCTGTGGAAGAAGAAAAAGAAGAAATGAAGAATAAAAATGGCTTATGAGGGTCTTGTACTCGTGACCGGCGTTGGGAGAAATAAAACTAACAGTTGAAATGAAATAAAAGATGAATAAAATGAAAGGTCACGACGTTAGGGTTTTAAATTTAAGTTCCCGCTTTTAGTATTTATTTTTCTGTGTTTTAATGCTTAAATAGTTAAATGGTAAAATTAAGTTAATATAATTGAAATTAAATCTTCTAAATTAGAAAAGAAAACAAAACAAAACCAAATAATAGAAAAATAAGAAGTAAAATCATAAAAGAAAAGAAAAAATTAAAGCGTACCTGATTCTCCACATCACGCGTCACGAGTCGTGAGACAACGTCAGGACTCGTGATGCGCTTACTTACCTGGATGAAGTCAATCTCTTCAGACCGTCACGTCACGTGAAGATGCATCACGAGACGAGCCCTGCCAAAATCGCTTGCTGTTGCAATCGCGATACTTGCCGCGATCGCGACAGAAGCAACATCTGCAAAACATTTTTTTTTATTTTTCTATTTTTTATTCATTTATTTATTTAATTTTTTATATATTTATTAAACAAATGTAATCTTACTAAATTAGCTATCATTTAAAAACAAATGTGTTATTAGTATGAAAATCAATAATACCATAAATAAAACTATATAAACAAATTTAAAATAAATTACAAAACGTAAATAAAAACAATATAACTAAGTAACCTAAATAAAAAAATTAGACATATCATGGCTTAATGTGCTCCCTAGGATTCTCCTCAGTATTACTTGGAAGGCATCCTAGATTTCTAGAAGGTAAAAAATTAGCAAGTTGGCCTATTTGAACCTCAAGATTATGAATAGTAGCAGCATGATTTTTAGCAATTTGATCAAATTTTTCTTCAAGTTTCTTTTGACTTTCATCTTGAGAATGCATCTTACAATTAATTTCTTTAATGAACTTATCAATTTTAACCTCAAAGGCCCCAAACCTATCTTGTGGTTGTTGGTATCCTACACCTCTATTTTGGTTGTTAACATTATTATTCCCCCATGAAAGGTTAGGATGGTTTCTCCAACCAGCATTATAGGTGTTAGAATAAGGATTTCCACGACCTTAGCTTTGAAGAAAATTAACTTGTTCTTCCTTATTAACCATACCTAAATTGCAATTATCACTCTTATGTCCTTGTTGACCACAAACATTGCATGCATTTAATGAATTACCACCCATACTTAGACTATTAACTCTATGATTCAATGCTTCAATTTGGGCTTGTAATGCAACCATAGAATCTACTGAATGTACCCCCCTAGCATTAGAATTATTATACTCCCTTACTCTTTCAGGAGGCCACATACAGTTGTTCATTTCTTCCAATAGCTCATATGCTGCATCAATTGTTTTTCTCATCAAAGAACCTCCAGCAACAGCATCTATAGTCCCCCTTGTGGTAGGATTAACTCCATTATAGAATGTTTGCATTAACAGCTCTCTTGGCAAGTTATGGTGTGGACATATCCTTTGCAATTCTTTGAATCTTTCCCAAGCCTCATACAATGATTCATTATCATTTTGAACAAATGTGGTAATATCCTTTATGATTTTTGCAGTTTTGGCCAATGGAAAATATTTTGATAAAAATGCTTGGGCCAATTGGTCCCAAGTAGTTATAGATCCCCTTGTTAGGGAATTCAACCAAGCTTTTGCTTTATCCTTCAAAGTGAATGGAAAAAGCCTAAGCTTGATTGCATCAGCCGAAACCCCATTTATCTTAAAGGTATCACATATTTCAAGAAAGTTGGCCAAATGGGCATTTGGATCGTCATTTGCCAAACCATAAATTGAATACTATTTTGAATCATTTGTAATAATGAAGGCTTAATCTCAAATTGATTTGCATTTACCATTGGTCTTACCACTCCTTGTTGAGCACCACTCAAAGCAGGTGTGGCAAAGTCCATGAGTCTTGGTGGATTTTTTTCAGCCATGATAATTGATCTCCTATTTTTGTTCTTCTTTCTATTTGACTTCCGGTTACTTGACAAGAATCTTTCAATTTCAGGATTTAAAGCCTCAAGCTCTTCTAAAGAACTCCTTGTACTAGGCATGAACTTCTAAATCCTGTAAAACAAAAAAAAAACAACACAAAATTAATTTAAACACACAAACAAATTAAAACAAACAAAATATTGTAATCCAAAATCATAAATCAATTTTCATAATGGCTAAATAACCGTTCCCCGGCAACGGCGCCAAAAACTTGTTGTGCATTTTCTATAGATGCTAATTATACCGCAAGTATACGGTGTACCGCAATAGTACTTAAGATGTCGATCCCACGAGGAACGTTTTTACACACTATTACTAATTGATTTTAATCTTGTTTACAATGAATAATTAATGGTAGAGTTGATTTTAATCTAATCTAACATGTAAACTAAATATACCTAGTTAATGATAGTCAAAAGAAGATAAAATAAATCATGAAGAATTAAAGACAATGAACTTGATTCCATCAATTTGATTAACATCTTTCATCTTTTTATGTAAGCCAAGTTAGAATCAATTTTTAACTCACTGTCTCGACATGAATTAAAATGCCTAAAACATACAATTAAAATTCTAACTCACAATTTTCATTAATGAATTAGAGGTTTCTAATTATATATTTTAAGAATAAACACTAACCTATAGCAATTATCTCAATATACCAATCTCTCAAATATACCTTGATAATGAAACTCTATTAGATGTCAGATAAAGCAAACTCTCGAATTACTTTAACTTATAAAAATCATGCAAAATATACTAATAGAGAATCTACATTGAAAGACTATAAAAGTATATGGAAATAGAAAGAATTATAACATGCAAATTCATTGAAATGATATTCATAAAAATATTGGAGAAGAATTAAAAATAAGAGAATAAGATAGAAGCCTTTCAACCCTTTTCTCAATCTCTTGAAATAGATTTTCCTTCTCCTTGATCTTCTTCTTCAAATCATAAAACTAAATAGAAATTTTACTAAGAAAAATCTGTCTTGCAAAATACAGAAAAATTACTTAACTAAAATTCATCATCCTAAAATTACAGTTAAACTACATATTTATAGATAATAATCTAAAAATCGTGTCCCTTGAGAATGGTTGCAAAGTTTGGTGAAAATAGGTGACTTTTCAAATGACTTTTGGCTCAAAACTGTCCAACGGTCGTCTCTGTCGCGATCGCAAGGGTGTCGCGATCGCGACAGAACACGCTTGCCCATTTTCTTCTTTCCTTCTTTCTCTCGGTTTTCTCTTCCTTCTCTGGCCAGTCACGAGACGTTACTCCCCATCACGTGGCATGACTCTCCGTGTGTGGCGTGACTGGCGCTCACGTCTCGCCTCCTCCTCTCCTTTCTCTTCTCTTTCCTTTCTTTCCTGGCCTCTTCGTCACGTCGCGTGACCTTTGCTCACGTCGCGTGACTCTTTTCTCGCAGCTCCTTCTCTTCTTTCTTCCTTCCTCTTCTTTCTTCTTGATCCAGTCACATCACGTTACCTCTGCTCACATCGCGTGACCGCTTGTGTGAGATGTGACCTGCTCCTCTCTCATGATCCTCTCCTTCTTTATCTGGTTCTTCTCTTCACTTTTCACCTAAAAACAACAGTAAACACAAAAACATGCAATCTAATACAAATAATCATAAACTAACATATCACATCAAATTTACACACAATTTCATGATTAATTACATAAACTCATACAAATAAATACTAAATTATACCTCAATTAATCTCCTATCAGTATACTTTAGTGGTTAATGCAAATAAATGGCCTATTTGTGATAAATAGCATATACTCTAGATAAATTTGTGATTAATTGAAGAAAAAATGAATATTGATAAAGAGTTAGTATATAGCCGAATTGTTAAATTTATATTCTTAAAGGATAAATGGATATTTAAGGCATAATAACTATGTATTCATGATGAAAAATATGTAATCTAGTCAAATGAATGAATAAAGGAAGGAAATTAATTATGGATGAAGAAATGAAGTCTTGGCTGAATTGAATAATAAGGAAAATAATGAATTTCTTTAGTGATTTAAGTATGTAAATGGCACATTTGAAAGGTATAATATGTAATTTAGTTAATTGAGTGATTAATGGAAAGGAAAATGATCATAGTGAAGATTTAATGCTTAGGCCAAATGATAATCAATGGAATATCTAAAGTGTATTTTGATAAATTGATAAGTGTAATAGCATGAAAGGACTTTATAATGAAAATGGAGTGTATAATAACTTTATTGGAATTAATGGATATAAATTGAAGAAAAATTTGCATGTTAACCTATTATGTCAAAAGTGAAAATGTTGATACTTATAATAAAAATTGTGGATTTTGTTATAATAGTGTAAAAGTGGTTAAATAAGTGAGATGAAAATGATTTATAAGTGATATGTAAATTTTAAAGTGTAGTGTATTTGATGGACGAACATGACATGTGGATATATTAAGTGATATAAGTGAAATTTTGATACTATTTGCCCTTAGTACTAGTCTGGTAGTAAAATCTAGTTCAGGATATAATTGGCTAACCATAAGTATTCCACACCGCGGTCCGAGTCATGAAGACTCGCTATCGATAGGCTAATAACGGTCTATCTCAATGTAGTGTTCAGTGTAGTGCAGTGTAATGTTGAATAGTTCCTTTGGGATCATTCTATAGTGTAGTGGATCTATGGAATTCACGTCTCGCATATCCGGTTCGTACATTTCTATTTAGTGTATACTAGGGATAGTATGGTAAATATGTAATAAAATTAATTAAAATAGTGATAAATAAGAAAATAAGTGGAAATGGAATTAAATTGAATGAAATAAAAAGATGTAGTGACGACTGGATGAAGCATTCGACAGTAAGGATAGATAGATTGGCATGGCATGGCATGTATACGATCGCAATAGAGAGAAGTAATGAATTATGGTATAAGTGTTTGAATTGTATATAAGTGTACTATTATGTTTATTGTATATGTAAGATTGTGATTATTGTTGTAAAAAATAAAATAAAAAAAAAACTTCTACAGAACTATTGAGTGCGTTGTAGTGTTTGTCAGTGCTGTGCTGTGACATCCGATATCCGTATTATTTACGGGTATAAGGGTGTTACATTTATTTTAATGCCCTTAATTCACATTTTTGTCTCTCATTATTTCTTATTTACAATTATGTCACTTCATAAACTTAGTTAAATTACACACATACCCAATTATGTATATATATACATTAAATCTATTAAATACATTAATCACTTAAGAATTATTTATACCATAACATTCCATTTTTATTGATTATTTATTCATTAATTATCAACTGTGCATTTAATATTTATGTTAATGACTTGATACTATAAGCTAATATGTATAAAGTAAAAATATTGATATGTATGACATAAATTGAAAAAAAATATTATGTTTAGTGCTAATATGGGTTAATAAGTGAGATAGAAGTAATTAATGTTTAAAATGAGAAATTTTAAAGTATAGTACAAGTGAGGACCGAATGAGTAATTATTGAAAAAGATGAGGACCTAGATGTAATTTTTGAAATTGTCAGGTTAATTGAAGGACTAAAGTGTAGATAGTTAGTAATTTAACTATATGAATAAATAATGACTTTTAATGATGAATTTAGTGTTCAATTGTAATTATTGAATAAGTGTAAACATAAAATATGTGAAAGCGGGACTAAATGGAAAGGAAAAAAAAGTTTAGGGGCGAAACTGTAATTTTACACTTAAAAGTGAAAATAAGTGATAATTAAGTGAAAAGTGTAAATAAAGTGATAATAATGTAAAGAATTTAAAATTTAAGGATAAAAACGTAATTTGGCATAAAAGTGGAAATTTAGAGACCGAAATGTAATATTGTAATTTAAATAATAACTTAATTGAAAGATAAGAGTAAGTAAGGGTATTTTAGTAAATAAGAGAAAATTTGGGGATATAATCGTAATTTTTGTAAATGTTGAGGACCTAAATGGAATTTTACAAATGAATAGCAATTTAAAGGACCTAAGTATAATTATTGACTAATGTAAGTATTTAAGTGGATAAATGAATTAAATGAGTGGTTTTAAGGACAAAAATGTGAAATTGTAAGTTATTAATAAATTAAAAGTGAAATTAAGATTAATTAGTGGCATAATTGTAATTATAGTGAATTGGTATGGAAAAATTGGAATTTAAGGGCAAAATAAGAATTAAAGTGTAATTTGATTTTAAAATGTTATGGTAAGGGCTAAATGGTAAATTATATGCCAAATGATAAACAAATGTAATAATGAAATTAATTAGTGGCACTTTTGTAAATGTGAAACAATTAAGGGTAAGATCATAAATTAATATAAAGTTTAAGGACCAAATTGTAAATTTACAATATTGAGTCTAATTAAGGGGCTAAAGTGTAATTAATCAATGATATAGGTAATAAACGCGTAATTGATAATTAGTGAATGAGTAATCAAGAATTATAGAAAATTGTTGTATGAATAATTAACAGATGTATAATGGTTTTAATTGGTTTATATATAATGATTATGGATGTGTGTGTAACTCAATTAAGTTTAAGATAATGATGTAATTGTAACTAAGTGGCAGAGAAAGTTAGAAAAGTAAATTAATGGCATTATTGTAAATAAGTGAAAAATGAGGGATTTAAATGTAATTGATCATAATAAGGTTAATGTTAGGATTTAAATGAAAATTGGCAAGGAAAAAGGACTTTAGTAAATTAAATTATAGTGCATGGTTATTGAATGAAAGTTTAAAAAGGACTGATGAGATTAATTGTGTAATTTGTTAAATTAGAATGTTAAAAGTGTTTAATTAAGTATAGTGGGAAATAATAAATGTAATGGTAATAGAAATAGATTGTAATATGACTAATAGGATAGTGTTAATATAAAAGAAATTAATTGACACATTATAATGTTAATTATACAAGTGAATGGAATTGAGAGGGAATTTACGTATAAACAATGAATTATAAGAATAATAATAATGAAAAATGTGGAATAAGGTAATTGTTAAGATTAATGTAAAATTTATATTATTGTTTATGAGTAGATTACCAGAGCAAAGTGTAGAAGATTGATAGTAGTGTCAGTAATAATAGAAATAGCATTGATTAAGAAATAAAAGAATAATGATAGAATAATAAGTGTCCCAAATAAGATAGTGATTGAATTATAGTGTTAACCATTTAAGGGTATATTACGACTTGCAATTGGTTAAAGCTAAGTAACCCAATGAAAGATTTGATAAAATGAAAAATATTAATGCAAATATAAAATGCAAAAGAGTTAGTGTAATACAAGAATAAAAAAGGAAGTGCTAACGGCATAAAGAAAGTAATAATATTAAATCAGTGTCGCTAATATCCAAAAATAATGACTATTTTAATAAGTGATTCAGTAAACAATAGAGCATCCGAATTTAGACTATAATTAAGTATATAAATTAAGAAAAAAGGGGAAGGAATCCAAAAATTATAAATATAGATAAAATAATAAAAGGGATTGTTAATGGAATTGATTATTAATTGATAGACCGAATGTAGTGTAATAATTGTTAAGATTATTAGTGTATATAATAAAGATAGTTATAATAGAAATGAAAAAGATAAAGTAATTGATAAAGAATAGTTACAGAAATAAAAACAAATGGATGTATTTATAAGATAATTACAAAATATTCACTATAACTGGTCCTTATATTAACAGACGGAATGCAATGATAATATATCGTAAAAGTTAACAGTGTAAATGAGAGTGATGTTGATAATAGCAATAATAATGGTAAATACGATTGGAGTGATAATGACAATGGTAAAGATAAATGATTATAGTAAAGTACGTCATAGCTGTCTAAAAAACTCAGAAATTAACGTTCCCATAGTCGGAATAAGGAAAATGTTTGTGTGTGCGTGCATGTTTTATTAGTATGGAAAATTTAGGATATGTATCCACCACTGGACATTTTTAATGCTCAGCGAGTAGAGTGTTACTGCGCACAGGTTGTGATAGATTTTAAAGTGGCTGAAAATGTAGTGACGATAGAAAGAAGTATTCGGCAGTAAGGATAGAAGAATTGGCATGGCATGCATACGACCACAATAGATGAAAGTAATGATATATGGTATACGTATTTGATTTATATGTTAGTGTATTGTTAAGGTTTCGTATATGCATGTTTGTGATTATTATTGGCGTAAGAAAAAAAAATCTACTGAATCTATTGAGTGCTTTCAGTGTATTTCAGTGTAGTGTCGCGACATCCGATATCTGTACTATTTACGGGTGTAGGGTGTTACAGACCGTGTTCACTAGAATAACATACCGTAAAAGAATGTTTAGCCTTTAATAAGTGGACCTAGTATAATCAAGTTATTTTCATAAATCAATGCATTAAGGGTACTAGGTGAGGATATAATTATCTTAACAAGCTTTTTCTTGATTGATTGTCATATTGGTTTGTCATTGATTAGTTTATTTCATTCAATTTTAGTTCATAGATAATTTTGCATTAAAAAATTTTAGATTTTAGTTTAATTAATTAAAACTCAAAATACCACGAATTCTTAAATAGCATAAGCAATTTTAAGATAATTTTAGGTTAATAACTTGATCTCTGTGGGATAATATTTGGATATTCTTTTATACACTTTATTACTTGATTGGTACGCTTGCCATAACACGCATTATACCTTGAGACATGGGCATGTACAGTCCTACAACACAACTATGATATACCAAAAATCAAATATGACTCAACCACATAGAAGTTAACGTGTAGTTTAATTCGCACACAGCACGACTATGGGAAACATGGCCAACATAGCCGTGTTGGATATCATGATGGAAAATATTATTTTTGCTTATTAATATAGCACAGAATGTCTTTATCAAGAAGAAAGAAGGAGAGCTAGTTGGCTTGTAGCGGAAGATCCGATCGGATGAGCGAATCCTGCAAGAGAAAGTGCCCGGTCGGACCAGGCGTAAGCACTCCGAAGCTTAAGTTAGTAGCTTTAAAGAGAGAATGCTTAGAGGTAGAATGTTAGAGATTCAATACCTGGTGCCACTGTTGGTTGGGCTATTTATAAGAGACAGTTGAGGTGCACTTGAGTGCCTGGGGTGTGATAACTGGCAGCCAGAGTAGGTGTGCGGCGAAGTGACAGGGAGCAGGTGAGGGCATGGGCACTGCCTTGTGTCAGACGGTTGATGGGACTGGTGGTCACATCAACCGATCGGGCGTGTACGATGCCTTGGAGCTCACGCCTGCTACTCTTTGCTGTTGGGCCTTGGGCTTTGCCAGTGGATTGGGCCGACTGAGTGGGCCTCTTTGCAAATGTTGTTTGCATGGTTATCACTTGTCCCCCCTCAAACTGGTCCGATCGGGCATAGATTTACCTTGAGTGAATCCGTTCGGATAGTGCCCACTCTGAGTTGTTCCGCTCGGGAGATATACGTTGGCGGGACTTTTGAATTTTGCACGGCGCTTTTTCTGAAGAGGCGCGCCTGTTTGTACAGCTATCTTCATTTAATGTTGCGCGTGCTCCGAGGGTGGCACTTCGTTCTTCATACAGCATTGATGCCTTTAGGACATGTAGCGAGCACAGCCTGAGGGAGACGTTTGGCGATCCCGAGAAGCTTTCGTCTATAAAAAGGTAACTTTTGGGCATTTTTTCTCACTTTTCTGTAATCCTTAGAGAAACTCTGCCAAAATTTCTTCTTGCTTCTTTCAGCCTTCACATTCTGGTGGCTTTTGCTCTTTATTCCCTGAGATTTTTCGAAGACCCTACAATTAAGTAAGTAATCCTTTCTCGTTTCCCTCTGTTTTTCCTCTGTTTTTCATTCCATTGTGCTTCTGCATTCATCTCGATTTGTCCCATTAGAGACCAGAAGCTTGCATCGAAAATGGCTTCCAATAGTGGGCAGTCGATAGATAGGACCTTTATGGAGGAGTACAGGGATAAGCCGGCGGTTGATCATTTTTCTAGGCTAAGTCCTAGAGAGGTGGTCGAGGTCCCTTCCCAGTATGACCTTCCAAAGGATGTGTACATGATGCCTTGCCCCGAATCCATGGTAGTGACGGAGGGGCCCTTTGGTAACTAGGGGAATGAGTGGTTCATCTGCCATCTATCAAGCTTGGACGCAGGGATGAGGTTTCCCTTTAGTGCATTTAAGGTGGTGGTGTTGAGAGGGTATTGGATCGCCCCCAACCAGCTTCATTCGAATGGATGGAGATCGGTGGCCTGCTTCAAGATCTTGTGCCGGATAGAGGGAGTAGCCCCGACCTTGGATCTCTTCACCCATTTCTTCTATGTGTTGAGTCGGAGTGATGGCACAGAGTGTTTCTTCACCAGCCGACCGAATAGGAAGCTTTTTGCAGTCCCCTCCTCGATGAAAGGGTACAAGGAGAAGTACTTTCTTGTGGGGATGATCAGCGGATTCGGGGTGCCGCTAACCCGATCGGAAGGAGCCATCATATTGAAAGATCAGGCGGCTGGACAACCCTTGTATGAGGCTAACATCAAGAAGTTGATGGATGCCGTGATGAGATAAGGAGGTCCCTATGACTCCGACTTCCTATTGGAATGTTGTTCGGGTCTTCAAGCTCCGAAGCTGCTGAAAATGCAGAACGTGAGCATTGGGATTGGTGTAGAGGGAGCGGCATAAATTATCAATCATGCATTGCATTTGCGTTTAGTATTTGTTTCTCTGTAAATAATACTTATCTTGTTTGTCTATGCAGCGCAGTTGCGATGGCTGGCGGGCCGCGAAGGAGCAGAGGAAGAAGAGAAAGATCCTACCTGCTTCGGAAGTGCACGCCTCGCTGGCTCCAGCTCCTCGTGCCACTGCCCCGATCGCCGCTGTTCCTGTTTCTGCTGCTAACCCTGCTACTGCGGCTGTCACCTCAACTGCAGCTTCTGTCGTCTCATCCTCACGCCCGATTCTGAACATCGTAAAGGGCCAGCAATCTCAAAGGCGGCAGTTAATACTGCGAGATGAGTCTGATGAGGAGGAGGAGCGGGGGGGCCAACCGTCTTCCCAACATTCAGTCCCTGAGGGAGACGATGCAAGGGAAAGCTGCCCGTTTGGATGAGGCTACCCACAGGCAGGCCGAGGAATCTGCACGGAAGAAAGCTGCTAACCTGGTGGCCGAGGTTGACGCTCACGTTACGGCCAGAGGCGAGGCAACTGTGCAGGGTGAGACGACTCGTCGAGCTGTCGGGGGAGCCTTTGAGAGGCGATCCGTGCCTTTGAAGGACATGCCGAGCGAGAACTTTGGCAATGAGTGGTTGGCAAGTAGCAAGGTGGTCGCCAGTTATCTTTGCCGGGGGATTCTTCAGGATGAAGACTTCAAAGCCATGGGAGATCCCAACTCGCTCGCTCGGGAGCTCAGTATGTTTAACCAGCAAAGCCTGAAGGTAAGATTTGTTCTCCTAATTTTTGTTGCCTGGAAAATGGAAAAGCCCCCTTTTGCTAATGTTGTTGTTTTCTTCTTCTTATAGCTGATCAGGAGGGGCCAGCGCATGCACGGCGTGGCCAACCTTTTGGAGGCCAAGTCAAAAGATGCTGCCAAGGCGAGGGGGGAGGCAATTGCTCAATGCGATGCTGCGCGAAAAGAAAACTTTGCCCTTCATCTTCAAGTGTCGAATCTGCAGAAGGAGACCTCTATTCTCCATGGGGAGGTGGTAGATGCGAGGAAGAAAGCATCTAGGCATGCCCAGGAGCTAAAGTCTTGTCTAGGCGAGGTTGACCGACTGAGTGCCGAGTGCAAACTCCTTGGCACTGAGAGGGTTAAGGCCTTGGCAGAGTGCGACAATCTCCGGGCCGAGCGGGATTCGCTGAAGGCTATTTTGGAGGAGAAGGAAGCCTTCTGGAGGAAGAAGCTTGAAGAGGAGCTTGCCTCTCAAAAAGAGCAGCTTCTTAATCAACTGGGAGAAGCTCAAGGGAAGTTGTCATCTCAGCTAATCCATGAGACTAGGAGGCATTTCCCTAGGGTTAATCTCGACTGGATGGAGGATCCCAGTATTTTGCCCGATCCACCATCTAGTGATGAGGAAGAGGAGGCTCCCAGAGAGGAGGCGACTGACAGAGCGACATCACTCACTGAAGATCCTTCACCGACCGGAGTTCAGCCAGACGTGCCCCTCGGAGTTGAGGCTGGCGCTACTTTGCTTGAGATGGCTATCGAGCCTTCTGAGCCTGCTACCCTCCCAACTGCAGAGTCTACTGTCGAGCCGAGCATGGAGGCAGCTGATGTAGAAATTGTAGATATAGAGAAATAGATTAGAAATTATATACTTTATTCTTTGTACCAATTTTTGTAAGTTGTACAGCATACTATTTCTTCAATAAATCATAACTTCCTGTGTAAATTGCAAACTTTCGTAATTATGAATTGGCATTCTTCAATAGCTTGTAAAACCACATATAACTTGCTAAGTTCGAATGTAGCTTGCTAAAATTGCATATAACTTGCTAATGTGAAACATGTTAATGAATCTCATGTACTTCCTAAATTGAAATAATTTCACAAGTCCAGTGACCGATTTGCCCAATCTAATATGAGATACACGATTAGTCAGTCGCCTGGAATCAGACATAGAATTAGGCGAATGGTTTCGTTCGTTAAGTTAGTGTTTGATTTGCATTCCAGTCCATGACCTTTGCGCAACACTTAACTTAGGAGAAACTCTTACTTTGACCTTACCACAACTCTCGCATCTTTGGTTCGGGATAGGCGTCGAACCTAGCGGATGAGCCAATGGCAGTGAGGAGGTTCTCGTATTTTCGGATCGGGAGTATCGTCGATCCTAATGGATGAACTTGACCTACTAACAAGTGATCTTTAACTTTTGCATTTTTGGCCTAGGATAAGCGTCAAGCCTAGCGGATAAGTTGTTTGACTCTTGCATCTTCGGTTCGGGTTTGGCGTCGAACCTAGCGTATGAGCCGAATTAAATAGAGTACCTTCCGTATCTTTGGATTGGGAATGTCATCGATCCTAATGGATGGGATCCACATAAGATTCGTGATTTTCGCATCTTCGGATCTAGAATTTCGTCGATCCTAACGGTCGAACGGTCGGCGCTAGTCCTTTTCCGTATCTTTGGTTCGGGAGTTTTTGTCGATCCTAACGGTTGGACTTGACGGTCAAATAGATGGATTCTAAGCTTCACATTTTCGGCTTGGGAAGGACATCAAGCCTAGCGTATAAGTTGTATCATACACACTCGCCTAGTATAATCCAAATAGAGTTTGAAGAAGAATTTCTTTACTGATGATACATCATTACAAGAATTTGTGGGAGCGAGACCCACTTGGCTTCTAGGAGCTTTCTCTAGCTCGCTGTGTATATCCGATCGGCCTCTATCCTCTTCGGGCGTTACCCTCTAACCATCGTCGTTTGGTTAATTGGCCTCTTTTTGCTGCCTAATTATGGTGACATAAGCTTCCCG
This sequence comes from Excoecaria cochinchinensis, assembly GCA_947683425.1. Lineage (NCBI taxonomy): Eukaryota > Viridiplantae > Streptophyta > Magnoliopsida > Malpighiales > Euphorbiaceae > Excoecaria > Excoecaria cochinchinensis. The sequence continues at coordinate 2,801,835 of CANTUQ010000023.1, read as the reverse complement.
CGATGCCTTCTGGTCACCTCTTATGATGGCAATGCCCCCCCCCCCCTCCGCCCCGCTCTGGTTGGGATTTTTATCACCATATAGTGCACGCTTGTAACGGCTCCAGTTTGGAAGAGTAGGGGCCTGCTAAAAATACCATTATACGCAAAAATTATATCAATCACCATAAAGGTTACCTAGTAGGCGTGGGCTATTGTCTCTTGACCAAGCTCGATGAAGAGCTCCACAGATCCAACCACCGGGACAGTAGCATTGCCAAGTCCGATCAGTGGTGTGGCATTCAGCTTCAGCTCCTCGATGGGCAGTCTCATCGCTTTGTAAGCTTACAAAGTAAGCACATTAGCAGCGCTGCCGTTGTCCACCAGAATCCTTCTTACATCAAAATTGTTGATGCAAGCCTTGATGACAAGAGCGTCTTCAAGAGGAAACAAGATGTCTCGTGCATCCTCGCTGGATATGGTGACAGAAGCAAGTTGTTTAGCCAGATGGGACAGATACAAACCCTTTGCTTCTTTGCATAAGACGATCCTCCAGTGATCATGTTTATCATCCCTGCATATGGCCTGCTCGGGCCTGTCCTCCTTGGATTTCTGCGTTCATCGTCCTCGTCCGAGCCAGAGTCATCCCTCTCACGATCCGGCCATCTGTAGGGACTTGACCCTCTAGCCGATCCGATGAAATTTTTGAGGGACCCTTTTTGTACAAGCCGCTCGATCTCCTTCTGCAGCGAGTAACACTCGTCAGTAGTATAACCGACGTCTCGGTGAAACTCACAATATTTGCTCTGGTCCCTCTCACGTCTATTCCAATCGGACAGCCTCCTGGGCCAGTTGACTCTCTTATGCTTCTTCTTAATCCACATCAGCACCCTTGCCAGGTTGGCATTGAGTGGAGTAAAGCTTCGGGGCGACAGGTTGTCAGGCCTTCCACATACGGGTTCATTTAGTTTGCCTAGGTGTAGACACCGGGTCCCGAGTCAGCCTAGATCAGGATTACCCAATGATGAAATTAAGTGTGCCTATTTATAGGCAAAAATGAAAGTTGAAAGTGATGATTTCCTTGTCAAATTGATTTATTAGAAATAAATAAAAATGTATTTTAAAAAAATATTTTAAATGTTTTAAAAATTATTTTTGGGACAAAAAGGGTATATTTTGAAATTATTGTGTTTTAGGAAAAATTTTTAAAAAAATATATATCGCAAGTGTCGGGCTGCTGCAGCGCCCCAGCGCTAGCGCACACCCGCGCCCTGCGTGCGCCGACGGGCGTCGGTCCTCCCCTGATGCCCCATTTCGCCCGTTTTTGCTGTTTTTTCGATTTTTGGCATAAAAATTGATTTTTTTTTTCATTTTTTTTGTGTAATTTAATGCAAAAACCTTTTATTTTCCAAACCCTTCAAATTCATGAGTTTTTTTGTGATTATTGCAATTAAATTTATTTAATTCAATTTAATAAAAATTCTGAATTTTGGGGTTATAAAATGGGTTTTTTGTAAAGGATTTTGGGAGGATTTTTCTTAAGAAAAATATTGTTTTCTCTTTTCTTCATCTTCTTCTTCTTATTTTTTTCTTCTTCAAGAAAAATTCTCCAAGTGTTCTAATTTGATTTTTTTTAATTTAATTCTTGAAACAAATAAATCAATTATTTGTTCTTGTGAATTTTTTCACTTCTTGATTTTCATAAATTTTTCCTTAAGACAAATAAATCAATTATTTGTTCTTGAGATAAAATTTCATTACATTTTATTTTTCCTAAATCAAAGCAAGGAAATTATCATCCAACTTCATTCATCACATCAAATTTGAGGGTAAACATTTTTTGGCTCCACTTTTAATTTAATTTTCAATTTATTTTTGTTTACAATTAGTAGGCTATCATGTAAATTCTTTTAGATCTATTATTTATTTTACTTCTTATTTCTTATTGTTTATTTAATTGTTCATATCATTATTTCTTATTTCTTAATCTTTTATTTAATTGTTCATATCATTATTTCTTATTCTTAATCTCATATTATTATTTCTTATTCTTAATCTTTTATTTAATCTTTTATTATTATTTCTTATTCTTATTTCTATATTTAATTGTTCATGTTCATATTCTTGTCATTATTTTTGTTCATATATTATTATTATCATTAGCATATATTATTATTATCATCAGTATATATTATTATTATCATCATTATTATTATAATTTACTATTATTATTACCATCATTATTTTTATTTTATTATTCTTATTTATTATTATTATTATTATTATTATTATTATTATTATCATTACTTGCATATTTAATTTGATTGTTCATATTTTTTGATGCTATTACTATTATTATTATTATTATTATTATTATTATTATTATTATTATTATTATTATTATTATTATTATTATTATTATTATTATTTGCATATTTAATTGGATTGTTCATATTTTTTGATATTATCATCATTATTATTATTTGTTATTATTATTGTGATTAGTGTTATCATTATTATTATTATTATTATTATTTGTCATTACTATCATCATTATTATTTTTATTAGTTTTATTTCTGATTATAATTAATTATTGTTGTCATCATTATTATTTTCATGTTTTCATGCATGTTGAATTCTATTGTTGTTATTTTCATTTATGCATGTTTAATTGCTCATGTGTTAAGTTATATTTTATTATGCCATCTAATTAATTTATCATACATTATGCATGTTGTTTTATTTATTTTAATTCATTTTTTTACATGTTACATGTTTAATTCATTTTTCATTACTAACATCATCTTTATTTGTGTTTTTATTTCAATACTTATTTTTCATGTGTGAGTTTTCCAATGCCAAATGGGAACCCATGGAGGTTTGAAGACACCATTTTGGTGGAGTTTATATTTTTAGCCTTTTTAGCATTTTTAGTATTATTTTGCTTTTATTTGCTTTTATTATTTAATATGTAATTTGTAATAAATTTATTTATTTTCCATGCACGTTAATTAAAAGTCGCATAAAATATTTATATTAAATAAATTGGGATTTTTTCTAATAAAATGGGACCAATGTCCTAATTTTTCATCCAAATAAAATGTCACTTCAAAATTATTTTCTTTAATTATGTATGCAATGACCAATGTCCTCACTCTTAATAAATAACCCGTTTTATGCATGATTTACCTTTATTTTACAATGGCGGTTGTATTCCGCCCCTAGTTTTGTTGTAATTTATTTTTATGTACTTTACGTTAATTATGCTTTCATTACCGCTTTCCTTGGATGACCAACTTGCGCTCTAATTATTGCATCGAAACGTATGAGAAAAAGGGTGAAAACCTAAATTCAAAACTCAATTTTAACTTAATCAAGGTATTAATAAATGAGAAGTCCCGAACCATCTCTGGTCTTTGGGCTCAACGAGGCGAGAGGACAACTTCAATGTTTCATTGGAATGAAACTTTCAAGACACCTCTTGTGTCCCGTAAAAAGGCTTTAACTTGCATAGTCCTAGGCTCCACGAGGCGAGAGGGTCATCCTAAAGTTCTATTAGGATGGGACCTCCAAGACCCCTCTGGCTTGCCCAAAATGGACATAGCAACGCTGTCTTAGGCTCACTGAGGCTAGACGAACTTTTCCAATGTTCTATTGGGTGGCGACTCCATGAAACCTCCTTGTTGCCCAAAATAGATGCCCTTGTAATTTCTTACAAGTTTTTTATGAACCTCTCCCGAAAGCCCTAAGAGCGGGCCTCCGAGGCGTCCCACGGGGTTCGGCGCGCGTCACAGTGGCGACTCCGCTGAGGACATAAGAGATTTCGATTCGAAAGTGCCTTGGTTAAAAATTATAATTGAGTTTTAATTTAAAAATTTTATCCCTTTTAAAAATTGCATTGCATCCATGCTAGAGCCTTAGATTATGCTAGTTTGGTCCCTTTCTTAACCCCGGTGCGTTCCTAAAGCACGACCTTACGTTCACTCAATGTGGGGAAGTGTTAGGGATAATCACCAGCCCAAGCCTCGTACCTTATAGTATATCAAATGGAGACCCAATCGATTGTTATGCTCGTGATGAGCTAGACCCGTTGGCAGGGACCATGCTTGGGTGGCCCTAAAGTATCATCATCCTTGACCAAAGCTCATGTAATGGCAATAGATACTTCCCCTAGATGATATGCTCCTTAATACAATGCTTGCCATGTGGGCCATTATTTATTGAACAAAATCAACCAAATTAAATGGTCTTTTATCAAAGGCTTTCATGCCTCGGTGTGCCCATCTTGATTTGGTTAAAATGTTTGAATACATAAAGGCCAAAACCCATACGTATGTACAATAGGCAAGAGATGTTATGCTGCCGGCTTTTCACCGTGCACCATACGCGTCCAATGGGTTCCCTGTTGACCCATGGACCAAGCCCACCTAGGAAAGAGACTACACTACCTCGTGTGTGGGAGTGATAAGGTTGGAAGGATCTGTCTGCTTGTATGTGATTGTCCATGTTGCATCAACACGATCATGCATTGTATATATCATTCATGCATCATCCTAACAATTCAAATCTTTTCAGCCATCATAGATTCACCTAAGTGGACAAGGGGTTCTGACGGTCGGCTGGTGAGGATAGATCTGCCTCTTGGATTGACAGAATTAGTGTCTAACTGGAATTCTGAGCCACCCTCAATGACCAGAGAGTCATCCATAGAATCACAAATAGCAAAAGAGACCGGAGCCTTAACCACTCAAGACCTTGCTAGGAGGTTAGAGGATTTTAAGCGAAGAATGCTAGAAATGATGGGAGCTATGGCTGATAGGATTGCTCATCCTCCTGCTCCACAACCACCAGCTGCTCCATATCCACCTATTGCTCCACAGCCCCCGATGGTTCATGCTGGGGGGCAAGTTGAACCACCTGCTGGCAGAGAAGCCCCCGTTGTAGTTAATGCTCCCTGCCAACCTGCTAATGAACAGATGGCTGCTATGCCTGCTGAGCCAAGAAGGGCAATAGTCCCCAATCCCAATGATGATTTTGTGATGAAGGAGGAAGATGAAGAGGCAGTAGCACCTCAGTTTGTGGGGGTCAGAGCACCCAGGGTAGAAGATGAGGCGATGAGAGGGTTGAGGCAACAGATTGAAGCCATTACCCGCATGCTATCAGCCGGAAAGGGGATCAACCCTGAAGACAGAGATTTGGGGGATGAAGAGTTGTTGCCCCAAAGGTTCAAAATGCCTGAGCTGCCAAAGTTTGATGGTACTTCGGATCCATCTGCACATATCAAGCAATATACCCTGGTGATAAAAGGCACAAGGTTGACCAAGAAACAGAAGGTAGAATATTTCTGCCTTAGTCTGGTGGGTCCGGCTGTGGACTGGTATCATGGTTTAGATAGGAGGTCTAAGGAGGATTGGGACCTTTTAACTGAGGAGCTCATGAAGCAATATGACTGTAGTACTAGGATGGAGGTCACCTTAAAGGACCTCAAGCTTTTACAGCAGAAGAATGATGAGTCGTTCCATGAGTACCTTACAAGATGGAGAAATAGGGTCATGGAGATGAAGAGAAAGCCTGACACTGCTGACCAAATTAGGCTATTTATCAGGAACTCTTGCCCTTACTTGAGGGACCTGCTCAGCTTTAAAGGGCTCAGAGACTAGGAGTCCCTTAAGGACATTGCTGTAGAAGCTGAGGGGGCTTACCTAGCAAAGAAGGCAAGCTAAAACAACTTTGCTGGGAAAGGCTATGGCAACCAATCAGGGTACAAACCAGGAGGTGCAGGAAATAGTAATAGAAGTGGTAAGGCGGCAGAGGTTTCAGCCACTGAGGTTGGACAAGTTCAGAGCTATTACTCCAATTTGGGCTGTTCTCTGTCTTGGGTATTAGAGAAGTTGACAAAGGAAGGCAAGCTGAGACCTTTGCCACCCAGGCCAGCCATAAATCAAGGAAAGCCAGGGCATAGAGAGGATCAATACTGCGCTTACCATCAGTATACAGGGCATCTAACAGATTATTACCGAACTCTAAGGAATAAAATTCAAGACCTTATTGATTCCAAAGAGATCACGGACCCTGAGAAGAGAAATAAGAAGAAGAGGGCAGGGTATAATGCAGTTCCCCCATCGTGAATGTGATCGAAAGAGAAGAATATGTTTTTAATTGCTTGTTATTCCAAGAACACTTTTTATGACAGTATTTACAGTATTTATAATTTCAATAAGATGAACAATCTTGCGTGTTTGCATGGTGCCTCTAATGATTTCATTTCTCATGATCACAATGCATTCATTTTTTGATATTAATTCAATTAATATGATTACATTTAATCTCGGAACTTTGAAAAATCCAAAGAAAATATTGATAGCATCTGATATAACTCCTGGAGAGAGGAAAATTTTGAGAGCTAAAAATAAAAATAGTGGAAAAAAAAACTAAATACAATTCGGGGATTGGATGAAAACTCACTAAAAGCACTAGAACCTTTCTGATTACCCGTCAAAGCGATCCCTGGATAAGACGGAACCTAGAAAATGATTTAGGCAGCCCTTCTTTGTATAGCTCTCTAAATGACTATTTTCTACCTTTATTTCGCAATCGCTTGCTAGCCCATTGAGTCTTTATGGAGGTATGCTAAATGCGTGCCAATTTTGTTGTTACACATGTTAAAACTATCCCCTCGCCTAAAATGATTTTTGCCTCCCCTTAGAAGAATGGCCGTTCTATTAAGGATGGATGTACATCATTGACAATTCCACATCATTGACAATTCTTTGGGGTATCAAAAATTGCTCTAGTAAGGATGAGTTTACACTTTGAGAAGAGGGTTTATTCATGCACGAAAGACATGAGCTCGCAAAAAAAAAAGAGGTAGAGCTCAAAATAGTAGCCCCTTGATGAGTTTCTGTGGCAATCACTTTAACTTAATTGTTATTATGAGCTTGATGAGCTAAAAGTATTATCAAAACCAAAATTCAAGAATACCTTTCCAGTACGCCATTGTTGAGCGGCCATTCTTCTCTCTGGTCCTCCTTTGATAGCCATCTACCTAAGCCTAACGTTACAACCAAAGTATGACCTTTTGATTCTTGGTTAAGTCTTATCCCATCAGTGGAGATGACCTTCTAATAAGGTTCGGTACGTAGGAAAAGGCATATGGTGTTTCTTGAGCTTCAAGCGGGGAGCCACAAGTGCATTTATGCATTTGAGTTGAGTCTCGTCCCCAACGTTGCATCTAGAATTTGCGTAAAAAAAAGAGTTTTTTTAAAGAGCAGAGAGAAAATATTCAATCATAAAACCCGAGAGGGCGGATTGATAACAGGAGTTTGATACTTTCAAGATTTATCCCGAGATTAAATGAGGTCTTATATTCTTTGAGATTAATGTCAAACAATGATCATGTTTAATGAAATCAAATTGAAACACATGCATTTATGCAATGACATATGGGTGTGATCAGAGCAGTTCACTTTGTGTGATCAAAGTCATCTACTGTTTGCCCTCTGCTACTTTCACCACTCGGGTGCTTCAGTCAACTACTTATCCTGCTATCATTTGTGAAATCAATCAAGCTCATACAACCATGGTCATGGGTGTAAGCACATGCCGATCGTGCCTGAAAGATTTTTGCCAATAGCTGTAACCTCTCTGGAAAAAAAAAAGTCGTTAGAGATGAAAACCGTAATTGGTGCTCTAAGCAAAAGTAAGGCAAAATGATAGGGTAAAAACCTGGAAATGGGCAGTCTATCTTTCAAAAAAAAATAGAAAAAAGCCGTTGGATTGGGTTGGGTCCACTCCAGGCAAAAATAAGGCATAGGGTTATGTGAAAATCTGCAAAGGACGCATTTCCCGCTAAGAAAAGCTAGTGTGAAAATCCACAAGGGACGCACTACCTTCAAAAAAATGACTACAGGTATCAGGTGAGAACCTCACAATTCCAAAGACATGAACTTCAAAAGCAATTCCAAAAGGCATCGATCCTATCGCAAATTGCAGCCAAACTGACTATCATCTCTAAGTCCACTTAGATGAATTCGTATCCTGCATTTCTGCATAACTCATGCATTTCACGTGCATGCTCACTGTTTTTCCTGCATATTTGGTTTTTAAATTTTGCAGTAAGAGAGATTTGATGCGGACACCAGCAGAAGACGAGTGACGACATCAATCCAAGCAGCAACTAAAGACCTCTCAGGGGGCAACAAACCAAAAATGACATAAGTTAAAACATCATTCCAAACATCAGTTTAAGCATCAATCCAACCATCAACGAAAGACTTCTCAGAGAACAATCAATCTAAGGGCTCACAGACAGCACCGTTTCAAATCTCAGAAGGGTTAGCACGATGGCGGCATTACCATTCTACGGAAGGTTAGCACGACCACGGCACTACCACTTCAGAAGGGTTAGCACGATGACGGCACTACCACTCCACAGAGGGTTAGCACGATCACGGCACTACCACTTCAAATCCCAGAAGGGTTAGCACGATGGCGACACTACCATTCTACGGAAGGTTAGCACGACCACGGCACTACCACTTCAGAAGGGTTAGCACGATGACGGCACTACCACTCCACAGAGGGTTAGCACGATCACGGCACTACTGCTTCACAAACTCAGAAGGGTTAGCACGATGGCGACACTACCATTCTACGGAAGGTTAGCACGACCACGGCACTACCACTTCAGAAGGGTTAGCACGATGATGGCACTACCACTCCACAGAGGGTTAGCACGATCACGGCACTACCGCTTCACAAACTCAGAAGGGTTAGCACGATGGCGGCACTACCATTTTACGGAAGGTTAGTATGACCATGGCACTACCACTTCAGAAGGATTAGCACGATGATGGCACTACCACTCCCCGGAGGGTTAGCACGATCACGGTACTACCACTTCACCAAATCAGAAGGGTTAGCACGATGGCGGCACTACCACTCTATGGAGGGTTAGCACGACCACGGCACTACCACTTCACCAAATCAGAAGGGTTAGCACGATGGCGGCACTACCACTCTATGGAGGGTTAGCACGACCACGGTACTACCACTTCATCAAACAGAAGGGTTAGCACGATAGCGGCACTACCACTCTATGGAGGGTTAGCACGACCACGACACTACCACTTTATCAAACAGAAGGGTTAGCACGATAGCGGCACTACCACTCTACGGAGGGTTAGCACGACCACGACACTACTACTTTATCAAATAGAAGGGTTAGCACGATAGCGGCACTACCACTCTACGGAGGGTTAGCACGACCACGACACTACCACTTTATCAAACAGAAGGGTTAGCACGATGGCGGCACTACCACTCTACGGAGGGTTAGCACGACCACGACACTACCACTTCATCAAACAGAAGGGTTAGCACGACCACGACACTGCCACTTCATCAAACAGAAGGGTTAGCACGATGGCGGCACTACCATTCTACGGAAGGTTAGCACGACCATGGCACTACCGCTTCAAATCTCAGAAGGGTTAGCACGATGACGGCACTATCACTCCACGGAGGATCAGCACGATCACGGCACTACCGCTTCAACAACGGACGACACACCGACAAACTGGCGACAACCACCACAATAACATCATTTGTTCCGGAAAGACGGCCGCCTCAGGTACGCGCTTCTTTCCCTTTTCTGAGTTTAGGCTCACCTAGACACTAATGCACTATTTTTCCCAAAATTGGGGGCCTAGATCAGGATTACCCAATGATGAAATTAAGTGTGCCTATTTATAGGCAAAAATGAAAGTTGAAAGTGATGATTTCCTTATCAAATTTATTTATTAGAAATAAATAAAAATGTATTTAAAAAAAATATTTTGAATGTTTTAAAAATTATTTTTGGGACAAAAAGGGTATATTTTGAAATTATTGTATTTTAGAAAAAATTTTAAAATATATATATATATATATCGCGAGTGTCGGGCTGCGGCAACACCCCAGCGCGCATGCGGGCGAAGCCCGTCGGGCGCGCCGACAGGCGTCGGTCACCCCCTGACTCCCCATTTCGCCCGTTTTTGCGATTTTTCCGATTTTTGGCCTAAAAATTGATTTTTTCTTCATTTTTTTTGTGTAATTTAATGCAAAAACCTTTTATTTTGCAAACCCTTCAAATTCATGAGTTTTTTTGTGATTATTGCAATTAAATTTATTTAATTCAATTTAATAAAAATTCTGAATTTTGGGGTTATAAAATGGGTTTTTTGGAAAGGATTTTGGGGGGATTTTTCTCTAGAAAAATATTGTTTTCTCTTTTCTTCATCTTCTTCTTCTTATTTTTTTTCTTCTTCAAGAAAAATTCTCCAAGTGTTCTAATTTGATTTTTTTTAATTTAATTCCTGAGACAAATAAATCAATTATTTGTTCTTGTAAATTTTTTCACTTCTTGATTTTCATAAATTTTTCCTTAAGACAAATAAATCAATTATTTGTTCTTGGGATAAAATTTCATTACATTTTATTTTTCCTAAATCAAAGCAAGGAAATTATCATCCAACTTCATTCATCACATCAAATTTGAGGGTAAACATTTCTTGGCTCCACTTTTAATTTAATTTTCAATTTATTTTTGTTTACAATTAGTAGGCTATCATGTAAATTCTTTTAGATCTATTATTTATTTTACTTCTTATTTCTTATTGTTTATTTAATTGTTCATATCATTATTTCTTATTTCTTAATCTTTTATTTAATTGTTCATATCATTATTTCTTATTCTGAATCTCATATTATTATTTCTTATTCTTAATCTTTTATTTAATCTTTTATTATTATTCCTTATTCTTATTTCTATATTTAATTGTTCATGTTCATATTCTTGTCATTATTTTTGTTCATATATTATTATTATCATTAGTATATATTATTATTATCATTAGTATTATTATTATCATCATTATTATTATAATTTACTATTATTATTACCATCATTATTTTTATTTTATTATTCTTATTTATTGTTGTTATTATTATTATTATTATTATTATTATTATTATTATTATTATTATTATTATTATTATTATTATTATTATTATTATTATTATCATTACTTGCATATTTAATTTGATTGTTCATATTTTTTGATGCTATTATTATTATTATTATTATTATTATTATTATTATTATTATTATTATTATTATTATTATTATTATTATTATTATTATTATTATTATTATTATTATTATTATTATTACTTGCATGTTTAATTGGATTGTTCATATTCTTTGATATTATCATCATTATTATTATTTGTTATTATTATTGTGATTAGTGTTGTCATTATTATTATTATTATTTGTCATTACTATCATCATTATTATTTTTATTAGTTTTATTTCTTATTATAATTAATTATTGTTGTCATCATTATTATTTGGGTTGATTTCACACATGGTCACTCAACTTATCACTTATCGCGCAAAAGTAACCGACTTTTTTTTTCTTACTTAAATGTCACTGAACTTTTAACATTATTGCACAAAAGTCATGTTGACCGGAATCCGGCGACGACTCTTGCCGGATTGATAAGTTCAACAAATGCTACATTTAAATTAATTTCACTCACGGTCACTAGACTTATCATTTATCTCGCAAAAGTAATTAACTTTTTTTTTTCAACTTAAATGTTACTGAACTTTTAACATTTTTGCAAAAAAGTCATCAATCCGGCAAGGGTCATTGCCGGATTCCGGTCAACATGACTTTTGTGCAATAATGTTAAAAGTTCAGTGACATTTAAGTAAGAAAAAAAAAGTCGGTTACTTTTGCGCGATAAGTGATAAGTTGAGTGACCATGAGTGAAATTGACCCTTATTATTTTCATGTTTTCATGCATGTTGAATTCTATTGCTGTTATTTTCATTTATGCATGTTTAATTGTTCATGTGTTAAGTTATATTTTATTATGCCATCTAATTAATTTATCATACATTATGCATGTTGTTTTATTTATTTTAATTCATTTTTTTACATGTTACATGTTTAATTCATTTTTCATTACTAACATCATCTTTATTTGTTTTTTTATTTCAATGCTTATTTTTCATGTGTGAGTTTTCCAATGCCAAGTGGGAACCCATGGAGGTTTGAAGACACCATTTTGGTGGAGTTTATATTTTAGCCTTTTTAGCATTTTTAGTATTATTTTGCTTTTATTTGCTTTTATTATTTAATATGTAATTTGTAATAAATTTATTTATTTTCCATGCACGTTAATTAAAAGTCGCATAAAATATTTATATTAAATAAATTGAGATTTTTTCTAATAAAATGGGACCAAAGTCCTAATTTTTCATCCAAATAAATTGTCACTTCAAAATTATTTTCTTTAATTATGCATGCGAGGACCAATGTCCTCACTCTTAATAAATAACCCGTTTTATGCATGATTTACCTTTATTTTACAATGGGGGTTGTATTCTGCGCCTAGTTTTGTTGTAATTTATTTTTATGTACTTTACGTTAATTATGCTTTCATTTACCACTTTCCTTGGATGACCAACTTGCTCTCTAATTATTGCATCGAAACGTATGAGAAAAGGGGTGAAAACATAAATTCAAAACTCAATTTTAACTTAATCAAGGTATGAATAAATGAGAAGTCCCGAACCATCTCTGGTCTTTGGGCTCAACAAGGCGAGAGGACCATTTCAATGTTTCATTGGAATGGAACTTCCAAGACACCTCTTGTGTCCCGTAAAAAGGCTTTAACTTGCATAGTCCTAGGCTCCACGAGGCGAGAGGGTCATCCTAATGTTCTATTAGGATGGGACCTCCAAGACCCCTCTGACTTGCCCAAAATGGACATAGCAGCGCTGTCCTAGGCTCACTGAGATTAGATAAACTTTTTCAATGTTCTATTGGGTGGCGACTCCATGAAACCTCCTTGTTGCCCAAAATAGATGCCCTTGTAATTTCTTACAAGTTTTTTATGAACCTCTCCCGAAAGCCATAAGAGCGGGCCTCCGGGGCGCCATAGGGTTCGACGCGCGTCACACCAGGTATCTCGAGGTTGCGACTCTGTCTGGGCTTCCTCCCAACCATTCGGATATCGGGGCTCTAATGAACGAGCGTCCGTCTGAGTGCTGCAATCTGTTCATTATGCTTGTCTTTCTTTCTCTGCTAGATCTCAGGGCGTCGTCTAGCTGAATGTGTTGCCTGGCCCTCTCCATTGGGTCTATAAAATTGACCGAGGGTCTTTGATAACTTCAATATAGTACTTAGTTTTGATGGTGTTTTCATATGATTTTTGGGTGTTTAGTTGTATTTTTTTGTCATGTTTTGTTTCCTTTAGGTTAATTTTACTAATCTTAGTCAACTTGGAATTTTGATGCATTTTAGATAGTTTTTGATGGAATTTGATTTGTATTTGCAGGTGTGGTTCTAGGTACCTCACGGTCACAATGAAATTCATTGTGACCATGACATAAAGAGAAATTGAAGACAAGAGCAGACTTAGAGGGGTCACGGTCACAATGAATTTAATTGTGACCGTGACATAGAAAACCTTTGGACAAAATGCAAGTATGAAGCATGTCAAGGTGGCAATCTATTTCATTATCACCATGATATGAAAATCATTAAGGCAGAATCAGAGCAGCACGTACCGCACGGTGGCAACAAAGTTCATTGTCACCGTGACATAATATTCTCCTGGACAGAAGCAAAAATTGAAGACCTCACGGTGACAATGAAATTCATTATCACCGTGACTCCTCTCCTATGTGCAAAGGCAAATTAACAATCTCGACACCTCACGGTGACAATGAATTTCATTGTCACCGTGACCACTCTGAGACTATTTAAACGCACTTTTCTATTTGGCTAGGGTTCCGAATTTTTGAGTTGTGCTTTCATATCAGTTTGGCGATTGAGAATTTTCTAAGTTTTTCTGCTATTCTAATTTTAGTTTTCGAATCTTTGTCTTTAATTTTGAATTAAAAATCAAGAATATTTCATTAGATTCATAGAGTTTAATTTCAGCAGAGTTTTTATTTTGGTCCAGAATTTTAATTTAATTCTCCATTGAAGATCTAAAGAAGAAGTTTGAAGAACGTGGGATTCAACCGGGATTTCTACCTCAATGAATTTCTGGGTTTATTCTTTCGATTTTGTAATGGATCGTGAGTAGTCTTTTAGTTGTTTGGGGGATGTCTAAATCCCCTATCCTTGATGTGAATTCTAAACATATTTTGATATTTGATATATGAATGAAGGGTTTATTTCGCTGGTTCTTATTGTCAAATCATGAGATGTATATTTTCAAGTTAATTTCCTATTTTGATGGATGATTTAATTCATGTATCTTAATTGGTTATTGAATTGCATGATTGAATGTCATGATCAATTATCTTCAGATTTTCTGTCATGTTTGCTGTATCATTTGGACTGCTCCGGAAGGGAATCTAGATATGCAGGTTTTCATGGTTTAAGATTAGAGTGAGGAGTGAAATAGTTAGGTTTTGGGTTGTTTGGCTCCGGAATGGGAAAGCAAACCAAACTTTGGATTTTAGACCCGTGCTTAGGCTAGTTGTATGGCTTGCTCCGGAATGGGACGTCATGTAATTAGAGTAGCTTGCTCCGAAATGGGACGCTTGGGTTAAGAGGGTTATCCCAATTTCGTTCATATATGTTTCCTTTATGTGTTTTGATTCATATTTAGGTATGGGGTGGATGAGTGAACCTGAGCAACGTTTGTCTATTTTTGAATTCTTATCTTGTTAATTTTTCCATCATTTTATTTCTTGCAATTATTGCTGTCAATTTAATTTGATTAATTCTGTTTGTTTATTTTGGTTACTTAAATTTTTTATTTTTAATCAATAGTTAACTCAATCAATTCAAACAATTGGGAATTCTTTAGCATACATTTAATTGTCATAACTTTCATACTCAGTCCCTTGGGTTCGACAATTCAGGGTCCTAAATATACCCCACTGTATTACTTGCCGATTCAGTACACTTGCTGAGGTCGCGTCAAGTTTTTGGCGCCGTTGCCGGGGACTGGCGTTATTTGTGAGTTTTGGTTTTTATTTTTGTGTGTTTATATTTTTCTTATTTTAGTTTTTGTTTTATTATTCTTTTCAGGTAACTGTGGTGCATGAGCAGATTGAGACAGCAACCAATAGCACCATACGATCCTGAAATTGAGAGGACCTTGCATCAACGAAGGAGAGCCAACAGAAATAATAACATGGAAAATAATCCTCCTATTGGTGAGTTTCCTCCCGAGAATGAACAAGTGCCGAGGGCACAAGATGAAAATCTGGGGAATGATAGAGAAGAGGTCCCGAGGCAGAGGACAATAAGGGATTATGCAGTACCAACATGGAATGAGGATAATCGGACGATTGTGCTGCCAAGGGGAGTGCAGTTTGAGCTTAAACCAGCCACCATCAATATGGTACAGAGGAATCAGTTTTCGGGTTCAGAAGTGGAAGATCCCGCACAGCACTTAGACATATTCTTAGAGGTCAGTGATACGGTTCAGATTCCTGGAGTGTTATCTGACTCGGTAAGATTAAAGTTGTTCCCTTTTACATTGATTGAAAAAGCACGTGAATGGTTGCAAATGCTACCTAGACAGTCGATTAAATCATGGGACCAGTTACAGGAGAGATTTTTTGTGAGATTCTTCCCTCCGACAAAGACTGCGAACATCCGTAACAGTATATTGGGTTTTAGTCAAATGAGTGAGGAGCCGTTTCATGAAGCCTGGGAAAGGTTTAGAAGACTGTTGAGAAGCTGTCCACACCATGAGATAGCCATATACCACCTGATGACAACATTTTATTCTGGGGTCACACCACAAATAAGATCTTTATTGGATGCTTCATCAGGAGGGTCATTCATGAATAGACTACCAGAGGAAGCTTTTCATCTGCTAGATGAAATGGCGGTGAATGATGCTCAATGGTCTAATCCTAGGTCAGTTCCGAAAAGACAAGGGATACACACTGTGGATGAGGTGTCGATGCTGAAGGCACAGATTGAGTCCATGAGGAAGGAGATGAGTAGTCTGAAAGTACAGAATGTAGCTTCTGTGGCTTAAGAGAGTGGATGGTATGAAAGTGGGCAATGTGGTCAAGAGAGTGGGGCAATGAGAGATATAAATGCCATAGGAGATTACAGAAGGAATGACCCCTACAGCAACACATATAATCCGAGTTGGAGAAATTATCCAAACTTCTCTTGGAAGGATGGAAATCCAAATGCTTCATCCTCTCAACCACAAGTTAGACCTCCCTTCAACCAAAACACTCATCAGAACCAAGGGCAGCTGTATCAACAATCATATCCACCCCATCACAACCAAGGGAACCAATACCACCCACCGGGATACCAACCGAGGCCACCTGTGCAAGAAAAGAAGCCAAATATGGAACACATGTTGGCTACTTTCATAAACAGTCAACAACAGTTTGTAAATAGCCAGCAGGAGTTCATAGCTAATCAAGAGTCAAGGTGGAAATCTCAAGAGCAGTGGAACCGGAACCAAGATGCTTCCATGAGGAATTTAGAGAATTAAGTGGGACAGCTGGCAAATTCCATGTCTCAAAGACAACCGGGAACATTTCCTTCGAATATGGATCGGAATCCAAAAGAGGAAGCTAAAGCAATCACACTGAGAAGTGGTAAGGAAGTGGTACCGAGAGAAGACCAAGGTAAAAATTCTTCATCATCAAAAAAGGAGGAGCCGACATGGACGGTAAGTAACTCTAACTCTAGGGTAGAAGTTAATAAAAATGCTCCTAAAAGTGATAAGGGTAAAAGTTTAGTGAATCCGAGGGTAGAGGATCTTGATATAAATAGACTGCCATTTCTTGCAGTTGCTAAACAGGAAAAGAAAAATGAGCACAAGGCTAGGTTTCTAGAGATGTTTAAGAAACTGCACATAAATTTACCATTCGTTGAAGCTTTAGCTCATATGCCTAACTATGCTAAATTTATGAAAGAATTATGTTCTAATAAAAAGAAATTAGAAGGGCATGGAACTATACAGCTTACAGAAAATTATAGTGCTATAATTATGAACAAGATCCCTGAGAAATTGGAAGATCCAGGTAGCTTTACTTTACCCTGTGCTATTGGTGAAGAATTTTATGGTAATGCTTTATGTGATTTGGGTGCCAGCATAAATTTAATGCTTTATTCTATTTGCAGGAAGCTTAATCTTAGGGACCTCAGGGAGACTGGAATGAGACTCCAACTTGCAGATAGGTCAGTGAAGCGGCCCAAAGGAGTGATAGAAGATCTGTTAGTGAAGGTGGGGAAATTCATCTTCCCAGTGGACTTTGTGGTGATGGAGATGGAAGAGGATAGGAAGGTGCCACTGATAGTGGGGAGGCCATTTTTAAACACAGTAAAGGCGTTGATCGATGTTCATGGTCAAACGGTCACCCTACGGTTCAATAATGAGGAGTTGGTAGTGGATATGAACAAGGCTCAAAAGTATCCATCTGGGGATATGGAGGAGTCTGTTTATTTTGTAGATGTAATAGACGAGTGTGTGGAAGAAGTGCAGGAAAAAGTGGTTGGAGCTGATCCAGAAAATTTGTGTTTGTTACATTCAGTGGAAGGAGAAGAAGTGGAAGAAGAGATGAGGGGAGAAGCAATAGAAATTGTGGAGATAGAAGATGGAAAGGATGAATCACAGAATGAAGAGTTTAACCCTAAAAAGGGGGATTTAAATTCTGAACTTAAACCTCTCCCCTCTCATTTGAAATATGTGTTTTTAGAGAAAGATCATAAACCAGTAATCATATCTTCTTTGTTGTCAGGTGATGAAGAAAAGCTGTTGCTAGAGGTGCTGAAAAAGCACAAGGGAGCCATTGGATGGGAAACCTCAGATTTGAAGGGGATTGACCCAAGTTATTGCACACACATGATCCCAATGGAGGAGGAATGCAAGCCGGTAGCTCAGCCTCAGAGAAGACTCAACCCGGCTATGCAAGAGGTAGTAAAGAAGGAGGTACTCAAACTCCTTGATGCAGGTATAATCTACCCTATTTCTGATAGTAGATGGGTTAGCCTAGTGCAGTGTGTGCCTAAAAAAGGGGGGATGACAGTGGTAAAGAACGAACTGAATGAACTGATTCCAACACGTACAGTTACGAGTTGGAGAGTCTGTATTGATTATAGAAGGTTGAATAATGCCACTAGAAAAGACCATTTCCCTTTGCCGTTTATTGATCAGATGCTAGAGAGGTTAGCAGGTAATAGGTTCTACTATCTTTTAGATGGGTATTCGGGATATTTGCAGATTCCTATAGCCCCTGAGGATCAAGAGAAAATGACCTTTACCTGCCCAAATAGCACATTTGCATATAGAAGAATGCCCTTTGGGTTATGTAATGCACCGGCTATGTTTCAGCGGTGTATGATAGCTATTTTCCATGATTTTATAGAGAAATTTATGGAGGTATTCATGGATGACTTCACTATATATGGGGCTGATTTTATCAGCTGTCTAAAGCATCTTGATTTAGTGCTAGGGAGGTGTGAAAAGACTAGCCTAGTTTTAAATTGGGAAAAATGCCATTTTATGGTGAGAGAGGGCATTGTGTTAGGGCATAAAATTTCAGAGAGAGGGATAGAAGTGGATAAGGCAAAAGTTGAAGGAATAGAGAAGTTACCGCCTCCGACGAGTGTTAAGGGCATAAGGAGTTTTTTAGGACATGCAGGGTTTTACCGGTGTTTTATTAAAGATTTTTCAAAAATTGCTAAACCCTTGTCTAATTTACTCATGAAAGATGTTGTTTTTAATTTTGATAGTGAATGCTTGCTAGCTTTTGAAACGTTAAAGCAACGGCTTATTTCAGCTCCGTTGATTATATCTCCGGATTGGACTATGCCGTTTGAACTAATGTGTGATGCTAGTGATTATGCAGTGGGAGCGGTACTGGGACAGCGTTGGGATAAGATATTCTGTGCAATTTATTATGCTAGTCACACTTTGACAGGAGCACAGGTTAATTACACAACCACAGAGAAAGAACTTCTTGCAATTGTGTATGAGTTTGAGAAGTTCAGGCCATATTTGCTGGGTGCAAAAGTTGTGGTGTGGTCGGACCATGCAGCCTTGAGGCATTTGTTTGCCAAGAAGGAATCCAAACCGAGGCTGATTCGTTGGGTGCTACTATTGCAAGAGTTCGATTTAGAAATTAAGGATAGGAAGGGCGCTGAAAACTTCGTGGCAGACCATTTGTCAAGAATGGAAAATGACCATATTGAAAAGGGGGAAATTTTAGATTTATTTCCTGATGAACTAATTTGTGCTTTATTTGCTAGTGACACTTCTGTTCCTTGGTTTGCTAACATAGAAAATTTTCTTGCAGGAGGTTTTATGCCTAAAGATTTTACTTGGCAGCAAAAGAAAAAACTGCGAGCTGATGCAAGACAATACATTTGGGATAACCCCTACCTTTTCCGATTATGTGCTGATCAAGTTTTAAGAAGGTGCATCTCAGATGAGGAGACGGGTGCAATCATCACAGCTTGTCACGGTGGAGAAACGGGTGGACATCATGGGCCAAATAGAACGGTAATGAAAATTTTGTCTTCTGGTTTTTATTGGCCTACAATGTTTAGAGATGTTCAATTTTATGTGAAAACTTGTGATAGATGCCAGAGGGTAGGAAATATATCTAAGCGAGATGAGATGCCTCTGACAAACATGCTTGAGGTAAAACTATTTGATGTATGGGGAATAGATTTTATGGGACCTTTTCCGGTTTCGTACGGGTTTGAATATATTCTAGTGGCAGTGGATTATGTGAGTAAATGGGTCGAAGCTATAGCCACTAGAACTTCTGATGGTAAGATTGTTTTAGAATTTTTGAGGAGAAACATATGCACTCGGTATGGAGCCCCTAGAGCCATTATAAGCGATGGTGGTAAACATTTTGTGAACCACCAATTTAAGGCTTTAGTAAAGAAATTTGGTGTTAGGCATAAGGTCACAACCCCTTATCATGCTCAGGCTAATGGTCAAGTTGAAGTGTCTAACAGGGAGTTAAAGGCCATCTTAGAAAAAATGGTCAATTCATCTGGAAAAGATTGGTACCTTAAGTTAAATGATGCTCTATGGGCCTATAGGACAGCATTCATGACACCGATAGGGATGTCCCCTTTTAGGTTGGTTTATGGGAAGTCCTGTTACCTCCCAGTGGAATTAGAGCATAAAGCTTATTGGGCTACCAAATTTCTGAATTTTGACCTTGACAATGCAGGTAAGTGCAGGTCTTTGCAGCTAAATGAACTAGACGAGCATCGATTTTGGGCCTATGATCGTGCCATGAGATACAAAGATAATACCAAGAAGTGGCATGATCGAAAGCTGGTCAGAAAGGAAATTACACCTGGAATGCGAGTGCTTCTTTATGACAGTAGGCTGCGGTTGTTTCCTGGTAAGTTGAAATCGAGATAGAAGGGACCCTATGAAGTAGTGGCAGTTGATAAGTTTGGAGTGGTGACATTGAAGTACCCGCGGTTTGAGAATGAATTCAAGGTGAATGGACATCGTGTGAAGCCGTATTTTGAATCTACATTTGATAGTGCTTCCATGATCGTCACTCTTGCAGATCCTTGACGGTTTTTAAAAGTCCAGCTGCGGACTTGTTAAATGCAGAACTACTTCTTATCTTTGTTTTTTTTTATCGTTTAATGGTATTTTTTTTAGGAAGTTAATCTTGTTTCATTTTGTAAATTTTATGTTCAGAAGACAAATTATGTTTTGTTGGAGAATTTTCAAAACAATTGTAGCTTGAGGTTTGGAGAAATTGATTAAAATTTTGCAAATGTGCAGGTGGTCACGGTGGCAAGGGATTTTGTTACCACCGTGACCAAATCATGAAAGCATTCTGGATTGGTACAATGGACATGTCACGGTCACAATGAGTTTCATTGTGACCGTGACCATTAGGTAAGTAACTTTCTGTTTTGAGGTGGGATATGTCACGGTGACAATGAATTCATTGTCACCGTGAGGTAGAGAGAGTTACATTCTGTTTTCAACATGGGTTATTTCACGGTGACAATGAAATTCACTGTGACCGTGACATAATGCACATTCAATTCTGTTTTCAAATTGGGATATGTCACGGTGATAATGATTTTCATTGTGACCGTGACATAATGAACATTCGATTCTGTTTACAACATGGGTTATGTCACGGTGACAATGAAACTCATTGTCACCGTGACCCCATAGTGGTTCAATTCTGGATTGAAATTTTTGGGTATGTCACGGTCACAATGAAACTCATTGTGACCGTGACCCCGCGAAAAGATCTTTTAAAATCCCAGTTTTCCATTTGTTATTTCTCACTTTCCCACACCTCATTCACTCTCACCGTGCACTATTTGTTCTTCTCTGCATTCTCTGTGTTTCTTTTCTCTCTTTTAGACCACCATTCCGGATAATCTACAATAAGTAAGTAAATTTCTCTTTCTTTTACTTTAATTTTAATTTTGTTTGTCTCCTCCTCTTGTCCCCTATTCTTATTCGTTCTCCCTTGCCATGCTTTTCTTGGTTGCTTTGTCCGAAAATTTCATGATGTTCTCTGTTATTGCTTTGAAATATTGATGTGAATCCTCTTAATTCTTACTGTTCTTCTTAAATTTTGATCCTTACTTCTGAACGTGACTGAGTGGGAAGTAGGAATTTAGGGCGTAAATAGTGCACAACTTGGGTTGATGATTTTACTCAAATTTGGGATTGGACTTGAATTTTATTGATCTTAAACTATTTGTTATGCATTGTATTGTTGTTAATTGTCAATTTGGGGGGTTGTTCATGCCGTTGGTTTTCGATTCTAGTGTGTTTAAATGCTGGCTCACCAAGTGCTTGATAAAATGTCTCTATGAATTGATTTTCCAGATTCTATAATTTTTAACATGTTAAAATACAGAGTTTTATTTACCCTTATGTTTAACTGTGCTTTAAGGTTGTCATTGCACACTCTAAACCTAATTATGAGTTGATATCACTTTGTTAAAATTAAGCTCATTTGGAGGATGCATAGGTTTGGGTAGAATGGATTGTTTATTGCTGAGTAGAGTAGTAGCCATTGTTTGTTTAAACTTACAATGTTATTCAAATTGGCTAATTGCTTTCGTGCAGTGGCTCCAAAATGAAAAAGCACTGCTCTTGCTTCCAGCTCCACCAGCCAACCCCCGAGCCAACAATCGGTAGATATTTCGAAGGTCCCTAAGTGGGTACCGGGACCAAAGAAACCTGCATATGCTTTGTTCTCCAAGTGCTCCTATGTCCCGACGACATATTTGGATTTTGATCTATTGCAGAAGCTCGGTATTAGAAATCAAATTCAACAATTCATAGCCAACATCGGTTGGGAGAGGGTTTTCTCAACCCAGGAGAAGGTATATCCGCAATTGACACGGGATTTTGTGTTGACCGTCACCTGTCAACCGGGAAGCAACCTTGCCCGAGACCCAGGTACGGTGTCTTTTTGGTTGGATGGAACATCTTACAATCCTACTTTTCATCAATTTTTCGAATATCTTGGTTTTCCACACCTTGTACCCGACTGTTTTGAGGATTATGATAAGGATGCTGCTTGGGCCACTATTAGAGACACGGCTACAGCTACCACGTATGTCTCGGGCAAGACGAAGTCCCACTATTTGGACAACCATGTTCTGCGCATCATCCATAGATTTTTCTCACTTTCTCTGCTCAGCCATGTCGATTCGACGGGTCAGGTAAACATACCCGAAGCTTTGTTCCTTGCTTGCATGGTTCGGGGTGTTAAAATAAATGGCGCTACTCATTTTTGGCATAAATTGGAGGAGATGCAATGGCATCTAAAGAAAGTGAAAAAAAAATAGCACTGGGGGGATTCGTCACACTGATAGCCAAGCGGGTTAACCATCCATTAGGCAAGTACAAGGTCTTATCTTCCATTCCTGGAATTGATGATAAAATGCTGAGGAATATGAAAGTCATAGTAAAAGATCCAACAACAGCGGATGGCTATCGGTTATCAACCCGTGAGGAGTATTTACATGGAGTCGAGCGGGGTTTAGGCGGTTTACCTCATGAGCATGAGGACGACCCTGAGGCACCGGTCCCTCCTGCACCAGAGCCTGCGCAATTATCATCGCAGCAGTACAACGCTCTGATGGCACGCATGGACACAATCGCCGCATCAGTGGACACCATCTCCACCTCTTAGGCAGCCATTCAGTCCCAGATGGACCAGATGCTCTTGGCATTTTCCTCCTGGTCTGCGCGATTTGATGCACAATTTCCACCACCACCACCAGATCAGTGATCAGGGAGACTTCTTATCTTTTGTTTTGATTTTTGTTTTTTTTATTTTTATTTTTTCTTCTTGATATGCAATATTATTACTTGCTGGGGACAGCAAGTTTTTGTGTGGGGGGTAGGAGAAATTAACTTCATATATATATGTAATTAACAGCCGTTGATGTATGATGCATGTTTATTTCTGTTTTAGTTTCTTTGTACTTTATTATCGTTGCCTGAATATCTTTATCTTAGCTTGGCTTAACCTCAGTTATTCCTGTTATGAATGTTTTGAACTTTAATTGGAGAATGGTCTATCTTAAAAACTGATCTTGGCAAATGAGTAGTTGGAAGTTTTAGAAGCAAATTGAATCTCAATCAGTCATATATCTTGTGATTTCCAATCTTTTATGCACTAGAGGCTTGTTTGGAAAAATTTGAAAACTCCAATGCGTAAAAGCTTTTAAGTGAGAAAATGTTAGGATAGTTAGAACCTTCCTCATCACCCTTCGAAACATGATAACAACTTAAACAAGTTTAGGACATGATTAAGGCAATTTGTTTCTTTGATAACCACTTTTAAATAGCTTTAGACCTACCTGTTTATGTTATTTCCATTGCTAGCCCAGTTGAGCCAATTTGGTATGCTAAAAGCGTACTACGCAATTTTCTTGTTACACTCTTAATTTACCATTTAGCCTAAATGCCTTTACCTACCTTTTACTAAAAATTGGCCACTCTAGGATTGGGTTGGAATATCATTGAAAGTTGAATAAGGTTATCTATTGTTGAAATAGTGGATGTGTGAGAAGAATTGTTGAATTTTGTGGGTGTTATTTAGTATGGTGTTAAACTTTCCCTTATTAGAAAAAAAATGGGTATAAGAAAATCTAGACTTTGGGTACCCCAGTTGAAAAAAAAAAAAAAAAATATATATATATATATATATATATATGAAAAAAAAAAGAGAAGAAAAAAAAATCTTGAAAAGAAAGAAAAAAAAAGAGAAAAAAAATGAAAGTTTAATGAGTTTTGTTGTTTTTAGTTAATTTTGATGTATTGAATATAGAAAAATTCAAGTGTGGGGTACCTTTGAGTAGAAGAAGACATACTCATATTTATGGATAATTGGGTTTAAAAGTGAAATTAAAAAGGGAAGTTCATCACCTTGTTGTTTTGAGTTCGATGTATTTTATGTATGGGGAAGTTTAGACAACATTGGAAATTATGGGTAAATTGAAGGTAGGTCATGGACAATCTTGTTCAGTTTTGGATAGTGGAATTATAGGTAGAGTGGCTGACTCCTTATTTGATTTTCCTTACTTTTCTTGTTAGCCAATACCCTAACCCAACATTACAACCTTGGAATAAGTCTTTTTGATCCTGTTCTTGATTTGAGTTGTTTAGTGGAGATGACCCTTGTGGTTCCGGTGCTAAAGGAGAGGCATATGATTATCTTGAGTTTTAAGTGCGAAACCTGTATGCAAATTCATTTGCACATTTAATTTCTTTGCTCAATTGCTGAAATGCATTGGTTGTTTTGTTTTGAAAAGAGAAAATTTGTTTTGAGCCTAGCACACACATGTGAAATTATTTGAGATAAATTGATTTGAGGATTTGTAAATAAGACCCTTCTGCTTGGTGCTATGATTGTTGTTAAGTTTTCGTATTCTGAGTTAGAGTTTGAAATTTCAGGAATGTGGATATTTCATTTACTCGAGGAAGAGCAAAATCTAAGTGTGAGGTATTTTGATAACTTCAATATAGTACTTAGTTTTGATGGTGTTTTCATATGATTTTTGGGTGTTTAGTTGTGTTTTTTTGTCATGTTTTGTTTCCTTTAGGTTAATTTTACTAATCTTAGTCAACTTGGAATTTTGATGCATTTTAGATAGTTTTTGATGGAATTTGATTTGTATTTGCAGGTGTGGTTCTACGTACCTCACGGTCACAATGAAATTCATTGTGACCGTGACATAAAGAGAAATTGAAGACAGGAGCAGACTTAGAGGGGTCACGGTCACAATGAATTTAATTGTGACCGTAACATAGCAAACCTTTGGATAGAATGCAAGTATGAAGCATGTCACGGTGGCAATCTATTTCATTGTCACCGTGACATGAAAATCATTAAGGCAGAATCAGAGCAGCACGTACCTCACGGTGGCAACAAAGTTCATTGTCACCGTGACATAATATTTTCCTGGATAGAAGCAAAAATTGAAGACCTCACGGTGACAATGAAATTCATTGTCACCGTGACTCCTCTCCTGTGCGCAAAGGCAAATTAACAATCTCGATACCTCACGGTGACCACTCTGAGACTATTTAAACGCACTTTTTTGTTTGGCTAGGGTTCCGAATTTTTGAGTTGTGCTTTCATATCAGTTTGGCGATTGAGAATTTTCTAAGTTTTTCTGCTATTCTAATTTTATTTTTCGAATCTTTGTCTTTAGTTTTGAATTAGAAATCAAGAATAGTTCATTAGATTCATAGAGTTTAATTTCAGCAGAGTTTTTATTTTGGGTTTCCAGAATTTTAATTTAATTCTCCATTGAAGATCCAAAGAAGAAGATTAAAGAACGTGGGATTCAACCGGGATTTCTACCTCAATGAATTTCTGGGTTTATTCTTTTGATTTTGTAATGGATCGTGAGTAGTCTTTTAGTTGTTTGGGGGATCTCTAAATCCCCTATCCTTGATGTGAATTCTGAACATATTTTGATATTCGATATATGAATAAAGGGTTTATTTCACTGGTTCTTATTGTCAAATCATGAGATGTATATTTTCAAGTTAATTTCCTGTTTTGATGGATGATTTAATTCATGTATCTTAATTGGTTATTGAATTGTATGATTGAATGTCATGATCAATTATCTTCAAATTTTATGTCATGTTTGTTGTATCATTTGGACTGCTCCGGAAGGGAATCTAGATATGCAGGTTTTCATGGTTTAAGATTGGAGTGAGGAGTGAAATAGTTAGGTTTTGGGTTGTTTGGCTCCGGAATGGGAAAGCAAACCAAACTTAGGATTTTAGACTCGTGCTTAGGCTAGTTGTATGGCTTGCTCCGAAATGGGACGTCATGTAATTAGAGTAGCTTGCTCCGGAATGGGACGCTTGGGTTAAGAGGGTTATCCCGATTTCGTTCATATATGTTTCCTTTATGTGTTTTTATTCATATTTAGGTATAGGGTGGATGAGTGAACCAGAGTAACGTTTGTCTATTTTTGAATTCTTATCTTGTTAATTTTTCCATCATTTTATTTCTTGCAATTATTGCTGTCAATTTAATTTGATTAATTCTGTTTGTTTATTTTGGTTACTTAAATTTTTTATTTTTAATCAATAGTTAACTCAATCAATTCAAACAATTGGGAATTCTTTAGCATACATTTAAGTGTCATAATTTGCATACTCAGTCCCTTGGGTTCAATAATTCGGGGTCCTAAATATACCCCACTGTATTACTTGCCGATTCAGTACACTTGCTGAGGTCGCGTCAGTCTTGTAGTTATTGATTCGAACAGGGGGCAATCAATGGTGCCCCCGGCTAAGGCGGTTGTCGCCATCTCTACGCTTACATTTCGCACCTCAGACATCGTGGCCTAGAACCTATCGATGTAGTCTCAAAGACTTTCATCGGCTCGCTGGTAGAGGTTGCACAGGTCACTAACCGATTTTGGTGCACGTGTCTGCACTATGAATTGCAAGGTGAAAAGCCCCTTAAGTTGCCTGAAGGAGTTGATTGATCCCTGAGGCAGCTCATGGAACCAACTCAAAGCGTCTCCTTCGAGGGTGTTGGGGAAGACTCGACAGGCGATTCTTTCATCATAGGTGTATACCTGCACCTTAGTCAGGAATTCAGCTAAGTGAGTGGTGGGATCGGTTTTACCTGTCTATTTATCCATCACCACGTCTCTCCATCGAGGAGGTAGCTTAGACTCTGTTATTTCTCTGCAAAAGGGGGATGCAGTGTTTTTACAGGTATTTCCCTCGAACATACCTTTTTTGGAGCTTGTCAAGCCAAATTGCTTGAGTTTTTGCTTGAACCACTTGTCCTCCTTGCTCAGGGCCACAGAGGCAGACTCATTTCTAGGTCTTCTGGCATGGCTACGGTTAGGTGTGCATATGAAGGACAAGTCGTCCCCCTTGGATAACGTGGGAGACTGGCTGGGCAAGTATGTAGGGTCTCTTCTTGAGGTTATTATTCCTTTCCCCTTATCATATCTCCCTGGGGTTTTGTCGACGCATCTCCCGGAATCATGAGCTCGTGGCTCGTTAATGGAGATCCCCTTGCTTCTTCTCCTTCTAAAGTCTTCGACCATGAAGTCCTCTTCATAGTTTCTTTTAGAGGTTACAGGCATTTTGCCTTTTTTGATTATCTGGATGATATTTTTAGTGAAATCACTAAGGATGGCGCGCATGTCCTTAATCGTGAGGGGTGTGTTTTCACGCTGCTGTAGAACGGCATCGTCAAATGCTAGAAGAATATTACCCCTCGCTAGGGATACAGGAGATCTCTCTCTCGCCCTTCTGAGGGCCTTAGCCTGCTCTGGCTATTGTCGTTGCGGCTGAGTTCTCTAGAAGCGTGTTCGTTGGATCTTGAGTTAGCCATGGCTCTCAACGAAAGCACCAAATGATAAAGCATAGAATGTCTTTATCGAGAAGAAATAAGGAGAGCTAGTTGGCTTGTAGCGAAAGATCCGATCGGATGAGCAAATCCTGCAAGAGAAAGTGCCCGGTCGGACCAGGCGTAAGCACTCTGAAGCTTAAGTTAGTAGCTTTAGAGAGAGAATGCTTAGAGGTAGAATGTTAGAGATTCAATACCTGGTGCCACTGTTGGTTGGGCTATTTATAAGAGACAGTTGAGGTGCACTTGAGTGCCTGGGGTGTGATAACTGGCAGACAGAGTAGGTGTGCGGCAAAGTGACAGGGAGCAGGTGAGGGCATGGACACTACCTTGTGTTAAACGGCTGATGGGACTTATGGTCACATCAGTCGATCGGGCGTGTGTGCTGCCTTGGAGCTCACGCCTACTACTCTTTGTTGTTGGGCCTTGGGCCTTGCCAGTGGATTGGGCCAACTAAGTGGGCCTCTTTGCAAATGTTGTTTGCATGGTTATCACTTATCCACCTTTATTTCACCTCAATTGGGACTAATAAGTCTATGTTATCATACATCCATACAAGCATACATTCAATTATTTATGTGCTAACCCTATGCAGGGGGCAACTTCATCAAATACAATGCACTTACTCGACTATTGCTTCACAGGCTCACAAGCTTAACCAACCGTAGACGGCAAGCTTATAACTCTATAAAATAACACATACACATCATAACCATGCAACTTCTAAAATCTTGATCACTCACTACGTTATAGGGGCAAGATAGCAAGCTTTAACAGCTTTGCACAAAATATGCTACTCCAATATAAGGTAAATTTTTGCAAACCATCCTCAGGTTAGACGATGATCCATATCTTGAAAGTTCAGATTGTGACTTCTAGATTGTGGGATTTCCTTTTCCAATGAGGAGCTTGGATCCTTTTCCTTAATGGGGATCAATTTCCTCTCCTATTGAATGTAGGATTGATCCCTATATAAACATCTCTTAGGGATTTTCTCAGGAGGAAGTCAGTTTCATTATTTTCTAAGATAAAATTTTGGAATTTTATTTCTCTCTAGGTTTGAAAAATTCATCTTTTGTTTAAGGCTTTAGAGACAACTAACAGTCAATCAACCAAAAGTATTCTACAAGATTAAATTTAATCTTTTTCACTTAAACACCTAACAAAGGATTTTTGTTTGGATTCATTGTTCGAGGGACTTGAAGAACTTCCACTACGACAACTGAAACTCACTTGAAGGTAAATCATCTAGGGAGTTAATCCCTCTACTTGCGCATTTTTAATCATGTGATTTAATTCACCTCTTCAAGCTTGGTTGAGGTGAATTAATTTATTTATTTTGTTTGTTATTGTTGTATATTTAGCATGTATTAAATCTATATTTTATGTTTAGGATTAGTTTAATTAACCTCTACAATATAAATTTGCATTGAGCATGAAATTAACTTCAGTTAATGTTTTCTTTTGTTATTTTAACTTAATTTTATGTCTCTATGCATGATTAGATTATTAGGTTTCATTTTTATAAGTTTATATGGGTTTTTGTATGTAAAAAACCGGTTTGAAGGAGTTCAAAATCATGTTTTGGCATGAATTCCAAGCTAGGATTATGCACCCAGCATGATTCATGGCTGTGATGCACCTCTGAAACATAATCACAAAATTGGAATTTTGCCCTTCTTGTTCTTTCTTTAATTCTTTTCCTTATTTTAATTATATATTCATTTCTCCTTAATTTTTCTTATTTTTTCCCCAAAAATTATTTATTGTTTAGTTATTTTATTTCCATAATTGCATGTTTAACTTATCTTTGATTATTATTATTATTTGTATCTTAATTAGTTAATGGAATTGAAGTTGTACTACATTTTACCCTTTAGATATATGTTAGGATTTATTTTTATTACCAAGTTTAATTCTTATTTATTTTATTTGTTTTATTATTTCTAATGTATTATTTTGCCTCAATGTACAACACATACTTTTTTCGTTTATTTATTTATGTATTTGGCCTTCAAAATGTTTTCCACATTTAAAAGCTCACTTAAATGTTTTATACTAAATTAATGTTAATATGATGTACTGTTAATCAAAATGGTTTGGTTTTTCTTAATTAAAATTCATAATGAAAGGTTTATAAAAAATGACTAGTATCCCGAAATTCCTTTATTTACATATGAGGACCAATTGTTGGGATATCAATCCAAATCCCACATCGAAAATATAAGGAAATATTTCTTAGAATATAAGTGTGTTCACCTAACTCCATTAGTATGAGGCCTTTTAGAGGAGTCCAAAAACAAATCCGTGCGGGCTTGGCCCAAAGCGGACAATATCATACTAATGTGCAGTTAAGGTGATGTTTGGCAGTCCTAATAAGTGGTATCAGAGTCGTGGTTTGGAGACGATCCGAAATAGTGGACTGCATTGTGTGGGAGGCTCTCCCGGTACGATCCTGAGATTGGAGATTCGTGTTTGGTACCTTGTGTCAAAAATCTTCCTGATATTGTGGTGGTCAGGCGGCGCGTCCCGTTGATTGATAACGGCGGTGCAAGATGATATGACGAATCAAATAAATTATCGCTCGAGGGGAGGAGGACATAAATTGTGTGGTCCTTGGATTGAGGGGAGGATTGTTGGGATATCAATCCAAATCCCACATCGAAAATATAAGGAAATATTTCCTAGAATATAAGTGTGTTCAGCTAACTCCATTAGTATGAGGCCTTTTGGAGAAGTCCAAAAACAAATCCGTGCGGGCTTGGCCCAAAGCGGACAATATCATACTAATGTGGAGTTAAGGTGATGTTTGGTAGTCCTAACACCAATGTCTTCCAAATTAATGGATTGGTCCATTTTTTGTTTATGAAATGTCATAGTACTTAAATTTATTTCTAAATGTTGTTGTATGATCTATTTTATGTATCTTTTTAATTAATGTAACTTATCGATTTCCTATATGCTTGTCATGATATATATTACCGTGTGTAATTGTGTGAAGAGAAACGACAAATGTAATAACTTAAATTGATTCAACTCACTTAGTGTTAATTTGGGAGCATGAATCAGATTAGGACTCGAATTTTTGGTATGACAGTCCGAGACTTTTTTCAAATTATTTGGGTGGCAACTCCTAACCTGTCTCGTCTCAATATTGTTGTATGATCTATTTTATGTATCTTTTTAGTTAATATAACTTATCACTTTCCTATATGCTTGTCATGATATATGTTACCATGTGTAATTGTGTGAAGAGAAACGACAAATGTAATAACTTAAATTGATTCAACTCACTTAGTGTTAACTTGGGAGCATGAATCAGATTAGGACTCGAATCTTTGGTATGACAGTCCGAGACTTTTTCCAAATTATTTGGGTGGCAACTCCTAACCTGTCTCGTGATTACCCATCGATCACAATTCTTGTTGATCACTTGAAATATAATAAGGTTCCTTGAAACACCTTCTCGTCTTCGAGACTTGAATTGTGCGAACTAGGTCGAGCCTTGACTATTTCAAAATGATCAATGTAGAAACCGTGTGGCACGAATATATAGGCTTTAGGCTATTGGTTAGAGTTTTGGCTATCACATTATGGATAAAGTTTTACCGGCTCAACTACATCAATAGCAACAATCTTATAATCTTGGTAAAACACACGTAGAAAACCATTGAGACCTAGAGCTTTTAGGCTACCCATGCGCGACACCATTTGCTATAGCTCTTCTTTAGCAACAGGGGCGGAGCTACATTATCTTGAGGGTGTGCATAACCCTCAATTTATTTTTTCCTTAAATATATATATATATATATATATATATATATATATATATATATAATAGACTTGTGACCCCCAATTTAATTTAAGTGTCCCCTCTCAAATTTAATTTGCTTCCAATATTTTTGGTCACCTAAATAAAATTAAAATTTTATTTATAATAGAGTATATTCGAATAATGCGGCTAAAAAATTCGTCATTTCCATACATATAAAAAAAATCTGCCCCTTATGCCTAAACTACATCTATTTGCTCTTGGATTTCCCCTTCTTTTTCTTTCTTTCCTCTTTTCTTTCCTTCCTCTTTTCTTTCCATTCTAACCCCGATTTTTACCCGGTGAATTGATTCTAGCCCAGATTTTTATGGTATAATTTATATGTTTTAAATTTTCAATTTTTTATAATAAAATTATAATGTGTCCCTCTTTGACTCCGGGGTCCTGACTCTACTCCTGTTGTGTACCCCCTCTGACCCTAGGGTGCTAGCTCCGCCCCTGTTTAGAAATATGTCTAATTAACTCCATCTTTATATCAGTAGATATCAAGCTTCTTATACCCTTTAGGTAGTTCTCTTGATACGAGCATCATAGACAAGATGGCATTGCTTTAAGGGCCAATCACAAGACAAAGAGTAAAGAGACTTAAAGAAACATTTTCAAGCTATATGAGAGACTATCTTGATAGAGCTTTTACACATGAAGGCCAAAATGTTTTGGAGACTTCAATATACTTGTTCGAAGCTAGTGGAGAAGTTAGTCAACAGTTGCAAGCCTGGGTTGTTACAAATTCTGTAGAAATGAGAACTAAAGAACTCAATGGCCATTCACTCATTTTAATGCCCATTGAGATTGCCAAAATTAGTTTTCCATAAAGTTTTAATCCTCAACAGGCCGTTCGCTCTCTTGGGTTGATTTCACTCACGGTCACTGAACTTATTACTCATCGCGCAAAAATAACCCACTTTTTTTCTGACTTAAATGTCACTGAACTTTTAACATTTTTACAAAAAAAGTCATGTTTACCGGAATCAGGAGAGAACCCTCGTCGGATTGATGACATGGCATGCCATGTCAGAAACTACATATCGTTTAACAATATTTCCATCAAATGCTGCATCTAAATCAATTTCACTCACGGTCATTAAACTTATTATTTATCGCGCAAAAATAACTAACTTTTTTTCCAACTTAAATGTTATTGAACTTCTAATATTTTTGTAAAAAAGTTATGTATTTACTATTCGTCGCCACGTGTCATATGCCATGTCATCAATCCGGTAAGGATTCTCACCGGATTTCGGTTTACATGACTTTTTTGCAAAAATGTTAAAAGTTCAATGACATTTAAGTCAGAAAAAAAAATCGCTTACTTTTATGCGATAAGTAACACACTACAAAAAAAAGGCATTTTAGCGATTGATTTTAGCGACAGCATGATTTAGTCACTAATTTAGTTACTAAATTGCGACTGTTATAAAATTCAGTCACGAAAATTAACTTTGAAGTAAAATAGCGACACAATTCAATTTTAGTTGCTAAATTTTGCCGCGAAAAAGTCGCTCCTTTTTTAGCGACAAAAGTAGAGACAAAACAAAAATAGTCGCTAAATAATAGCGACTAAATTGTAGTCGCTATATTTAAATGTGAATTTGCGACAAAATAGCGACAAATATTGTGTCACAAAATGATAAATTTGTTTTGCAACAGATTTAGCGACTAACTTAAGTAGTCACTAATAGCGACTGAATTTTGCAGTCGCTAATTAGTCGCTGTTTTTCAATTTTTTATCAGACCCAAATAACCCTAAATCCCCAAAATCGTTAAGTCCCAATTAGAGAAAGAGGCAGTGACCCAGATAAGCCGCAATCCCTTATGCCCCTCAACCGGAGGTGCCACCTGCGTTCGCCGGAGTTGTAATCATCGATAGAACCGTCGTTGCTCACTTCCTTTGTACCGTGCGAAATTAAGGTAATGAGATCGATCAAAGTTCTTCTGGTTAAGTTTTCCAGATGGTTGAAGATTGTAAGGCTATAGTTATATAGCGCAATATTCATTGTAAATGTTCATGTTTTTTGCGAGGTGGAAGGCGCGTAGGGAACGAAGGGAGGAGGAAGGGCAACAGATCGGAGTCTCTGCCATCAGAACCCAACAGTGAGCATTCTAACAAGGAAGAAGGTACGTTGAGTGTTATGAGCCCGAAATTTTTATGTTGTCCTTCATCTGTAGCCTTGAATGAAGTGTTTTTTGTTTGTAATGGATTTGATAATCAATAATTTCGTGAAATTTTGCAAAAAACCTGCTAGGTTCTGATCTCTGCTGATTGATGCTTCAGTTTATACGTGAAACATGCTAGAATGTACCTTTTGTGAATGAAAATAAAATCAAACTCTTAGTAATTCATAGGACATCTTATTCGTTTAACTGGTGGCTGGATGGCTATAAATTGCATATTTTAGGCTTAGCATTTGTCTTAGGTTTAAGATTCTGACTTTCTTGATTTTGTAAATTGTGAAAGTGGGTTATGAATTTTAGCTCAGAAATGTTCTACTATTGTCAATGTGCATACTTTGTTTGATTATTAATTTGTCGTTGATGTTATGGTATGTGTAGTTATGTTGAAGCAGTAATGATTGGTAAGTATGAATATTAGTTGGAGTTGAAATTATGTTGGAACCTTATGCCTAAAAATTAAAAAGCATTAGTGAAGTTTATACAAAGTATTAGTTGAAATTATGTTGCATCAAAGATTGTAGCTTCAAGTGTTCCATGGAGGAATTGTTGATTTACTTCCATTGCTATATATATTGGCCTTTTTAAAACAAAAATCCTTTAAATGGGAACTCAAAATCTAATTTGGAATATGGGTTTTTGTGAGATTTTTATATAAAAGTAGGTAATATAAGAAGCAAATGAAAACTTAGAATGCAAATTTGAAAAAACATGTGAAAGTCTCCACTCACTACTAGTCTCTAAGACAACCTTCAAGTCTCTTTACAGTATTTTACTTCAAGTAAAAGTTTCTTCCTCTCTAATTGAGATTCTAAAATACATTTAAAATTGTTATTCATATCTACTAAGAAAGGAGGTCACGCTATCCATTTACAATTTTCATATAAAATCTTACAAATTCATATGAAAACTTAATAATTCATTTAATTACAAATTTATATATAAACTTTCATATTGTAATATTGTAATTAATCCAAAAAAATTATATCAATAGCTAGTTATGAAGAGTGGTAGTCAGATGAGGATGCATATGGAGTGCACATATCTAAATTGTTTAATCTAATCAAATTACGTGTATTTGAATATTAATGGGGATTCATCAAATGTTCTTATGCTTTTGTTTAAATCTTGGGTTAGGTTGCATTTAAACTAATATTATGCGACTAAATAAGGCATTTATTTTTAAAAACCTTAGTATACGACAGCTAAAAGCAATGCTAATGCAATCTCTAATGAGCGAGTATATATGATATTGTAAATGATATTGAACAAAATTATATCATTTCAATCAAATTTGTAAAATTACAAACTATATTTAAGAGAGAAGAAGTTAAATTAACATGGAAATAATAGTAATCATATAATTGCTCCATATTAATTCATTACCAAAGAAGTCACTTAGTAACTCAACACTTACTGCTATTTATTTATACAACAACAATCATACCAATTTTAGTAATGAATGAGGAGCAATTATATGATTATTATTATTTTCATATTAATTTAATTCTTCCCTTCCCTGACATGTAGGTTATAGTTATGTAATGTTGATTAGAATAGTGTAATTATATTTAATGTTATAGGTAATTAGGATAAAAATGAATAAATTTGAACAGTCAAAAATGAAGTTAGTGTTTCATAAAAATTGAAATAATCTCTTAAGGTGAATAAGTGGTAATTTTTTTATAAGTACAAGTATGCATATAACAAGTTTTTACAAATAGAAGTGTGTAATAAGATGATCGAAAACTATAAGATTATTAACAATAATAACTTTTATCATGCTTTATGTGTTGTAAAATCCCATTATAATATAATATTATAAATTTATATTCTTGATTGAAAAGCAAATATATATATATATTGCATACATCTTTAATTTTTTTTTTAAATTATTAAACTAATTGTTATTAAACCAATAGTGTGTTGATGCAAAAATAATATAAGTTATGAAGATATACACACACACACACACACACACACACACACACACACACACACACACATACGAGTCAACTAGATTTGATCATGTGTCGGACTTGAACATAAAAAATATTTAGAAAACCACATAAGCCCATTAAAAAGTCTGTTGATCAACTCTTGTTCTCCTCATGAAATAGTTGCTTTTATATATAATTTTTTCCTAAATTGTCTTATTGTAGAATGCGGGAACTAGAAAAAGTATGCAAGGGAATCAACCATACTGTAGGGTCTTTATGTACTTATGTAGATAGGGCTACCTTTACATTATCTATAGAGAAGATTATCGAATCTATTGCACTAGGGAAAAATATCAATTGATGACCAAAAATAGGATCCAAACCCAACGATAGTAGGAATGACAAATTTGCCATTTTCGTTGGACTAAGGGCATATATACTAAGTTTACTTTGAACAATACAATCTGCAAGGAAAAGCTTAGTATATATTTACATTAGTAGCTATATTTTTTATGTATATCTTGGTGACTAAACTTTGTATTTTTCTTATTTTGTGCAAATAAAGGAATTCTTGTATTATGGATTCTGATGATCGTAGTTGGATGTATAATCAGCAGGATGCAAGCGGAAGGACTAATGCATCATATGTTTATGGAGTAGAAAGTTTCATCAAATTCGCCACTTCTCATCCCGAAGAAATGAGTGGCAAAAAAATTAGGTGTCCATGCATCCGATGTGTGAATCGCAAGTTTTATGATGCGGATATAGTTATGAATTATCTATTACGTAAGGGATTTGTTCGAGATTATTTAGTTTGGAATTGCCATGGAGAGACACACATCACTCCAAACGAGTTAAATTGGATTCCAACACTGAATGAATCAGTGGATGGTGGAGAGGTAAGAAGTTCATATCAGCAGATGGTACTTGCTGCAGCTGGGTCTACTTTTAATCCCGAAAACCTTTGGCAACACTTTAATCAAGAAAGTCACAGTACTTATAATGATGAACAAGTATCTCTGTCAAACCCCAACATACCTGGACCCTCAAATTTTTATAGAAATGGTATAGATGAGGCACCGAACCCACAATGTCAACAATTTTATGATCTTCTTGACTCCGTTACAATGGAATTGAAAATGAATACATCACAAGTTTGTCACAGAAACCACTGCAAAGAGTGAAGTGCTACTCGATATACTTTGTCAATGGATAAAATTTCACACTAAAGGTCATAGTTCTGGGAGACATACAATGAATAGTGGAGTTTGTGTGAAAGGGTCAAACTCAGTTGATAACGTTGCTGATTACTATGGATGGATTGAAGAGATCATAGAGATAGAGTACCCATCGTTACCAATAAAGCGAACTGTATTATTTAAGTGTCATTGGTTTGATCCCACTGTAGACATTGGTATTAAGATTCATAGCCAATATAGACTTGTTGATGTAAACAGCATCGTCAATTCAACCGTTATGAACCATTTATCCTAACAATGCAAGCAACTCAAGTGTTTTATGCAAGATATCTAGCTTTAAAATTAGACAAAGCTAACTGGTTAGCTGTGTTTTCAGTTAAACTAAGGGACTACATTGCGACATCAGATGTAAGAGATCACATTGCTACTACAGAATGTAATGCATTCCAAGATGATGAAGTTACTGTGCAAGATATGACAATTGATGCTTGTACTGATGATGATATAGACTTGCGTGACCCTTCAGGAGTGGTAATTGAAACTGATAACACTGATGACATGACTCAACAACTTGAGGTGGATTTGGAAGAGGAGGAATTTACAGATTACGATAGCAATGAGAACGATGAAGAGGAATTCCAAAATTCATCACATAGTGATTAATTGATTAAATGTAATTTTTAACGGACAGATGTGTTAACTTGTTACTTTTTAATGCATATTTATTAGTCGATTCAAAAAAATTGGTTGGACACTCTTGTATTTACTAGTTATAATTGTTAAACACATACATGTATAGTTCACTATTTTGCAGGTATGGGTCGTGGTAAAGGTAGAGGGCTTATCGGTCGTGGTCGTCGGGGAGGACGATCTGAAGGGGATTCAACAACTCCACCATTTGGAGATATGCCAGATATCCCTGGAGACCCCACATCTGGGAATGAACAATCCACACCAGTGGCATTTACACCATCAGCATCAACCCCCAGTCCGCACACGGCCAACAGCAGTACATCTACTACATGTGAAGTCTCCAATGAAAATAGTAGTAGATTGTACATTACAGTAAATCAACAGGGACTGTGAGTATTCACCCATATAAATTGCTACAAATATATAAAAACATGTCTAAACACATTCCTTTTATTTCATATACTATTTAGGCTGGAACCGTCCTCCCAATGCTCTAGGATCATAAGTAGCAGTTTTCATCAGCGGACAGATCTTAATGGAGTCAGTTGGAAGGAGGTTGCTAGAGAAATCAAGGAGTTTTATTGGGGAGAGTTCAAGGTATACCTATATATTTATTTGAAAATTAATTTTAATTTTCCATTCCATATTTTATTATTCAAATTATATTATAGTAATGTACGATTATACACACTAATAAACCAATTTAAATGCAAATGCAGAAAAAGTGCCACTGGGATGCTAGTGTCAATGGTCTTGTTAGGGCAGGTTGGGAAATAAAGGTTGCACAAAGATATAAACATTATGTGTGTCACGTAAAGATTGCCAAGCAGAAGCCTAAAGATTTCCCAGAGGCTGCATGGAACCGGTGGCATCAGATTTTCAATCTTCCTCCGCGCCTTCAACTCTCCACTCAGAAGAAGATCAATCGTTATGGAGGATCTGAAGATAAGGCTCCTATATCATATACCGGTGGTACCATATCTATTGGTGAGCATATCTCACGACTGGTAAGTATTTTATTTATTAGAAATTTAACTTATAATTTTATGTTATTGACCTTCAGTTGCATCTATTTGCTAATTGATATGTTTATTTCAGTTCATTTCAAACGGTTTTCCTTTCGAATTTTGAATATATAGATCCAATCAATAATTGTAATCCATATACATGCGTATATGGTAATTAATATATTGATTTTATATATATATATATATATATATATATATATATATATATATATATATATGTATGTATGTAAAGGAGGATGGGAAAATTGTGTTGGAGTTTGTTAGGAAAATTGCAATAAATTTGTGATTTTTAGAAGTGTTAAATGAATTTTCCCTTGCAAGAGGATGGCAATAATATGGGTAGGTTATGGCAAATTTTTTTTTTATTTTTTGCAATTTTTCACCTCATATATTGCTTTTGATTTGGGTATTATATAACCAATCATATACATGCGTATTACTTAACAATACATTGATTGATATATATATGTAAAGGAGGATGGGAAAGTTGTGTTAGAGTTTGTTGGGAAAATTGAAATAAATTTGTGATTTTTAGAAGTGTTAAATGAATTTTCCGTTATAGGAGGATGGCAATAATATGGGGAGATTATGCCAAAAAAATTTTTGATTTTTCTCAACTTCTCACTTTATATTTCTTTTGAAGCTAATTTACCTTTCAAATCTGGGTATTATAGAATCAATCCATTGGTGAAATCAATAGACATGCGTATTAGTTAACAATATATATATTGATTGAGATATATATGTAAAGGAGGATGGGACAAATTGTGTTAAAGTTTGTTGAGGAGATTGGAATTAATTTGTAATTCTTAGAAGTGTAAAATGAATTTTTCTTTGCAGG
The DNA here is from genome assembly GCA_947683425.1 of Excoecaria cochinchinensis. Taxonomy (NCBI): domain Eukaryota; kingdom Viridiplantae; phylum Streptophyta; class Magnoliopsida; order Malpighiales; family Euphorbiaceae; genus Excoecaria; species Excoecaria cochinchinensis. Next base: position 2,762,226 of record CANTUQ010000023.1, on the reverse strand, counting down.
AGGATAGCAATAATATGGGGAGATTATGCCAAAAAATTTTTGGATTTTTTTGAAAGTATTTACTTCATATATTCCAGTAAAATAGGATAACAATGGAAAATAATGCAAGTGTATGTCTTAATCGTGCATGAAAATATTTATCTTTTTTACTCGTAGTCATTTTTTCCGAAAAATATTTATTACTGTACATGATATAGGAGAAGAAGATGGGTCGACCACCTACAATTTTCGAGGTTTATCTGCACACACACACCATAAATCATGATGGAAAAACTTATGTGGCGGATCGCAGCAGGGAGGTGCATGTAAGTATCAAGTACTTTAGTAGTTACTCAAGTATTCAGTTGTCTACATGTTATATTACTGTAAATTTTGTAATGTTTTCAAATTTACGTTTGTTCAATATTGTTGTCATTTTATAGGAGCGGTATGAGCAACTCCGATCAGAGAAATCGTAAGATGATTCATCTGTCAATGAGTCGGAGTTGTTTATCGAGGCCGCACGATGCAACAAAAGGAAAGTAATTTATGGTCTCGGCTCATATGTCCCTCCTGGTCTTTACTCATCCGGTCCATCATGTGCTGCTGGTACAAGCACTGTAACTCATTCTGGTGGTACATGCCTGACCAAGGAAGACGTCGAGGAGATTGTAGCGCAGAGTATTCGTTCGTTGCTTCCTCACTTGTCCTCTCAGCCATCAGTCCCTCAGCCCAGTACCACTACTGCATCACCCGCACCACATGATGACGTTGGGCCTTCAGGTGCATGCGGTCCAGACCCGAATACTGATTCTCATTTTGGTGGTGGCGGTAGTACCTCCAGATGACTTTATATATGTTTTTTTTTATGACATTATTACTAGTACATTATATACATATTTATGGTACGATAAATTTATATAATTATCAGTACTTTTAATTACCTGTTCACTATGAATTAATATTAATTACATATGTTTTGGATTATATGTTTCTGAATTTGATTATAATTTAGGTTGCTAAGAATGTGAATGTTTATTTTCCGGTATTGTATATATTAATTTATTTTATCGTTTAAAAAGACGATTTTTAAAAAAAAAATAAACAAAATAGCGACGGATTAGCGAGAAAATTATCCGTCGCTAAAAGTGCAAAATCACAATTAGCGACTGAAGAATATATAGTCGCAAACTTTTAGTGACTAAATAAGTTGACGACTGATAGTCGCTAAAATAGCGACTAAATATTGCGACAGAAATATCAGTCGCTAATTTTGATTTAGCGACAAATATTGCGACTAAATTTTAGTTGCTAATACATTATTTTCTACATACGGCGACTGATCTTATTTGTTTACTTGCGACGGAAATTATTACTTTTAGCGACTAAATTTTAGTCACAAATATTAGCGACTATTTATGCGTTTAGTCGCTAAACTTTTTGCAACGGCCGGAATTGCGACATTTCGTCGCCGCGTCGCTATAACGAATTAGCGACTAAAAATTGACAAATAGCGACTAAATATGCCGTCTCTAAATGGCATTTTTTTTGTAGTGATAAGTTGAGTGACAATAAGTGAAATTGACCATCGTTCTCTTTCATGTCCGTTAAACTGTTTTGGACTACAAATGGAATTTGTTTTCAGCAATCCCAACGCCCGTTCGGTTCATCCAACACCCTTTGAGTTTTTGTTTCACAAACAACTTAAGAAATTGAATATCAATGGCCATTCGCCTTTACCAATGCTCGTTGGTTTTCAATATCGAAGTTTTCCGGTCTTTTGAACATAACGCCTCAACGCCCGCTGGCTTTAGTACTCTATTTTCCAGGTACGACTTGGGATGTCTATTTTGATTATTTAGGAGTTTATGTTTGCATGGCTTGGTTTGGAAAAACTTGTAATAAGTCAATTTCGACTTAGTCAATTATCTTTTAACCAAACAAGTCATTTGTTACTTTAATTCTAGTTTAGTTTAACTTCCTATATTAGTAATTAGTTATAAATAGTTCAAACTCCGTAATTTTTCAGTAGTTCAAGATTATTCAATTTTAGCCTTGCTAAATTGGCTTTGCCATTCTATGTGTGAGAAGATTTCATCTTCTTATTGCATTAAGAATTGAATTAGAAGTTAGCTTGTGGCATTTATTTTATTCTTATCATTTGATCCAAGTTTCTAGTCACTAGCTGTTTATGTGTTGAGGTTTTGGATTCTGCTACAGTCTTGGGGTTCTGCATCATGTCCTCGACAAAACACTCCTGCTTCTTGAATCTATTTTGGAAGTGCTCCAGTATCATACTGTTGATGGTTTCAGGATCCCTGTTCTGCCTTCCCTCACTGCCCTTCAAGATGACTATTCTGTTGCTCGCCCTTCTAATCGCTATGGATGCGTGGAAAAACCGAGTGTTACGGTCACCAAATTTTAACCAACTCACATGAGCGCTAGCCCCAATAAATTTCTTCCCTCTTCCATCTTCTTCCAGTTCTGCCATAATCCTTTTCTCCTACCACGGCTGCTCCTGCACAGGTAAACTTTTTCGATCTTGTGTAACTCCCTTTTTAGATTTTGGATTCTCACCGTTTAGTTTCCAAAAACCAGTTTACTCCACTCTGCAAGACCCTTGCACATCCTTCAAGTTTTTGGGCCATATTTAGGTTCTGCCGTTGAGCCTAAAGCCAGCCTAATTTAATGGTTTCCCTTCAATCTTCCTTCTCCTGCTACTTCACCCCAAACTCGAATTTTCCATAAATATTTTTTCCTACTCTGTTTCGTTTGAAGGATAATTGGCCTATGATCAGTATAAGCCTCATTAATGATAAGGGCCTGCGGATGGTATTCTCTCCATCTCCAAATTATGAGCACACTGTCAAGCCTTTCTGTGATAAAAGACACAGGATTACTGTTTTTAGCCTAAGCAAAAGCACTGCCCTTATATTCCAATTCCATTAGTAATTATTCTCTCTTTGGAAGCCTCAAAATGAGGAAAATAAAGACATCAAAACATTAAAATATTCAAAAGATCTGGCCCAAGTTCACTAGGAAATTGGAGGACGGTCCTCGCAGTGAGGACCAGAGGCAGACTCCTAATTTGGGAAGTAGAGGTAGGGTCAATGTGAAACAAAAATAAATATAGATGCTATATGCCAAATCATTGAAATTGCATGCATTAGGGTCGATGCACATATGTAAATACTGCTTTCAGTGTGAGTGTGTGCATCTATAAATCATATTTTTTAATTTCTCGCTCCGAATTAATATATAAATTAAATTTTATCATATTTAATTGCTGCCTGTGAAGGGGTTGACCCATAAACCAATAATTTTTTTTTTCACCATTTGTCCAAAAGCTCCGTTTATCGGGTTAATTACGTCTATGGTTACCGAATTTTGTGACTTATAATCAAATGGTCATAATAAAATAATTTGTAAAATAAAAATTATCAAATTTTTATTTTATTTCAATTAAGGTAAAAATGATCGAAAAATTAATTTTTCGTCACCGAAAGACCACTCAAATATGTTATTTTATCAGTAATTTTTTAGAACGTGCTCAGTCAGCATACGATATTACCCGCCTACATGCAGAAATTGACATATCAACAAGTACACGTATTATGACAACCTGTATAAAAAGACAAAAAAAGTGTAGGCGGATCATATTGGCATATTTGCGTAGCCTTTCGGTGACGAAATTCAATTATTTTTACTTTAATTGAAATAAAATAAAATTTAATGATTTTTATATTTCAAATTATTTTATTATGAGTATTTGGTTATAAAGTTTAAAATTCGATAACTATAGACGTAATTAACCCCCTTATCTCATCTCAATTACTTCAGTTCATCATAAAAATTGTCCAAGAGATGCTAACTAGTTAATATGTTCCAACAATTTTGGGCATGTAAGGTTTTCATTGGTCTGAACCTGGTTCAAAAAATTGAAATTGCTTAACAAGAAATTGCTTAGCATCCCTCGTAATTTCACGGATATCAGAACAGTGCCTACCTGGACAATCCTAGTCTTCAGAAGAAAAGGAAAATTCATAAAACATAAACATGTTTGACGAGTGTCTTTCTATAAACAATTTAATTTATTTCCGACAGCTTTGTATGAGATGAACTTAGTTCATATTTCTTTATTTCTCTCATTCTTTTACTTCAAAAGCACATATTAGAATGATGGCACAAGAGACTACCAAGAAAGGTGGAAAGCTGAAGAGAAAAGGGGTACATGGAATATAAGAGGCTTTCTCTGGTAATGATAGTGGTGTTGTGATTGGGTTATGTGCCTAGAATTCACAAATGACATTATTTAAGTAAATAAAATGAAATTACAACACGCAAACCATGTTTAATCATGTCTATTTTCTTGGTTTAAGGGCAGCAATTTCTCTCACAACTTGAGCTTTGTCCGCTTCGAAATCTGGATCCTCTGCGAATAAATAATAAGGAAAAATATATAAAAACACACTTGAAGTTGACAAAAATAATTAATTACATATCTCAACTTTAAAAATGACGTTTTATACACCTGAAACTGATAAAAATACCTATTGCCAACCTGAACTTGATAATATGCACATATTATCATGATGTTGACAAAAGTATAACTATTACCCCTTAAATTTATTTGCTAAGTGAATTTTCTTTATTAAATTTATGGGGTAATATATATGCTTTTATCAATACCACATGAATTTAACAAAAATATTCACATGCCTAAGGAATCTAAGGGATAACAAATACATTTTTATCAACATTAGAGTAATATGTGCACATTGCCAAATTTGGGTGGATAATAAATTATTTTGACCAAATTCAGTTGTGTAAAAATCATTCATAAAGTTAGAGTGTGAAATTAATACTTTATCAAACTTCAAGTTTGTTTTTATGCATTATCCCAAATAATAATGAATTATGCATTATCCCAAAAAATAATGAATGTGCATACCAAACAACATAATGATTTCAAAATAATTGTCAGTAAGTCTTCCATACCTTTATCGATTTTGAAATCAGCAAACAAACGCAAAAGTTTGCTTCTATTTGCTACAAGGATGCTAACAATGTCAGGAGGTTTATTTTGATTAGCCGCAAACAGCTGCAGAAAGAGAGAGATAAATATATAAAATACAGCACGATCACTAAGAACCTTATGAAACCTTAAGATTTAACCAATATATATTGTGCATCTACAACTAGTATTGATACCTTGAAAACATGAAATGCTTCTATCTGAATGCTCTTGCTGGATTCCTGCAATGAAGGATTCAGAATATCAAATATTACGTCTTAGTAGACATATTTTAAGCAGTTTTAAGATTAATATCTTAGCAACCTATATCTTGAAAACAAAACTATACAAAAAAGAAAACTGGTTTTTTCTCCCATACTCCCACAGAAAGTGAAAATAATGCAGTATATTTTAAAACTAGAGAAGAGGCGGCATGTGGAGGTGCTATGTGGTATAAAAACTATGCAAGGAACCCAATGCACTGTATCATGATCTGAAATTTCTGATGTTTGAACTGATTTGAGCTAGGAAAAAAAAATTAATAGGGGGCTAATACAGAAGAAAGCACTTATTTTTTTAAATAATTTTTTTTTTCAAAAGGCGTGCTTATGTATACGTGCATATAAGAGAGGAGGAGAGTTAGAGAAAGATGGGATGGTGTGGCGAGATTAATGACAAATAATCACAAGTAATTTTTAAATTATCATACTCTTAAGAGATTCATAAGAATCCTCAAGTTATCCCTTGAGCTGATATATCGGTTCATCACAATTGTATTTGAGCGATCCAGTAACATATCTGCTAACAGCTGTTAACAATTGGAAATTCTAATTAGCAAACAGTTTAATTATCAGTCACAAAAGAGATCGCCATCAAGTCATTTCTTAGACTCAGATGTCTCTAGAGAATACTTGATCATTATTACAAAACATATGTAACCTTGATTGCTTGCCGCCTAGTAATGTAATTGGTAGATTCCAGCAACTTTGAATTATATTCTGCAAAGAACTAGAAAGCACGTAAAGTTAAACAGTATGAAGATATATCAGCCACAAAACTAGCATAAATGGCGAGAAAAAGAGGTAATTTGCACAATTGATCCCTCAACTTAATCCTTTGTAACAGTCCACTTCACTTCAATTAATTTAACAAAAAAAAAAAAAAAGTCTATAGAACCATTTTGAGCAGGTTGTAGGTCAATTACCTCCTTATGTTGAAGGCATGCATGAAGAGTATTTAGAATTGCTTAGCAGGCATAGTCTACATGGAAAAAGGCTCATTTTCCCACATTGACTAGAGAGAAGATAGTTTCTCTCATTGACAGGCCTGGAACCAAATTTCTCTCTTCCCTTTGTGAAAGGGGAAAAAAAGGGTGTTTGAAGAAGCAAAACCCATGGCCAAAAAATTTGAAAAATAACATCAAAAACATCACCAACCTTCGCTCATTTTCTTGCATCTAGAAAGAAATTTACAAATTGAAAGAAAGAATATGAAGAAAAAGGAATAGAAAGGCTTTGCACTGAAAATTGTAGGTTCTATTTTCTTGAACTTGTTGATAATTTTACTACATTTTTCCACATTTTCTTTCGTATAAAAAACTAAATTTATCCTAAATTTAAATCAAAACCGAATAGAGAAATCCTAAATATAAATCCTAACAAATCTTGTAAAATATGAAGTGATTTGGCAAGTAGTGTTCGGGTTTGTGAATTTTAGGTTTTTGCACTCAAAGTAGCTTTCATGGTGGTTTTTGAAAATTATGATAGTTGTGCTGATATAATCTTCAGTTTTTCATAAGGAGGTGCATAGTCAATTAGGATTCAATTGGGATTACAAAACTTAGGTAGTAATCAAACATTGTTTTACTCAAAAGATTCAAACACAAAGCGATGGATCAATTTGACAAATACAGACCAGGCTTTGATTGCTTTAGTAGCAGCTTCAATATCCCAATGAGCAGCCTCCATTTTCTTTTTCAAAAGAGCAGCCTCCATTTCACAAACCATCAACTTAAACAGAAGTCCTCACACTTCTTAAACCAAAGTGCAAGAATGGAACAAACTGAGTAATCTCATGTGATAATAAGTAATATACTTTTCATTCTCTGCTCTCTCTCTCTCTCGGTTGCTCTAAGCAAGTGGAAGACAAAGATGGTGGTATGAAGAAAGAGGAGAGGAAGAGAAGAGAGAAGGGATAAAAGTCAAAGGGGGAGAGAAAGAGAAGTGAGAAAAGCTAAAGAATGAGTAGGAGGGATACCGCATAGAACCAACAAGTTCCTGTGACAATTACTTTTATGTTACAAAAACTAAACATGCGTGATATTTTCAGTTACAAATAAAAGCTGAGGAACATTATTGTTATGGGGGATTAAGTTAGGGGACCAACTATGTAAACTACCCCGAGAAAAAGCAACATTATAGACATTTTGAAGTGCAACAATCAAGGATGAAAAAAAGACTTGAATCACACAACTGAGTGCTAGCTTCTAATTTGCAGGTTTCCCATTGATGCACAGTACCAGCTGTCTTGATAGATCAGTTGACAGATGAATAATACATCTTTTATAACGTTAAAATTTCTATCTTCCAAATATTTTGGAAATCATGTTTACCAGACATGTTTACAATCTGATCAGAATGTGCATGGCTATGAAAATATATTAGGCAGGCAACAAATCTTCATATTTAGCTGTCCAAACAAAAATTAGAACAATTAAAGGATTTACCCAATCATAATTCTTTGAAAGAAATTCCGCCACAGTAGATTTATGCCTTGTTAGTAGTTCCTGCAACAAATAATGATGAATGAATAGCAGGTTGATACTACTGCAATTGCAAGCACAGAACTGCATCACAGTTATGTATATTTATGATATGCTTAATCTGAGGAGAAAAGCTGTCATCTGAACATTTTCGGACAGAATGAAACATATTCTCTTGTTAGTCAACTCTGGAAATCAAATAAAAACATTCTCTAGAATTGAAGCATACTGCAAAAAATATTTTTCTTCCAAAAAGAAAAAAAGAAAAAACAACAAATAAACCTACACATACTTTTGTGCCTATAATTTCATAGAAGAAAAAAAAATAAAAGAGGTAGATCGTGGTAGTCATAGGTGACAAGCAAGTAATGGTTGATTAAGACCTACAGCAACTGATGACAGTTAACAAGTTAAGCAGACCAACGGTTGGTTATGCCGATATACAGTTAAATAACAGGTTGCCTCCCGATTTATGAGTTTGTGGAAGTACAATATACAACCATTTTCTTCAAAATTCAAAAGTTCTACTATGTCTAGGAAACACTCCCTAATAGGCCACTTTCCTATAGACTACAAACATCAGAAAACACTGACTGTGAAAGTACTTTCTAAGTATCCAGCAAAAGCCACAAGAGCATAAAAATAATTCAATTTCCTGAATCTCAATGGTGTTTAAATGATGAAACTGGATGACACCTGACAAAATAGTCCACCTATGCTCTACAAGTTCATAATGCAAATGATTCTCAACCTTAAAAGTGGCAGCCGCATCTGCTGCAACGTCAAAATTTGGAAGTTGAATATAGTCAAAGAATTTTTTCACATGCTCCGATTCGAGAACATATCTGCAAAACAAAACAAAGAAATTTATGCCTGCATGACAATGAACATATATAAATGCGTTGACAAAAATAGAACAGCATAATACAATAGTACTTTAACAGCTGCTTAAATTTTAGATGAAAGGACTCATTAGCCAAGCAATGACTGTGAGAGAGATCTTTTTTCTGCACATTCAAAATTGGATCTGAGCACTACAATTAATTTATTTTCCATAAACAACATCGTAATCCTCATGTAGTAGGTTGCTCACATAAACTGGACAAGAAATCATATTGGCATACAAAAACATTGGCATGATGTACAAGAGCAAAAACAATTCGTCATCAACCAGCACCTTAAACTATGGATGATAGGGAGAGGAAAGAGTAAAGAGGAAGGTTGTATAATAACAAAGCTGAGGGAGAAATTATTGAGATAATAGCAGCCACTAAAGCCTTCAAACTTCCACTATTTGCAGAGATTAACAGATAAAATGAAGCAACCTTGTTCACTTTCCTCACCTTGCAACAGTCTGATGACGTATGCACTCCCTTAGCATTGCCCCATAGTGTAAAGCCATATCTGTGCTTTCATAACTGAAAAAGAAACATGTAGAATTTAGAAGATGCTAATAATATATATTGTACACACAAAACGGTTGAACAATTCCTTCTTCACATGGGCATATTCAAATATATAAGCTCCATACAACTTCCAGTCTCGAAGGTACCATGGAACTTGGAAAAAGAAAAAAGGCACTAAAAAAAAACAATCACATACCCAACCATAGTATTGATCTAACATATATGAAACTCAAGAAACTAACCACATTGCCACACCTAGACTTTAATAGTCTCATATCAAGGCCAAAAAGGAACAGACTTGCCCCAAGCTCAAACATTATAGAAATGAGAAAAATTGCCAAGCAAATATTGCAAATTACAAGAAGAATATCTTCTACAGAAGACACCATGAAATAACTGTTAACAGAATTAGGCTAAAGTAAAAATATAACCATGTCTGACATTAATAGGAATTAACTTGTTGATGTGGAAACCCCATGAAAAAGTTAGTTCCTATTTATTCAAATAATGTGTATTTGCACCAAATAAGAATAGAAAATGGAAAACAGAGGGTAATGCAAAGAGCAACAAAAAAATATCAGTAAGAAATCCAAATCAGTGAGCAGATATCTCAAGAATTATCATGTAAATCTTCCACAATATGATATATATTCATCATCAAGTCTAGACCCCGTCACCTAGAAATTCTTGAGGTAGAAGCTTACCCTGCTATCAAAATATCCAAAAGATCCGTATTTTTTTCCAAGTATTCAGAAGCTATCAGTCGTGAATGAACTTGCTGCCGTTGTAAATTTGCAACCACTTGAGTGGCATCTCTTCGGGCCTGCAAAAATAAACCCAGAAAATAAATAAATAAATAACAAAAAAAGGAAAAAAAAAAACTCCCAAAACGGTGCATGTTTAGCCATATTAAATCCATATGTGAACTTAATATAAAAGAATGCGCTTGGATAGGAAATGCATACACATCACCGAAATCAAGCATTACAATAGCAAATTTATAAATACAATACAACAAGACATAATCTGATAGCTAATGCAAAGTTATGATCAATATATATAACTCTAATGAATGAGCAGAGGCATACCTCCAAGTGCAACTTTGGAAGACAAATGATCAAAAGTCGAAGACTATTTTCTCTGAAAAACTCTTGGGTCAATTGTGCACAAGCTTCTGAGACTGGTTCAGATTCACTATTGCCATAAAGAATTGACTTCATCTCCCTTATATTCTTAGACAACTCTATCATCTGCAAAAAAAAAAAGAATTGATATGCTTAAAAAAATTTGTAATTCAGAATTTGCGAAATTTCGTGACAAAATCTGAAGTATCCAACCACCGGATAAATTAAAGATAAGCATGGGGAAATTTGGTGAACAGATTGCCATAATCTTTCCAATCACTTTAAAAGCTGCGAAAATTTAGTAGGAATATTTTCCCTGCAGTAACAACTGAACATGAAGATGAAATTGCATGCATCTAAATTCATGAAACTGAAACCACGTTTCTAGCCTCAATTTCCTCTACACTTAGCTAGAGACTAATTTAATAAAACTAATTACCACATTCCAGTCCAATTACTCTTACACTAAATTATACTAAATATAGTACGAGAAAAGTTTAAGCACAACAACCAGAACCCAAAAAAATATAAAAGGGAAAGGAAAGGCTTGTTTTCAGAAAATAGCAACACTAAACTAATCTATCTAAATTTCTTCATTAGCCCTTCCAATAATATATCATTGACACTCAAACACTTCGATTTTCTATATATGTAATTTGTGAAACGCGTTTCCAAGCATAAACTAACTCACTGAGAAGAAAAGAAGAAGAAGAAGAAGCAAAAGATCCTAAGGAACAAAAAAAGAAGTCAAAATCCACTAAATATAGAAAAACCTTTTCTTCACGCTTGGGATCGCGAGAATCAGGGGAGGAGGTGCGATCGGCGTAGATGAGGAGATCTCGGGTCTGTCGAACAATATCGACAGGAGTGCGAGGCTTAGACTTGAAAAGCCCCTTCATCCTCTCCGATTTAGAATGAGCTAAACTGGATGCTGTTGCAGCTCCAGTAGCTGCATTTGATATCGCCGCCGCTGCTGCCGGCTGCGAGAGCCTCTGCACAACCTCCGTAGAAGAGGCTCTCTCAGCAGCCGCAGCCGGTCTCGACACACAGGATCCTATGCTTGCTCTTTAGAATCCCTTGAATTTTTTTTATATTCGTAACGATGGATGGATCCTTTTCTGCTTTCTCCTGGTCTTTGGCTTGGTACCTGTCTGGAGTTGAAGTATGGTCTCCGTGAGTTTGATTTGTCTTTTAAGAAACAAAATGAAAATTAATTACATATTTTAGAGTTTTTCGTCGGATCCAACGGTTCCGTGTTGGGTTTTACACCAACGGTTAGTCGTTACTGAATAACTACTAGTAATCAACCTAACTGATTGATATTGATGGACGGATGAGATTAAAGTCTCCGATATGATCAGGGAGATGCGGGTGCACAGAGGTGACTACATTTTTTATTAATCATTTTCAAGGATTTTTTTTATTATTATTTCTACAATCCTATATAACAAACTAGTGTCTCGTGAACGTTACTTGCCCGTGATAAATCATTTATATAAAATATAACTCATCTATACTTAAATTTTAGTTATATATAAGGTAATTAAAAATAAAATTCAAAAATTTCATATTTTCACTAAATATAACTATATATTTTATTTAAATTATAATGATCATCTTGTCCGTTCGTACTGATTGGCCATCTGAAAAAAAAAAAAAGAATTTTAAAATATTTCAACTTTCAAATTAATTTAGTGATCAGAAAGGATAAATTTAGAAAGAAAAAAATGAATTAAAGAGATACATAGGTTTTTATATAGGTTGGCTTGACTATAATTAATGCTATGAACAATTAGTGGCCTGAAAATAGTTATAAAGACCGAACAATTATTATTGTATAATGCACGCAAGTACTCTTTTAAGACTTTAGAAATGCGATTAATTTTTAATGAGTTTAGTTATCCGAATTTAGAAAATTTTGGTGAGGAAGCTGACTTATCAAATTATTTATATTGTTATTATTTATTATTTGTTGTCTTTTAATATTGCTATAGTTATTTATTTGTTGTCTTTTAATATTGCTAAAATAACTATATATTAGAAACCAATTCAATATAACATATAGCAACATATATTCACACAACTTATAATTATGAATTTTAATATATACTATCATAAAACAAATATAATAATAAAATATAAAAGAAGCACTTTTTTTTTATAGAGACAAATTAATATTATCAGAACTAAAATTTTATTTAAATTTTTCACAAATAAAAGTCACTATAATACAGATTAATACTATACATACTAGTATTAATATCTTTTTGCGAAACTTGGTAGTAAATAATAATAAATTTTGGTTCAAATGTAGAATTTAGAATAACCAAATCATATAAAATAAAATTTCAATTAAAGTATCTGAGATTTCGTTATGCAAAAATTATAATTATATTTCTAACTTTATTAATATTTCATTTCATATTATTTGCAAATACTATAATAATAGTTTTGCACTTTAACGTGAAGACCTAATTTTATATTAATACTTTGGTATATACTTTTGATTTTAGATGAATTTATGTTATGAAGTCTATATATATATCAAAATATTTGAATTATGATAAAAATATTAAAATTTTAAAAATTAAATAAAATTACAAAGTATAAAGCAATAAATATTTCGTATCTTTTGTATTTATTTATTAATATTTTAATTAATCTAGTAGGTAGAAATAGAGATGTTTTATTTATAAATGGATTAAATAAATAAATTTAATATTGTAACACTACTTACCCGTACATAGCAAACCGTATAATAACATTGCCAGTATGCAACGCCGAGTGAAAGATGTCACCACATGAAATATAATAGGAACAGTGTCAAATAATGAATAACTGAATTATAAAATTTCTTTCAATATAAAATACTTTCGCATACTTTTCTCGTAAAATACTCTTGATGTTAATCATATTCCATACAGATCATTTAATACTGAAACAGATTCTCATTACATTACAAATAACAATTACAAAATCTATCTAAAGTAGTTCAATAGACTCATGGGCCTTGACTGATGCGAAATGTTCTTAGCGACACATCCTACCTTCGATACCTGCACGGATAAAATATCCGTGCTAAGCATATAGCTTAGTGGAGAATAAACAGGATGTGAACGACCTCTCATAGAAGTCATCAAATGCTTGCACACACAAATGACCATACATGTCTTTGTGTAATCAAATATTCATTGTCAAAGAACATGGTTACAATGCAAGCACATACTCTCCCTTTACAGCTCATAATCACTTAAATATTTATCACACATTACCAAAAATTCTACTTATATCAACATAAGTTAAAGCTGGTTTAATAATTAAGAAGACATAAATAACTAGTCAGAATCATAGAGTATACATACACACACATATATATATATAAACAATTGCATCTTATAACCATACTTTATATAAATTGATTTATCATGTAGAGGTATGTACATTTATCCTTAATGATAGAGTTGGGATGCACCCATGACTCTTTAATGGATTGAGTTCCAATCCAGATTAAATTGAGTTATTTAATCTGAATTAAATTACCAAATCCTATCTCAGAAAGGATTCTGAGTTAGACTAGGGATAAGTCTCTAGTTTTTAGGATCTCTATAAATAGAGGTGAGATCCTCATTATTTGGTAACGAGAAAACGTATACGCCGCAAGGCTGCTCGTTCCCACTCACGATTTATTGTGTTAATCTTACAGGGGCTCTTAAATTGTGATTTAACTGCTCTTATCCCGAGGTGAGATCCTCATTATTTGGTAACGAGAAAACATATACGCTGCAAGACTGCTCGTTTCCACTCACGATTTATTGTGTTAATCTTATAGGGGCTCTTAAATTGTGATCTAGCTGCTCTTATCCCGAGTGGCTAATAGCCAGACCGGTGACCAAATAAAAGGAGATCCTTGTATCGCTTCCGCAACGAGATTTCAGCGCTACAACAAGTAGGTATCGATTAATCTCTTCTTTTATTTTCCCATCATTGGTATTAGAGCCTTCGTTTTTTGCGTCCTGTCATGCGGCTTAAAATTGATCCAAAATTTTATGAGTAAAATTTATAGATTTAGGAAGCATGAAACGCAACAAAAATTTATTTTTTGTGTGAAAAATATATATGCGTGTATATTTTAGCTCAATTTCGTGTATGTGTACACTGAAATCTGAGGGATAAAATTGAATATTCAAAACGCTAGTCTAGAAATTGGAATTTTTATTTTTGACCTTACCATTGTGTTCACAGACCCCATAAACCCTCGGCCGGCCGAAATTCGGAGCCCTAATTCAACGGGAAAAGCGGCGTGTGGCTTGCACGCGCCTCCATACGTTGGGCACATGAACGTGGGCAGTGGCCCACACGCGTGCGAACACGTGTCAATAACGTGACGCGTTATTGACACGTGGCCCAATCGTCGCGAGCCACGTGGCAGACAGCGGTTATGCCACGTGGATCTGACATGTCCACTGTACGCCACGTGGGCGCAACGTGGACCAATCGGGGGTCAACACGTGGCAAGGCCGAGGCCTGCCACGTGTTATGATGACGTGTCATATGTCAGCCACGTGTACCAATCAGAGTTTGCCATGTGTCCACGTGGGCGCCACGTGGACCCGTAGCAGTCGGACACGTGTCATGCTGTGGTGTTGACACATGTCCGACCAGGGTGAAGTTGCGCGTGGGGGCACGTGAGCGAGTCCTCCTCCCTCTGTCAGCGCGTGTGGGCGCGTGGGACGTGCTTCGGCCTCCAAATCAGCTCCGATTTTTTGCGAAAATATTTTTCATAGTATTTCTGATTTATTGGTCTATTTTTAAAAATTCTTTGATGACCATAAAATATTTTTGTTTATTTTTGAAATAAATATTATAAAATAATTATGAAAAATGTGTTTTCTATTTTTAAAAATATTTTGAAAATTTTTTTTATGTGTTTTCTGTCCTTATTTGTTGATTGAAATGTATTTCAATCATATGTGTTTATACATGAGTGTATTAACCATTTAAATTTCTATAATGTGTTTCAGAAATGATGATAAGAACACCTATAATTCCTAAAATACCGTATGGGATTGCATTAAGAAATGCAAGAGTGTGTTCAGTAAGCAAAATGAGAATGCGGAGGAACATTCGAGCTGATGATATTGATGATATTGATGCTATAGTGCGTCATATATTGACTATGCATGAACAAATGCAGGAGTGCATTTGGATAGGAGGTTTAAGCTTAGGAAGGGATGACAGAGATAAAATCAAAGCTTTGGTTAACTCTTTTAATTATCATCCAGTTCTGAGGGAGCTTTTGGAAACTACTTGGTACATAGGAGATAGAGTTTATAAGAAATCTATCATCCATTTTTTGGCTAGACTTGCCAAAAGAGGAGTGTTAAGGAGCAACATTCCATCTGTGATGAAATTAAGAAGTGAACGTAAAGTGCATCGTCCATGGCTTCATCAGAGAACTTATGAGTTCCCTTATGAGTTAATGAAGTTGGTTAAAGAATTAGTCCCTGTGTCAGTAAAGGTCTTGAGGAGATCTAGTTTTCTTTAGTAGTTGACATGAGTGTCAATTATAGTTAACGCTTGTTTTTATAGGATTTATGTTTCCTATTATTATTATTATTTGACATGTGTGTCTTATTTGAGGATTATTGGATTTATTTATTAGTTGAATGAATAAGTTTATTTCTTATGGCATTTAATTATTTTTTAATAAATGTATTTATTTTAAAATGTTAATTGCCTTGCAATATTTTATGAGTAAAATGTTTGCATATTTATTAAGTAGAGACTTAATAAAATAAAACCAATAAAATTTCCCTCATACGTATAAGAACTTAATAATCCAAAATTCTGATTTACTATGCATGAAATCTTAACCTATAAAGTTGGACATTAGAACTTAGAAAGTAATTGGTACTTTTAGTAACCTTTCGAATTTGAGTCTAATAGAAAACTTTATTAGGTTATTATTTCAGGTGTATAGTAAATTGCATGTATTGCCTAATCTCCTATAATAACGTGCAACTTTGTTCCATTTGCATCAGAGGATACAAATAGCATCTGCTTTTAAATCAATTATCCCTGAATTAAACAAAGATTTGAAATTGAATGGCGACAATTATAAAATCTGGAGTATGAAGATCCAGTATGTGCTTGAGGAGCAAGACGCTCTCAAAACCTTAAGTTCGATTATGGCTGAACCTGAGGATGGCAATACGGCCCAGCATAGGCGGGACCGAGATGTCTATTTGGCATGGAAGAAGAAGAATTTCACTGCTCGTATCATTCTGCTAAGTGCTATAGAGGATGATATAACTAAGCAATTTCGCAAGTATAAAAACGCAATGGATCTGTGGATCGCTTTGCAGGAGAAGTTTGGAGGAGTGACTCTAACTAAACTCCAATCTTTGACGATCAAATTTGATACTTATCAGAAGAGAGCTGATCATTCTATGCGGAAACATCTCAGGGAGATGGAAAATATGATGAGTGAGCTTAGTAAATATGGTCATAAGTTGACCGACGAGCAACAGGTCCAAGCTATCATCCGTTCCTTACCCAAGAGTTTGGAGCATATGAAAATGCAACTGACTCATATGGACAGTGTAAACACATTTGAGGATGTCGCACATCACCTGGAGCTTGAAGAGGACAGATTGGCATCGATTAAGGTCAATGCTGAGGTGCATGTGGCACAGTTTTTTTTTGGTGGAACGAGTTCAAACCAGAACAAAATGAAGGACTTCAATGGTTGGGATAAGGAACCTGCCAAGAAAAATAAAAGGCAGAAGAAGGAACATAATTCTAAGAGGTCTAAAGGCAAGAAAAAGATAAATATTTCAAAAGTGAAATGTTTTAACTGCCAACAGAAAGGACACTATGCAAGAGACTGCACTGTGCCCAATCAGGTACACTATTCTAACTCAAGAGTGAGTGAAATTTGTGTATCTAGTTCTATATTACTAACTGAATTTCATCCTTTGTGGGTGGTTGATTCAGGAGCAACGGACCATGTAGCAAAGGATCGAGATGCCTTTGTAGAATTCTAGCGAATACTAAATGGAGCAAAATATATATATATGTGGGAAACGAAACAAGAGTGCCGGTTCGAGGGATTGGCACGTGTAGATTAGTCTTACACAAAGGCTGAACCTTTCTCCTACATGATGTGCTTTATGCTCCAGATATTCATAGGAATTTACTTTCTGTTCTTGTGTTATTAAAACTTGGTTTTGATTTACACTTTAAAGATGACAGTGTGCGCTTATGTTTGGATGATTCTTATTATGGTTCTGGTTTTATTTCGAACAATTTTATTGTTTTGGATATCGATCCTAACTTTATGAATAAAAACAGTTTTTCTTTAATATCTTCTACTTCACATAATAATGAGAATCATGTGAAATTATGGCATGCTAGATTAAACCATATTAGGCAAAATCGAATGAGTCGGTTAGCCAAAGTTGGTTTACTAGGTGATTTGAATGAGATCGAATTACGTACCTGTGAGCATTGTCTTAAAGGAAAACTAGTGAGAAAACCGTTCGAAAAAGGAACTAGAGCTGAATTTCCATTGCAATTAATTCATTCTGATGTTTGTGGTCCAATGAATGTGAGGGCAAGGCATGGGGCCTACTACTTCATCACATTTATAGATAACTATACAAGGTATGGTCATGTCTACTTGATTTCTCACAAGTCAGAAGCATTGAGTTGCTTCAAAACTTTTATGAACTTAGTTGAGAATCAATTAGATAAAAAGATCAAAGCTTTAAGAACTGACTGAAGTCGGGAATATCTTTCAGATGAATTTAAAGCTTTATGTGATGAAAAAGGGATTGAACATTAGTTGTCCATTCCCAGAACTCCACAACAAAACAGTGTTGCGGAAAGGAGAAATAGGACTCTCCTTGATATGGTTAGATCTATGATGGTAGAGGCAAATTTGCCTATTCCTATTGGGGAGATGCTTTATTAACTGCCATATATGTTCTAAACCGTGTGCCCTCAATATCTGTCACATCCACACCTTATGAGTTGTAGACTGGTCGGCAGCCTGACCTAAGCCATCTACGACCTTGGGGTTGTGCTGCTTATGTTCATGATACCTCAAGTAAATTTGGTAAATTGGGACCAAGAGGTAAAAAGAGTATCTTTGTGAGATATTCTGAAGTATTAAAAGGATACGTATTTATGGGTGAGCAAGAGAATGGTTCTATGACTGAATTTGAATCACGAGACGTCATATTCTTGGTAAATGAGTTTCCAAAGTTGGGCGAAAGTGAATCAAGATTTTACTTTTTATGAAACTCAGGAAGATGAATCGTCAGGATCACTCCATCCTAGTGGGAGGGAATTAGAGGAAGAAGGTCAAGATCTTCCTCCTCTACATGATCTGGATGTTCGAGACCCTGATTTGAGTGGGAGCATTCTTGACTCCAGTGGGAGTATAGAACATGGTCCCAGTTGGAGTATTCTGAATTACGATGAATATATGAGATATGTTTATCAAGATTCGAAATTGCATAAATCTAAAAGGATAAGTGTTCCTCGCTGACGATTTGAGATCGAAGGCTTGAACGAAGCCCTTTTGATTACCCCACAAGACGAGGAAGAGCCTAAAAATATCAAAGAGGCCTTCTCAAGCCCAGCTAAATAAAAATGGATCAATGCAATGGAAGAAAAAATGGCTTCTATGAGATCAAACCGTGTTTGGGAACTGGTTGATCTACCCGATTGGGAATAAATGGATTCTCAAGGTGAAGCGAAAAGCTGATGGCATTATCAAAAGATACAAAGCTCGGCTAGTCGCTAAGGGGTTCACACAGCAGGAAGGGATTGACTATGAGGAGACTTTCTCCCCTGTTGTGAGATTTACGTCTATAAGGTTAATTCTTGCCATAGTGGCGAGTTTAAATCTAGAGCTACATCACATGGATGTAAAGACTACTTTTCTCAATGGAGAACTAAATGAAGAAATCTACATGGAACAACCTATAGGTTTCATCGAAAAAGGCAGCGAACATAAGGTTTGCCGATTGAAAAGATCAATCTATGGCCTTAAACAGTCTTCGCGACAATGGTATTTGAGATTTCATGATACAATCATGCCGAATGGGTTCAACATGATTGATGAAGACCATTGCGTATATAATAAAAGCTCTGAAAATAATTTTGTTATTTTAACATTGTATGTAGACGACATACTAATAGCTGGAAATGACAAAGAGTACGTAAATCAAATAAAAGACTGGTTATCGTCCAACTTTGAAATGGGATATGGGTAATGCAGACTACATTCTTGGAGTTAAGATTTCAAGAGATCATTCGAGAAGGTTGTTGTCCCTTTCACAAGAGACATATATCAACAAAGTCCTTGAACGATTCAATATGAAGAACTGCAAACCCATAGACTGCCCCATTGCCAAGAATCAGTTTCTTAGCAAAGAGATGTGTCCTAAGACGCCAGACGAAGTGGAACGTATGAGAAACGTTTCTTATGCCAGTGTCGTGGGTAGTCTTATGTATGCAATGTTGTGTACAAGACCTGATATTTGCTATGCAGTGGGCATGGCAAGTAGATATCAATCAAACCCGAGCGAAGCACATTGGAAAGTAGTTAAGAGGATACTTAGATATCTCAAAGGTACAGCAGATTATTCTCTCTGTTATCAAGGCAAAGATACACTGATGCTGATTGGGCTGGAGATGTGAACGAGAGAAAATCCACTTCAAGTTTCATATTCTTGCTTGGCAAGGGTGCTATCTCATGGAGTAGCAAGAAACAAGCTATCTCATGGAGTAGCAAGAAACAAGCCTGTGTAGCCTTATCAACAATGGAAGCTGAATTTGTAGCTTTCGCAGCTGCAGTACAAGAGGCGGTTTGGCTGAAACGGTTAATGGACCATTTAAGAGTAACTACCTCAGAGGAACGAGTGATAGTCTATAGTGACAATCAATCGTCGATAGCTTACACAAAAGATCTGAAATTTCATAGTAGGACTAAGCATATCGACATTAAGTATCATTATATAAGAGAGGTAGTTGCACGGGGAGATGTGAACTTACAGTAC
Organism: Excoecaria cochinchinensis; assembly: GCA_947683425.1. Lineage (NCBI taxonomy): Eukaryota > Viridiplantae > Streptophyta > Magnoliopsida > Malpighiales > Euphorbiaceae > Excoecaria > Excoecaria cochinchinensis. The sequence goes on along the minus strand of CANTUQ010000023.1, from coordinate 2,741,872 downwards.
ATATCTACACATGATATGATTACAGATCCGTTGACTAAACCTGTAACTAAAGATGTGTTTGAGAGACACATTAGATTTCAGGGTTTGCGTAGAATTTGATGTGTACTAACTTTATTTTTGTAATCCCTTAACATTATTATTTGTGAATAATAATAAAGTTCATTGTTGGCAATACATGAGTGTAAATGTTTAATGTGTGAACACTTACTGTTATTTGTTTGAGTTAGAGCATGTTAGACAGAGAAGTAGCCCACTCACAAGGGTGTTTACCTTAGTTTTGTCAATGAGTTGGCAAAGACTAAGATGAGGTGATTTTTGAACAAATGAGTATGCTTGAGAGCCTATTTAAAATTAAAGTGCCGTCTTACAGAAATTACAAGATATGTCGTGTTAAGGTGCGAGATAAAGTCATACATGAGGTTGTATGCTTTGGATTGAGATCCAAATAAGGATCGTACGGTATCCGATGGTTAGTTATATGTAACTACCATGTTCTGTCTTAAAAGCCAAAAGTAGTTCTTAAGTAAGCGAACTAAAGTTGGGTGCTTTGGTGCATCGCAACCTTACGCATCTGTATGGTGTTTATTATACACATTATTTAAAATGTGAGACATGCGCTCCTTTAAGGGAAGGAAAGAACACCATAACACATGTTTTATACCGTGTGTGCTTAAGTGACCAAAGGGATGGGAATTTAATAATATTGATCTCAACTTTCCCTATTGTGAGACCCTATTTATATTTCGACCCTTAGAACCCTTAACTTATCCTTGAAGTATGGTTCAATGTGTCTAGCTTGGTTAGTTTTCCAAGAGGTCTAGAGAAAAATTTAGGCCTGGCGGATCTAACTGGAAAAACGAGTTAAATCATGATGGATGGCATATAATAAGACGGGAAGATAACCTTTTGATCACATTCATAAGAATTCGTGGTTCACCGACATGTCTATTATCGTTTCTATAAATAGAAACATAATAGTGAACACGAATGATGTTTTACGAGATCATGAGTTAAAACAGTGATTGTGAGAAGGTTGTCTAGGGTTAAGCATACGTAAAATAAAAGGATTGCCTTTTTCGAGAAGCTATATATCCCTAACAGGTGTATAGCAATAGTGCTCTCGATGTATGCTGATCACACAATCTATTAGCCTATATAACTGAAGATTATAAATGGAATGTGTTCCGTCATGTGCGAGTGGGAGATGATAGAGTTAGGATACGCCAATGACTCTTTAATGGATTGAGTTCCAATCCAGATTAAATTGAGTTATTTAATCTGAATTAAATTACCAAATCCTATCTCAGAAAGGATTCTGAGTTAGACTAGAGATAAGTCTCTAGCCTTTAGGATCTCTATAAATAGAGGTGAGATCCTCATTATTTGGTAACGAGAAAATGTATACGCCGCAAGGCTGCTCGTTCCCACTCACGATTTATTGTGTTAATCTTACAGGGGCTCTTAGATTGTGATCTAACTGCTTTTATCCCGAGTGGGTAATAGCCAGACCGGTGACCAAATAAAAGGAGATCCTTGTATCGCTTCCGCAACGAGATTTCAGCGCTACAACAAGTAGGTATCGATTAATCTCTTCTTTTATTTTCCCATCACTTATCAATTATGTACAATAACATTCATAACTACTATGTTCCATATAACACGTATCCATTTGTCAGACACAAAGTGGCCTGCAATGCCTAAGGAAATGGATAACGGGAATACAAAACAGTAGGTACCCGTAAGTACAAATTCATTTTAATTAATTACTTACATTTAGAACATATGTGGCAATCAATAATGTATCTCTCCAATAAAAGAAAGGCAAATTTATCTCTGCCATCATAGATCTAACCATATCTAGGAGAGTCCTATTTCTCTTTTCCGCAACATCATTTTGTTATGGAGTTTTAGGAATTGACAACTGATGTTCAATCCCCCTTTCATCACATAAAGTTTTAAATTTATCTGAAAGATATTTCTGATCTCTGTCAGTTCTTAAAGCTTTAATTCTTTTGTCTAACTGATTCTCAACTAAATTCATATCAGTCTTAAAGTAACTTAATGCTTCTGACTTGTGAGAAATCAAATAGACATAACTATACCTACTATAGTCATCTATATATGTGATGAAGTAGTAGGCCTCACGCTTTGTCCTCACATTTATTTGACCACATACGTTAGAATGAACTAACTGCAATGGAAATTTGGCTTTAGTTCCTTTATCCAAACGATTTTCTAAATTTTTTCTTTTAAGCAATGCCCGCACGTGGGTAATTCAACATTATTTGAATCACCTATTAAACATACTTTGGCGAACCGACTCATTCGGTCTTACTTGATATGATTTAATTTAGCATGGCATAATTTCACATTATTTTCATCACTATGTGAAAAAGAAGAAATTAAATAAAAACTGGCTTTATTCATATAGTCATGGTCCACATCTATTACAATAAAATCGTTCAGCATATAACTAAAACCATAATAAACATCATTCAAGCATAAACCTATACTGTTATCCTTAAAATGTAAATTGAAAACAAATTTCAATAAAGTAAGAATAGAAATTGAACTCCTAGCAAAGGCATCTCGATCCCTTGTTATATGTTCCATTGGGCTTGAATCTATCACCCATAAAGGATGTAATTCAATACTGGATACACATATTTCACTTTCTCTTGAGTCAAAATAGTGTATCTATTGAAGCACAGTGCAATCTCTTGCACAGTGTCCTTTCTATTGGCAGTTGAAACATTTTACTCATGAAACGTTTACCTCCTTTTTGTCTTTGGACGTTTCGTGATTTTGTTTTACTTTTTGCTTTCTTAGCTCTCGAGTCTTTTCCTTATCCCTACTTTTGAATCTTTTTTTCTTATTCTGATAAGAAATCATTCTCTCAGAATGGGACTGTGCCTTATGTAACACCCTTATAACCGTAAATGATGCGGATACCGGATATCACAACACTGCACTGCATTGCCAATCACTGATGATATAGTTGAAAGCTCTGAATTTTCTTTTTTTTTTTTACAAACACAATAATACATACACAATAACATAACACTACATTAACACATAAATTACCTATCCATACCATAGCTTCCCCAACTACGCTCGTATACATGCCATGCAAATCTTTCGGTCCTTGCTGTTGCTCAATCTTCAATTGCTTCTACGTCTTTGGCCACGTCTAACTGTTATAACCTGCACGCATTTAACACACTACGTGCCGAGCATTAAAATGCCCAGTGGTGGATACTTATCCTAAGTTTTCCATACTAATCCTATATACTTGTTCACCTAATTATTTTACTGTATTTAGGTTATGGAGGTGATTATTTCTAAGTCTTTTTAAACAGTTTATAACATACTTTAATGGCGTTCACTAACCTTATCTTTGTCATTACCACTATCATCACTAATCAATGTCTTTACCTTTGTCACTACTCTGCGATTCGTTATTCGCTAACATACCATTAACAATCTCACTATCACTTACACTATTAACCTTTACACTTATCGATTTCACTCTCATTTGCACTGTTAATCTTTATAGTTATCAATTTCACTACTATTTGTCAATTTTGGTATTTTCCTTTATTTATTGGTTTTATTCTTTTCATTCCTATTATCACTGGCTTATCTTGTGCACTAATGTGTCTTGTCGCTTAACATTTTATTCGGTTTATCATTTATAATTAATTCCATACGTATCTCTTTTTTATTGCTTTTATCTTTGTAAATAATCTATTAGATTCTTCTTTTAATTTGTATGCTTAATTACAATTTAATTTCGGATACTAAATTATTTATCAACTTACTTAATAATTTATCATTATTTCACTACTAGTAACGCTGATCAAATACTATTATTTTCTTTGCGTTTCTATCATTTCCTTTACTCTTTTACACTACACTAACTCTCTTACGTTAATATCATTTACAATGTTAAATCTTCCGATAAGTCGCTTACTTAAATTAATTTCGTTTGCATTTATTCTTGTGTGGTTATCACTATACTTTAATCACTATCTTATTTCTTCCTTTACTGTTTCGATTCAATACTTATCAATAATTTACTTTACAATATCTCTTATCAATTTCATTTCAGTTAGACACTCGTTTTGTTTAACAATTTTCACTTATCACTTAGCTAGCGATTAACCTATAACTGTCTCTTTTTTTACTATTCATTTGGTCCACATATACTTCATTATAATTTTATTACTAATATATTATTTCTTATCCGACTTTGGTCACTTATATTATTATTCACAATAATAGCCTGTCTATTTTCTTTTCTCGTAACACTATTTATTAATCACTATTACTGTAAAATTTTTTATCTCTCAATATACCCAATTAAACACTTCTAATATTCTAATTTATTTCAACTACACTCAATTTGTTAGTCCATTTTATAACCTTTATTCAATCAATTATTTTACGTAGTAGCTCAATTCACTATAATCTCTTAATAATTGACTTTACAATTTAATCCTTCTATATTCTTACAATTTAATCCTTCTATATTCTTACAATTAAAACACTATCTTTCCATTTCACTTGGTTTATATTATCATTATTATCTATCTTATTATTTATATATTTTCAAATATCATATCTTAATTTACATATACATAAAACCAATTTATTCATTTACTTAGTAGTCTGTTTCTTTTCCATTTACACTTAAATATTATTACTAGCCTTGTTATGATCAATTACGTATAAGTCCCATAAATTTCACTTATTTACAATAATGACACTAATTTACCTATTTACACTTCATTGTCACTAGCATAGTAGTTAAATCATAATCAATTTAATCCATTATTCACTTAATATTTAATCAAACTATATTATTCTAAAATTCTCAATTGTTCGCTCACTAATCACGGACGCTCACTAATCACAAACACGCATTTATTATCTCTTTTATTGCATATTTACATTTTAATCCCTTCCTTAGTCTCATTATTTCCAATTTACCATTTAGCCCCTTACTTTGTGACAATTTACAATTTAGCCTTCAATTAGCTTATATTACGAACTTGTCATTACTTAATTTCATTATTACATTACTTTATTATTTATTTAGCACACAATTTCCATCTAGTCACTACTATAATATTTTCCTCACATTACATTTTAGTCCCTCATTATTCATTAATTTCAATATTACCACTCTAATTCACTATAATTATAATTATACCACTATTTATAATTAATCTCACTTTTAATATTATTATTAACTCACAATTTTACATTTTAGTCTTTAAATCATTCATTCATTTATGCATAAATTTTCACTAACTACAATATAATTAATTAAATATAATAATTTATTCAATTATTTCTTCAATGTAATAATCCACTTAAATTCACCAATTAATTAATTATACCATTATTTTGTCAATTAACATATTTTTACACTAATTCATTAATTAATCTTATTTCAATCATATTATTTATTAAATCACTTTAATTACACTAAATATATATATATATATATATATATCATAATTACTCCACCAATTATAATTACCTAAACTTAAGTCCTTAATCGTTTCACTTAATTCCATATACATCCCTAACTTTTCCATTACATCTATGTCCCATCTTTTATATTAATTACATTCATGTCCTTACTTTTGCCATAATACCACCCATATCCTTTCTTTTTTACTAATTCCCTTTATGTCCTCGTTTTTCACCTAATTACCATTTTGCCTTCACTTATTCAATTATTACCCTTTTTAACCTCACTTATTTTTTTTTTCAACTTACACTTTTACCCTTATTTACTTATTTAATTACTATTTTACCCTTTTTACACTTGAATACCACTTTTAACCTTATATTTTCACAAAATTACATTTAGGTCCTTATTTTATCACTTTTCCACTAATTTACTATTTTAACCTCGCATTTTGCCAAAATTACAATTTTACCCTTCCACTTACACTTTTTACCAAACTTGCTCACTTTTTACCAACTTTTTGTAAAATTACCGTCTTACCCATAAAATTTCTATTTACTTCATTTTAGTCCCGGTTTCACTCATTTTCACTTTTATTACTATTTTAATCACTTTTATCACAAAATTACCAGAATGCCCATAGTATACACCCGGTAGAAAATCTACTGACCGGATATGTGGGACGTGGATCCCACAGATCCACTACACTATAAAATGATCCCAATAGGACCATTTCTCACTGCACTGCAATACACTGATCACTGTAATCACTGGATACACTATAAACACTGAACACTGCATTGAAATAGACCGCCATTGGTTTATCAATAGCGAGTCGCCATGACTCGTACTGCGGTGTGGAATCCCTATGGCTAGCCAATTATATCCTAGACAAGATTTTTCTACCAGACCACTACTAAGGGTAATAGTTCATCAATACTCATATAAACATCACATTATGCCATCACACTTATTTTGTCATACACTTCATTTATCATCACTTAATCATATTATGCCATCACATTACACTAGTTATCAAAATACACACATAAATCACCATAATTACCATTCGGCCAAGGTATCACTTTTTCACATCATTCACTTTAATCATAGTAAACATACCAAAAATATCATTTATATGCCATAGTTCATCTTATATCTCAATTAAATTCTTTATATACCATTTGGCCACTACACAAATTTTCCATTTAGTTCACTTTAATTCCACTTAATAATTCAATCATTCAATTTACATATTATGTTTGCTATAAATATCATTTTCTTGCTATGTTACACAACATAACACATTATTTCCTTTAATATTCCATTCGACCATAACTTTACCATTTCATTATAATTTCTTTTTAATTCCTTTAACCACTCTATTATGCTTTAAACATATTATATACATTATATCCATCATTTATATACCGTATTCATCATTAGATCTTGAGGAAATCCTTTAATAACCATTCGGCCTACACTAGAGTTTTCATTCCAATATGTTTTAATTTCATCTAATCATATTTATACACTATATTAAGTCCATAGATTATGAATATCACATTAGATTTAATTAAACATGCCTAAATCTCATTTTCACACTTAATATAACCTAAAATTCACACATAATCAATGGAAAAGGAAGGATAATGTATCCACTCACCTTAGGTTCTTGTTCTCCACATCATAAACATGCTTTCTATGCGATAACTCCTTAAAACTCCATAATTCCCTTTTATTCCCTAAGGTGGCCGAATTTAAAAATCCATATAACTTTAAAACCAAACTTCCAATATGAAATATAACATCATAAATGTGTTCTAAACCCTCAAAAACCCCCATAGGGACCAATAAACTAAATTAAAAACCCTTAAATCACATACCTTAAATCTTGACATAAACTTTGCATACAAGGTTTTTCCAACTTTCTGTGCTCCAAATAGACTCCAATAACTTCTATATGATTTTAGAGGAGCTGAACTTTGTCTATGGGGTTGAATTTTGGGGAAATATTGAAAGAAAGAAGGAGAAAAATTGATGAGAAGTGAAGAAAAACCATTTGGTTTTGGAAGGGAGGAAGAATGCCGACTTTGGCTGGATTTATCTAGAGAAATCTGGCCTCATCTCTTCTTATATAGCCCTCTCATGAACTGAACCGGTCCAACCAAGATGGTCCAACCGATTTGAACCAAAATTTTGGTTTTTCGGTTCAATTGCACTTTTCCAAAGAATCTATATGTTACGCTCATTATTTCGACTTATAACCAATTCCATTGATCTTAAAATATCAAAAATAGGCTCTCTGCAAATTTTTAGCTCAATTGGAGTCCATTTGTGCTTCTGTTCACTTAAACCGGTCCGATTTGATCAATTTTTCTTCTACCGTAAAATACAACTCTAAAGCTGTCAAAATTCACAGATAACATTTCTATTGTCTTACTGTACACACTCAACATCCATTAGGCCTTATTTACTATATATAAGCCCTCGATCAAACCTCGGTTCAAATTGAACCGAACCGGAGGCCAACTTCCGAATGACTTTCAGAGGTCAATTTAACTCCGTTTTCAGCTCAAATTTCACCAGTAGACTCATTATGGCCCACAGATCATTTTCGCGAAATTAAAATTTTTTGGATGCCGGACAGCCGGGTTCGTTGTATAGCCACCCCGGTGTCACCTGTCTTGGAATCACTATACTTTTAACACACTTATCACTAAATTTTGACACTGGCAAACTCACTCCCTATACTGTTCGACGCTGCGATCATCATGATAACACTGAAATTATTCACTGACACTTCTAAAATGGTATTTGGGCCATTACACCTTATGCACTAAAGGCATTGACTTTTATTGCTGTCAGATGGTCCCCTTTAAGCTCCAAATTGACAAGCGACATCCTCAAATGTCTTTATGTTGTCAATATGAGTTAGTTGCATCTTCATATACTTCCAATTCTTGGGTAAGGAATAGATAACATCTTGGACCTTCTACTCGTCAGTCAACTTATGACAAACTTCACTAAGCCCACTTATCCTTTTCCATCTCTCTTAAATGTTTCTGCATTGAATAATCAGAACTTTCTAATATGTATCAAATTTGATCATTGATGATCGAGACTTTGTCAAAGACACATCTCTGAACTTCTCTTACAAAGCGATCCTCATATCTATCGCATTTTGATAATTGCGAAACTGCTTAGTGAAATCATCATCTATTGCACTTAGCAAGATGATATAAGCTGTGGAATTTTATTTTTTTCCATGCCACATAGGCATTTCGGTCCCATCTATACTGGGCATGGTGCCATCCTCAGGTTCAGTCATAATCGAACTTAAAGGGTTCAAGAGCTTTTTGCTCTTCAAGCACATACTGGATTTTCAAATTCCAAATTTCATAATATCTTTATTAAGTTTGGCAATAATTGACTTGAAAGCAGTATCCATTTGAATCCTCTGATTTCAATTGGAACAATGTTGCACATTTTTAAGGGAGATAAGGCAATACGTGCTATTTACTATGCATCTGAAATAATAACCTAGTAAAATTTTCTATTAGGCTCAAATTTAAAAAGGCTACATATAGTATCCAATTACCTTCTAAGTCCTAATATCCAACCTTACAGGTTAAAATTTCATGCATAGTAAATCTAAATTATTAGATTATTAACTCAAACTTGTGAGGGGAATTTTATTGGTTTTGTTTTATTAAGTCTCTACTTAATAAACATGCAATAATTTTACTTATAAAATATTGCAAGACAATTAACAATTAAAATAAACATATTTATTATAAAGTTAATGCCATCATGATAAATAAAATCATTCATTTAACCAATAAATTAAAATCCGATAATCCATTCTTTAGACACTAATGTCTAAAAATAACAATAGGAAACACGAATCCCATTTAAAGACTGTTTACTAAAATTGACACTTGTCTCAATTTATTCTAAAAGTCCAGATTTTATAAAATCTTTCTTGATACTGGGATTATTTTTTTGACCATGTTAACCAAATCATCTGGTAAACCATTAATTCACTTAATCCACGGACGACGAAGGACAAAAAGGGGCACACTCTCCGTAGCCAAGGGGAAAACCAGGGGGAATAAAGGCATCAATCCTCCCACAAGCCACGGCCAGAATGTCTATCACCCTTGACCCACTTGGATGAATTACATCTTTACATTTTAACATGTCCTATACATCTCATGAACATGCTTTATCTCTATACATTTTGTTTGCTAATTTTTACAACAAAAGAAATCCAACGTAAGGCATCAGTAAAAAGGCAAGCTTAGGCAGTCTAAAAAAAAAGAAAATAAAAATAAAATCCAAAGATCACTTAGGAGGCACCAATAAAATGTTTAAGTCCTCTTAGGAGGCAAATGTCTAAAGTTTTCTGAAGAGGCAAATCTCCAAGTCCTCTAAAGAGGCAAATCTCTAAGTCCCCTTAAGAGGCAAATCTCCAAGTCCTCTTAAGAGGCAAATCTCCAAAGTCTTCTGAAGAGGCAAATTTCTAAGTCCTTTGAAGAGGCAAATCTCCAAGTCCTCTTAAGAGGCAAATCTCTAAAGTCCTCTGAAGAGGCAAATCTCCAAGTCCTCTAAAGAGGCAAATCCTAGCAAGTCCTCTTAAGAGGCAAATCTCTAAGTCCTCTTAAGAGGCTAATCTCTAAAGTCCTCTAAAGAGGCAAATCTCCAAAGTCCTCTGAAGAGGCAAATCACATCATTAAGTCCTTTTCCGAGGCATTTCACGTTTCTTTCAAGCATTCTCAGTCTCTTCGAAGTATTATCTTTAAGTCTTTTTTCCAAGGCATTCTAAGTTTCTTCGGAGCATTGTCTTTTAAGTCCTTTTTCTAGGCATTCTTAGTCTCTTCGGAGCATTGTCTTTTAAGTCCTTGTTCTAAGGCATTCTCAATCTTTTCGGAGTATTATCTTTTAAGTCCTTGTTCCAACGCATTCTTAGTCTTTTCGGAGGATTATCTTTAAGTCCTTGTTCCAAGGCATTCTCAGTCTCCTTGAAGCATAAAACAAAACATTTTTTAAGGTATTTCAAGTCTTGTTGAAGCATAAAACCTTTTTTCAAGGTATTTCATGTCTTTTTGAAGCACAAAACTTTTTTAAAGTATTTTAAGTCTTATCGAAGCACAAAACCTTTTTTTTAAGATATTTCAAATCCTTTCGAAGCGTAAAAACTTTTTTCAGGGTATTTTGAACCTTTTTGAAATACTAAAATTATTTCAAGTCTCTTCGGAGCATTAAATTTTTCCAAAACATTCCAAATGCTGTCATCAATCCAAGAGGATGATATCCGTACTTTGGAAGTCTAGAAAATGACTCAGTTCAATCCAAGAGGTTGATATTTGCACTTTGAAAGTCTAGAAAATGACTCGGTGCAATCCAAGAGGATGATATCCGCACTTTGGAAGCCTAGAAAATGACTCGATCCAATCCAACAGGATGATATTTTCACTTTGAAAGCCTAGAGAATGACTCGGTGCAATCCAAGAGGATGATATCCGCACTTTGGAAGTCTAGAGAATGACTCGGTGAAATCCAAGAGGATGATATTTACACTTTGGAAGTCTAAAAAATTACTCGGTGTAATCCAAGAGGATGATATTCATATTCCATAAATAGTTCTTCAGGGAACAACAATTAACAGTTCTTTAAGGGGCAACCATTCTCAAAGGAACAAACAACCATCCTTCAGGGGGGAACCGTTCTCTAGGGGATAAACAACCGTCCTTCAGGGGGCAACCATTTTCCAGGGAACAACCAACCGTCCTTCAGGGGACACCCATCCAACATCAACCTGACAGGTACATGCTGCCATAGGTACGAGTCTCTTTCCTATGCCCTGCACATTTGTTTTACCCATTTTTGTAGGAAAAGAGATTTGGGACGAGCGCCAGCAAAGATTACGGCAGTCTTTAGAATGACTCGGTGGCATTAATGATAAGCCACATCGATGGCAGTCTTCAAAAAGACTCAATGTCATTAATGATAAGCCACACCAATGATAGTCTTCAGAATGAATCCGTGGTGTTAATAATAAGCCACACTGATGGCGGTCTTCAGAACAACTCCATTAGCAACAGGATGGTGGGAGCCTTAGGTACGCGCTCCTTTCCTTTTCTCTGAGTTTTGGCTTACCTAAGCACCCATGCATTTTTTCCCCAAAACTAGGGGCAACTGTAAACACCAGGTGTAATGGCCTAAATATCGGGTTAGCAGTATTTAGTGAATTTTATGGAGTCTGTAGTGTGATTTCGATTTAAAGTGATGGCTTGAGTATCTTTTATTACAGTAGAATTAAAAAGTTAAGTATGCTTAAGGTATAGCAATCCCGAGATGGGTAAACTCGGGACAGCTATATAGTCGGAATTGACAGCACTTATGAAAAAATTTTTATTTTGTAATATTGATCTATGGATTGTCAGGGGTCTAGTGGTAAAATTTGGTGCAAAAATGAGGTCAAATAGGTCCCCGAAACGAAATCTAAAGTTTGCCTCTGGTTTGGTCTGGTTAAACCAAACTTTGACCGAATTTTTAAAAAAAAGTAAATGAGGTTAAAAAGGTTTACTATGGGAAGTGTAAAAGTTAAGAATAATTTATAGAAATTTTTGACAGTATTAGATTTGTATTTTACGGCATAACCGAACAGTATTGAACCGGACTGGTTTAAGTGACCAGGGCCCTAAATGGACTCCGATTGAGCTACAATTTTGTGTGAAGGCTATATTTGGTATTTTAAGAATGATGGAATTTATTGGGAGTGAAAATAAGTCGAAGAACTCACAGTTTCCCTAAAATAGTGAAAAATGACCCGAAAACCAAAAATTGACAAACCGGTTCGACCACTTCAATTGGACCTGATCTGATTAAATTTTACCCATATAAATACATCTATTCACTAGATTTCTCTAAAGAAACCCTAGAGAAACCGACCTCCCTCCTCCTCCCTTTTGCCAAAGTGATGTTTCTCCATTCTTCCTCCATTTTCTTCATTTTTCTTTTAATCTCTCCTCACATCTAAGCCTCCTAAACAAAGTTAAACCTCTATAGAATCTGGTGATGGTGATTAAAGTCCATTTGGAGTGCTAGAAGTGGAATAAAATAAGTGGAAAAGTTTATGTGTCAAATTGAGGTATGTAAAGTTGATATTTTTAAATTGATTTAAAGGTTCAAATAGGTATTTTAGGACGTCTAGAGCATGTTTATGTGATTATATTGCAAAAAGAAAGTAAATTTATGGTGGTTTCTTTGATGTTTCTATTCGGCCACTTAACGAATATAAGGAAAGTGATGGTGTTTTAAGGAGATAAGGTAAGAAAAGGATTTTAAGATGTGGAGAACAAGAAAATAAGATTAGTGGATACAATATCCTCCTTTTTCCATGTTAAAAGCATGATTTTTAGTTATGTTTAAACATAAAGTATGTGAAATATGGATATTTAATTGGATCAAACCATATAGTCATATTTAGGAAGGTTAAAAATGAGATTTGAATGATTAAAAGGAAAAGAGATAAAACATATACCGTGGACGACATGTAGGCCGAATGGTATATATAGGTGAAGATGAGATTTTTATGTGTTTTAATGTGATTTAATGATATAAATAGATAAATTAACATGTAATCTAGCTAATGGAATGAATTAGAGAAACAAAAATTGACATGATGGATGGTGTGTGCTTTGGCCGAATTGAATAAGTGAGTAAAAAGGTGATTTTGATATGTTTTAATGCAAACTAATGATATAAATAAGTTAATTGATATGTAATTTACCTAAATGATGATAAAGGTGATGAAAAGAATTTAGGATGAATGATGAACATGTCGGCCGAATTGATCAATGTATGTAAAGATATGATTTTGATATATTTTGATGTGAAATAATGCATGGCTATGATATTTGGCATATAAATCACCTAAATAAATGTTAAAAGTGTTAAAAAATTAACATCATGGCCGAATGGTATGTATATATGTATCCATGTGTACCATGATGATTTCATGAGTTTTATGGCATGAGATAACACATGGATGAAAATTAAATGTATAATGATCGAATTGTATAGAAAAACGGAATATAATGATGAAATTCCATGAAAAGTATGACTGGTAACTTAAAAATGTGAAAAGTGGAATGTTGATGCCCTATGTAGTAATTTGGTAGTCAAGTCTAGTTCAGGATATGATGGCTAGCCACAGGGACATAAGACCGCGGGTGTGAGCATGGCATCTCACTTACTATAAGCCAATAATGGTCTTATTCTGTATTGTTCTGTCTTAATATAATATTGATCTGTATTTTTGTTGTCTGTATTTAAAGACAGGAGTGGTCTTTTGTAGTCCCTCTAGTAAAGACAGGGGTGGTCCTTCGGGTTCCCTCTGGTATATTTGTGAGTCTTTGGGGTTCATGTCTCGTTTGTCCTGATCATAGATGTCTGCTGGTTTTGTACAGGGGCAAATAACAAAAGTAAGCTTAATATGGTTGATTTGTGATTAAAATGATATTTGTATGAAAAAAATTGACTTAATTGGAATAACTAAAAAGTTTTGAAGGCATAATGGTAATTTTGACTATAAAAAGTTTAATAAGGGTAATAATGGAAAAATGAATAATTAAATACTTATACATGTAATTAAGTGAAAAGATAAGATAAAGATATGATTAAGATAAAGATACGATAAGGATAAGGATAAAGATAGGGATAAGGGTAAAATGGTAATTTAAGTTTTAATGGTTAATCAAGGCTTAATAAAAGGAAAAATGTAATTTAATGGCTCATTAGGTAAATTACTTATTATTTAAGGACTAGAATATAATTTGGCATGAAAATGGTAGTTTAAGGACAAAAATGTAATTTGCATGTTAAATAATAATTAAAAGGTAAAAAGAATGAACTAATGGCATTTTTTATAATTTTGGAAAAGATTAAGGATTCAAATGTAATTTTGCCATATTTAGGGACTAAATGGTAAATATGAGGAAATTAGGGGTAAAATGGTAAATTTACACTTAGTAGGAAAAAAAGTGTTTTAGGTAAAAAGTGTAATCATAAGGGTAATTTTGTAATTTAGATAAAATATAGGAATAAAATGATAATTTGGTATAAAAGTGGAAAAGTAGGGACTAAAAAGTAATTTGGTAAATTTTAAAAGGGTAATTTGGTAAATAAGTGAAAAGAAGGGACATATATGGAATTATTGAAAAAAGTAGGGACGTACATAGAATTATTGGAAAAGATAAGGACATAATTGGAATTATTGGAAAAGTTGAGGACCTAAGTGTAAATATGGCATAGTTAAGGGACCTAGATATAAATATGATATAATATGAGGAGCTAATTGTAATTATACCATAGTTAAGGGACCTAAGTGCAAATATATAAGTTTATGTGTACTATATATGTATAGGTCCTTGAATGAGTGACTTAATTGACATTAAATATACTATCGCATGTTAGATTATGATATAACGATAATAATAAGTTAACTAATGGCATTAATGTAGATAAGTGAAAAGTAAAGGGTAAAACTGTAAATTGATGGAAGTCTAGGAACTTAAATGTAAATTTGTCAATAGCGAGGTAAAATATGGGATTTAAAAGATAATTGATAAGTAATTTGAATGTAATTGCATAATTAATTGACAATAGAGAAAATAATGACATTTATGTTAATATTAATAAAAATATTATTGTTAAAACTAATATTATGGAAATGGCAATAGTATTAAATGAAAGAAAAATATATGAGTAATATTAATATTAATAAAAGAATAAGAATGCCTTTGGACTAGTAAAAGATTATTATTACTGATTAGAAATAACCGAGATGTAGATTTAGATCCGTCTAATTTAATTGAAGATAAGAATAGAACTATGTAAAAGATATCGTTATAGAACTGATATAAGTACTATAGATTAGATTAATTATTTAAAGTATAAAATATGATAATTAATAAATTTTATAATATTGTACGTGAGAAATTTAATAATGGGGTCACCTAAGAATGTTATTAACAGAAGTAAAGACATAAATACGAGTAGAACTGTCAGTAAGTGTTGAAAGTTAAAAGTGAAATAATAATTATTGAGATGATGATAAATTAACAATGTGAGTAATTCAGGTACTGGTGTAAAAATAGTACTGTTAGGCATGGTAATAAGGAAATTAATGTAAAATAAATAGTATTGATAGATATTTAATCAAATAATGATAATAGAAATTATGTATAAAGTTAAGAGGATAACAATGTTAAGTCTACAAATAAGTTAGTGGACTAAGCAATAGCTTTGATAATTCAAGTATATAATATGAAATATAACTGAGTAAAATTAATCAGGAAAATAGAGTAAATGTATTATGTTTATAGCTTAAAAATGGTATTGTAAAATAAGTATTGAGGATATAAAGAAAATGATAATGATTAATCAGTACCGTAAATAACAATGATGATGACTGTTCAATAAATATGTCATTAACTGATACTATGCCCAAGTGTAGATTGTAACTGATGTAAATAAGTTATAAACAAGTAATAAAGAAACAAATGAACGCGTTAATAAGATAATTTCAAATATTGTTTGTAACACCCCCTTCCCATACGTAGGAGAACCCATCTGCAAGGGAGTGAGAACCCGTATGAGTAGGGGTGTCACCAAGCAAAACGGTACGAAACATACATATAAACAGCTGATATTAAAACTTTAGATCAAACTGAACATATACTCATAGATCGAATAATAAGATTCAATATATAACTATTCTGATACCAACATAATTACAACTTTCAGAGATACATAGCGGAAACTTAACAAAAATACTAATTACAAGAGAGATTCATAGAACCCCGGGGGCCCTGAAGACCCACTTTTAAGGTATCCGAGAGAGGTTCATAGAACTTGTAAAAGATTACAAGGATGTCTATTTTGGGCAACAAGGAGATATTTTGGAGTTCCTACCCAATAAAACATTGGGAAAGGTTGTCTAGACTCGTTGAGCCTAAGACAACATATGTGTGTCTATCTTGGGCAATCAGAGATATTTTGGAATCCTCCTTCTAATAGAACATTGGAAAGATTCATCTAATCTCATGAAGTCTAAGATGATGCATATATGTCTATTTTGGGCAAGCCAGAGATATTTTGGAATTTCCTTTCCAATAGAACATTAGAAAGGTTCATCTAACTTCGTGGAGCCTAAGACAATGCAACTTGGGTCTATTTTGAGCAACAAGAGATATTTTGGAATTCCCCTTCCAATAGAACATTGGGAGGGTTCATCTAACCTCATTGAGCCTAAGATCAGAGATGGTTCAGGATTTTCCATTTATTCAAACCTTGCTTAAGTTATAATTGAGTTTTGAATTTAAACTTTCACTCCATTTTCTCATTCAGTTCAATGCAATAATTAAAGCGCATATCGATCACGTAATAAAAGTGATAAATAAAAGCAAGATTAAAATAAGGTAAATAAAAATGCAATACATGACAACAAAATTAGGGGCAGAATACAACTCCCAATATAAAGTAAATGTAAATCATGCATAAAATGGGATACATGCATACTTAAGGGAAAAAGTGTTAGAGGTGATAGTTTATTTGGATGGAAAAAACTAGGATATTGGTTCCATTTTTATTAGAAAAATTTTAAATTAAATAATAAAAATATTTTTGTGATTTTCTTTTTTAACGTGCATAAAATAAATAATTTTATTAGAAATCACATGGCAAAATAAATGAAAAAGCCAAATAAAGAAAATAATACAAATAATATAAAATAAAAAGTCAAACCAAACGAGTCTCCTAGATTTCCCCATTTGCTCACGAGAATGCCCAAGCAAATAAAACAAGTGTTGGAATAAAAAGCAAACACAAATAAAATTAATGTTAGTAATTTAATTAAGAAAATCAATTAAACACATGAAATAATAAGTAATAAATTAAAATAAATGAAAAAAATGCTTTATGAAAGTCAAATAAATTAAATGACATGATTGAAACAAATAAAACAACATATTAATGGATTAATACATAAAAACATGAAAAACAACAACAATAACAACAACAACAAAAATAATAATAATAATAATAATAATAATAATAATAATAATAATAATAATAATAATAATAATAATAATAAATAAATAACAATAATAATGATAAATAATGATAATAAATAATAATGATAAATAAAAGAAGAATGAATAATCAAATAAATAAAAATGAACAAAGAAAAATGTAAAAAATATTAAAGTTATATCTAAGATAACATAAAATAAATAAATAAACAATAAATATAAAAATTTACATGATAACTAATTAAATATAAACAAAAAAAATAAAAGAAAATAAAAAGAAGAGATCGAGTCTAGAATATTTACTCTCAGAATTTGGATTTGATGGAGGGAAAAATATGAATGATTTCCTTATTTTTGATCCACAATTTAGAAATAAAAATAAGAAAAGTTGGAATTTTATTCCAAAAAAGAAAATTTTTTAAAAAAAGTTAATGGAAGAAATTAAAAATTTTCAAGAACAATTTTTTTTTTGTCTCAACAAAAAAAATGGAAGAAAAAAAAAATTTAAAGCTATTATCTTTAGAAAAATAATTGTAAAAATCTTATTTTTTAGAAAATCAAATGAAAAATTTAATTTCAAGAACAAAGAATTATTCTCTTTGTCCCAAAATCAATTTTTCATTAAAAAATGATTCAATGTAAAATCTTTAAAGAAGTTTAATTGAAAAAAATAAAAATAAAAAAACAAGTAAAAAAAATTGGATTTTAAGAGCAAACAATTATTTAATTTATCTCAAAATCAATTTTTCATCAACAAAATTTCATCTAAAATCTTTTTGAAAAACTTTTATTGAAGTAAAAAGATGAAGAAGAATTGAAGGAGAAGAGAATTTTTTTTTTTAAGAAGAAGAAAATGAAAATCTATTTTTTTTCCCTTTTGGTTGCCTCTCCCCCTTATTCTTTTTCTATAATTTTCTATTTATATGTTTTAATAAAAAACCCTAGTTTATTAGGAAAGAAAATAAATTTAAATCAGATTTTTTGTTATCCTAATTTTAAAAATGGAAAAAATCATGAAAATCCTTAAAAAAATTGGATAAAAAATCAATTTTAGGGAAAAAATCTTGAAGAAAGGCCAAAAATCACGTTTTGGCCGAAATCGACAGATTTGGGAGAACAGGGGCGAGCGCCAGGCGCTCGTGGGCGAGCGACAACCGCGCACGCTGCACGTCTGCGACTGCTCACTGCCGATGCGTCGACGGCCGAATTTTTATTTTTTATTTTTTTAAGATAAATTTGACTGAAACACTATAATTCCAAACTGCTTTTATTTTTATTTTTATTTTTATCTCTAAAAAGCAAATCTTGATAAGTAAATCACCACTTTCAACCTTTTTGCCCATAAACAGGCGTCTAATAATCATTGGGTAACTCTGAACTAGGCTGCCTCAAGACCCGGTGTCTACAGTTGCCCCCAATTTTGGGAAATCTAGTTTATGGATGCCTAGATGAGCCAAAATTCAAAGAAGAAGGAAAGAAGTGCATACCTGAGGCAGTCCTTACCTTTTTGCTGTGTTGAATGGATGCCCCCTGAAGGGTTGGTTGTTCCCTAGAGAACTGTTTGTAGAATATCATCCTTGAGTAGCACCGAGTCGTTATCTAGACTACAAAGTGCGAATATTTTTAAATCTCACCGAATCGTTATCTAGACTACAAAGTGCAGACATCCTTGAAACTCACTGAGTCGTTATCTAGAGTACAAAGTGTGGACATCCTTGAAACTCACCGAGCCATTATTTAGACTACAAAGTGCAGACATCCTTGAAACTCACCGAGCTGTTATCTAGAC